>CM053588.1:147531622-147547718 GCA_028646515.1 Pseudochirops corinnae
TAGGAGAGAATAGACTGGGGGAGGGGGGACACACTGGGATGGCTGTTTTGGGGCGGTGGGTGGGGGAAAGAGGGGGAGAAAATATGTAACTCAAAATCTTGTGGAATTGAATGATGCAAACTATAATAAAATTTAAAAAAAAAAGAGTAAGGGGAAAAACCTGTTATTACATACTAATATCAAATAACAACTTACTTTGGAGCGAAATTCCTGAAACCTAAGTAGCTTTCTATCTTCAATTTTATTTTCATTACCTTTTGACTGAACCCAAGAGAAAAGATAGCCAATAGCCTTGTAAATGAAGCTGGAAATGATAGTGAACTTGACAAATAATAGGGTTATTTCTGACTTTCCAGTCACCCAAATTTTCTCCCCCTAGCTCCATGCAAGTGCACTATATGGATACAACTGCTCAGTGCTCAAATATTTCCTATTTTTAATTTTTTTAGTTGTCGTTTCAAGTTTTTTACAGTTTCCCATCTCACAGTACTACCTCATGACCCATCCCCAGCCCATTGCTTGTTATCTGGTAAACTAGGTGGATGTGTGGCATTTTCACAGAAAGCCATCTATTTCTATTTGGTCAAAACCTTTAAAAAGTTTAGGAAAAGCAGACATACGTCAACAAGCCTCCAGGCTTCACTGATGATGGCATACTGAATTCGGTTGAGAATAAACCCATCAATCTCCTTCTTTATTTTGATAGGTGACTGCCCAATCTTCTTCATTAGAGCATATGTTCTCTCCATTGTTGAAGGATCTGTCTTTGGATGTGGCACCAGTTCAACCAATGGGATGTAATATGGTGGATTTACCTTGACAAAAGCGGGGAAAAAAAGACAGGAAGAGTCAGAAAAAGTGTTTTGGAAGCACAGAATACAGCTTTCTTGCTATTGCTTTTAAAGCACAAAAGAGAACTCTACTCCTCAATGACATGAATTCAATAACAGTGGGAATCCCCCCATTACTTTGAACGTAATGCGTTCTTTAGTATTAGCAGCCAATGGCAAATTAATAAGAAATAAATCAATTAACAAAGAATGAAATGTCTTTAGAAGTCGCAATATCCTGAGAACAGAATTTAGTGTTTTGACAAGTAACCTAATAGTTTTTTTTTTGGGGGGGGGGGTTGCTTTTTTTTGGAGGGGAGAGGGGAGGGCAATTGGGCTGCAACTGTGATGGATAAAGCCAACAACTTCCTGTAAGCACCATTTGAATGGTCATCCCAGCCTCAGTGACTGTATCTTCTGGGGAAGAAGCAAGTGGAGTCTTCAGGGTTATCTTTTTGGTAAGTGATAAAGTTAGATCTACTTGATCTGATGTGAAGTCTATATAGCCCAGGAGGATGAGGAAGTCACTGTACATGAACCTATCCCTAATGCTGGAGAGCTGCTGTGCCATGAGCCCATCCTCTGGAATGTAACAAGTGCTGCCACTGATGAGATAATCTGCCATGGCGGAGACAGGGCAGGGAAGAAGGGAGAGAAGGTGGGCTGGGCTGGTGGGAGACCCAGGTAGAGCAAAGTGGGGTTGATGCTTCTCCTACAGAACTACCAGGATCCTTTTCAGTAGCTAATGTTCTATATCTTGGAAGGTAACAATTAATAGTATCTCATTTCCATTAATTATCTAATAACAAACACCCAATTTAAAGATGTTTGCCAAAAACAAAAACAAAACAACCAATGGCTCATATCCTAGAGTTTTTGTAATATATTTAGTCCTCCTAGTTCAATCTATTTACAAAAAAAAAAGTGAAATTCTATTCTACAATTTTTTTAAATACACAAATTGAGTAATCCTTAATATCTAGCATAATGACTGACATAGGATATGGGCAGGGATGGATCTGTCAGTTCACTTGGACATAGTAGGGAACTTAAATGCTTCACTGATTAGCTAGCTGATCAATGAGCAAGAAATTAATTAATTAATCAACAAACATTTGTTAAGTGCCTACTATATATGCCAGGCATTGTGCTAAGTGCTGAGGATACTAAAAAAAAAAAAAAAAAAAAGGAAAAGACAATCCATGACCTCAAGGAGCTTATGGTCTAATGGAGGAGAAAACAAACAAACACATATGTACAAACGAGTTATATATGGGACAAATAGGAAATAAGGGAAGGCACTAGAATTAAAAGAGTTGGGGAAGGTTTCCTGTTGAAGTTAGGATTTTAACTGGTACTTAAAGGAGGCCAGTAGGCAGATATGAAGAAAGAGCATTCCAGGCATGGGACACAACCAGAGAGAACGCTGGGAATCGAAAATAATGAAGGCTGACTCAGAAGAGATGGTAAGACAACGTTAAGACAATGTCACCCTGAAGAGATAAAAAACAGACAACAAATACTATACAACATATGCAAAAATTACCACAAATATTCAATGTGCTGTTCAAAATATTATGAACTTCTACAGTGGCACTTATGAAGTTATTTCCTAGGTTATAAACCCAAAGTATCTAGACGATAAACTGCACTGGCGAAATGATGGAACACCTTGACAAAATTCTAGAACATGTCACGAGGCAGACGGTTTCTGAGCACTCAGATGTCTCACATGGAAGGGCCACGTGAGTTTTAGTGGACTGAAAGCTTAACATGAGTTAAGAACATGATGCCACAACAGCCACAATAGTTGAGGAGATCGTAAGCTATTTACAAATAGAAACATGGTAGCCAGAATAAAGGAAGGCCACACTATACTCTGCTCTGGTCAGACTTAGGGTGAAAAAGTGATCTAATTTTCAACCCCGAGGGGGCAAAAGTCAAATGAAACCCTGACAAAATCACCATCTTCTATGTTTACAAGTTATAGAAGAAGATGGTGAAAAGATTGAAGAACATTCACATGAGCATTAGTTGAAGGTGATTAGCCTACAGGAAAGTGACTTAGTTAATGTCTTTATGTATCTGACAGTCTGTCAAGTAGAAGAGGGATTAGATTTCTTTGATTTGGTTCAGAAAGCAAAACTAGGAACAATGAATTAAAATTATAAAAAAGCAGATTAAGCCTGGATGGATGGGGAAAAGTTCTAACAACTGCACCTGTCTAAAAGGGAAATGGGCTACCTTGGGAGGTCAGTCAGTACTGACAAACATCTCTTTTTAATCAAATTTATTTTTTATACAACAAGCATTTTTTTTTTCCCTTCTACCTGCTTCTTCACCCCCACTGAACAAGAAAGAGGTAAAGCAAAGCCCTTGTTGGAAAGATGCATAGACAAACAAAACAAATTCTCTCACTGGTGGGATCAGAAAGCGCACGTCTCATTCTGCATCTCAAGCCCATAATCTCTCTATGAAGAGGTGGGTAGCATGCTTCAGCATTGCGGTTAGTCATTGTACTAATCAGAATTCTTAAGTTACTTCAAACTTGTTTGTTTTCATGCTGTCAACGAAAACTTCTTTAGTACCTACTATGTGCCAGCTGTTGAATCATTTCATTGTGTCCAATTCTCCACAACCCCTTTGGGATTTTGTTGGCAACATACTGGAGTGGTTTGCCATTACCTTCTCCAGCTCATATTACAGATGAGGAAATAAGGCAAGGAGGATTAAGTGACTTGTCCAGGGTCACACAGCTGGTAAATATCTGAGGCCAAATTTGAACTCAGGGCCTCCTGATTTCAGACCTAGTGGCTCTATCCACTGTGCCATCTAGCTGTTCCACACCAGGTGTCAGACACTGTGCTGATTGCTGGGAGTATAAAGAAAGGCAAAGAACCACTGTTAAATCTAGAGTCTTTGGCCAGAGTTGTTTGACTGTTGTTCAGTTGTATCCAGCTCTTTGTGACCCTATTTGGGGTTTTCTTGGCAAAGACACTGAAGTGGTTTGCTCTAAAGGAACTTGTACGCTAATAAGGGAGAAAACATACAAATAACTAAGTAGATGCAAGATATCTGCAGAGTAGATGGAGGATTAATTTGAGAATGGAAGGAACCAGGATCTGAAGGGATGCAGAAAGGACAACTTTCTGGAGAGATAGGAGCTTCAAGATGACTCTTGAAGGAAGCCAGGGAAACTAAGAAATAAGGTGAACAGGCAGAGCCCTCCATGCATGGAGGACCACCAGTACGAAGGCACAAGGATGGAAGGGAGAGTGTCCAGTTTGAGGAACGACACGGAGGCCAATGTATCTATGGCACAGAATGAATGGAGGGAAGTAAGATGTAAGGAGACTAGAAGGTGGGGAGGGGCTAGGTTATTAAGAGTTGTAAATGCCAGAGATGTTTAAATTTGACCCTTACAGTAACAGGGACACTGGAGCACACTGGGGAGGAGAAAGTGGGAGTGACATTGTCAGATGGAAACTTGAGAAAAATCCTCTTAGCAGCTGAGTGGAGGCTGGATCAGAAAACACAGACAACACAGAGCTGAGCAAGAAAAATTGCCTAGAAGATTACTACAATAATCCAGTTGGGAGGATGTAATGAGTTTCCCATAACTGAAAGTATTTGAGCAGACTGGATAACTACTTGTCAGGTTTGATGTAGACAGTAGTCCTTCTTAGACATGGGCTGGATTCAATGAGCTCTGAGGTTCCTGCCAGTCCTTCATATGATTCTATTCTTCATAGCTGTAATACATGAAAGATTCTTGAATGATAAGCAGTATTTTAAAATTAGGCTGAGGAGCAGAATTACTGAAGAACTTGGAATTCTGTTTGCTTATAGACACTAACGGATTCCTTTCTCCCTTCCCCCAAATCATGATGAAATAACCAACAAGAAACAAAACCCTAGGGAGGCTATTTCAATAACAATTTAGTATTTCCTAATTTGTGTAGGAGTGTAGATTATAATATTTAGCTACAAGAATATTAGCTACCAGCTTAGTCTAAAATGCAAATACTGTAGCCCAGTGATTTTGTCACCTTAGTGGAGTTAATCCCAAACTAAACATTGTTTTTAAAGAAACAGATTAGGGGGTCTAAACATTCAGCAGCTTCAACAATACATTCTTTTTACAATTTCTACATCACTGAATGCCTTCCATTTTCCTCAGTATATAAGCTGCTTTATAAATTGCTTCAGTGGCATTATTTGCGGGTTTCATTGCTGCTTGAAAGAACTGTCTTTGTTTTTGCTTTTTATCTTTTAATTTCTGCAATACAACTTTTCATGCCTCTCCCTCTAATTTAAAATATTTGTGGTCCCTATGAGTGCTATAATGCTGATTAGCATTTAATTTCTTTAATGTTGATATTGCAGTATCACAAAGCAAGTCATCTTATCTTCAGCAGAAACAAGATAATATTGCAATTTACAATCCTTATTTTTCTGAGATTTGAATGCTGAATGCCGAAATGCTGAAAACAAATTGACATCCTGAAAAAAAAAATGCTGAAAACAAATGTCCCTAGTGTTAATGAACCGTCATCTTCCCACAGTACCTAGGTGCCTTGACAAGAAAGCCACTGACCCATAGTGAGAGCTGTGAGCTCTGAGACCGTGCTCCTTCGACTTAATTTGGTGCACAAGAGTAGAACAAGAAGTGTTAACAGTAGGGAAGGCAAGGAAGGAAGGGAGAGAATTAAAACAAGTGAGTTCACTAAGAGAGTAAAAGAATGAATGCGCTTTTACTTTTCCAGTATTACTGAACTCGGCAGGCTCAGGAAGTTACGTGCTTTAGACCCAGAAGTGACAAAGAGCCATGACCCCTTTACTGCTCGATGCTATTAGAGAGTCCTGGGAAATCTGTCTCCAACCTAGACTCAAGAAATTTTTTTTAAATAAATAAGGAAAGTAGGTATACCATAGAGATAAAGATCAAACAAGATGGTCTCCGGACTCCTGTCCCAAAAGAACTGTGTGTGCCGCCGTTGGGCATTAGACGCACAAGAAACAAATTGTAGCGTCTATGGAGCTCTTTGAGGTCTCAGGTTGAACGAGGCTATACAAATGCAACGTTCTTTCATTCATCTCCGTGAAAAGTTTCTGGGCAGGAGCTGAAAGGGAGCCTAGGGATCATGTGACCGCCTCCATCCCATCGTGCTGGGCACGCAATACACTGGGTTCATTTATTTTCTCCCTGCTGAGATTCAATAAAGCTAAAGTAGGGAGGAAAGGCATACTGCTCCTTTTCCCAGAAGGCAGCTTCAACAATTTACAATTCATTCACACGGAAATATCCACCCAGAAGGGGGGTGGAAATGCCTCAAGCACTTGGGACTATGTTGTGGTTGTTTGTGTTGGGTTGTTTTTTTTTTTAAACTTGTTTCCTGGGGAAAACTTAAGCATAAGACCGATAGCTGGACGGGACCTCAGAAATGAAGAAACCAAGTCTCAAAGTAGGGACTTGACTTGCCCAAGGTCATAAAAATCCTAAGTAGAAGAGTTAGAATTTAAATCCTGAAATAAGGACAAGTCCTGGATTAAGAGTCAGAAGACCAGGGTTCAGATGGTGGAGCTAGTGCTTGCTAGGTGTAACCTTGATCAAGTTACTTCATTCCCCACCCCTGGGCCTCAGTTTCCCCATCTGCAAAAATGAAGGGATGAGATAGTCTCAAAGGTCCCTTCTAACTCAAGAATCTTATAAATCCAGTTCTGACTCCAGATCCAAGATTCCTTCCCTTACACAACATAAAATGCACACACAACTAAAAACAACAACAAAAAAATTTATATGAATGGATGACTTTAATATATTTTAGCAATTATTAATAATCTAACATTAAATAACATTTATTACGTATTCATGTACACATGGTACTTAGCTGGGCAAGTAGAGAGCAAGATATATTTTTCAAAACATCCCTCAACAATTTATAATCTTCAACAGACAATGGGAATGCCGCTACCCAAAAGAGCATGCGGTGACACACAGACAACTATATATACATCAAGTGTATAAGTTAAGCATTTATATTACCCACAAACACTGGCACAAGTGATTTCAGTGTCATGGTGATAGAACTGTGAGTCACAAAAGTAGCACGTTCAGGCATGGGGATGTCGGTGGGAATAACTCTAGGTAACTTTAAAAAAAAAACAAAACCCGGTCCATTCACAGCGACTGTGGGTCTTACATGCGCATAAGTTACTATCCTTCAATTTAGAAAACTTATCATTGGACAGCCTATATGCAACACCTGTGATCTTCATCTCACAAAATTATTCTTTGAGATTCTGTCTATAAAAATGGAACAGAGGTTGACTTAGTGGATAGAGAATAGGAGTTGAAGTCAGGAAGATAAGAAGGCAGATGACACCTCAGACATTTATTTACTAGTGGGAAAATTATTCAAACTCTCTAGCCTCAGTATCTTCCTGTAAAATGAGGATAATGCTGGCAACCACTTTTCAGGTTGCTGGGAGTCAAGGAAAGTCACCAAGTATTTATTAAGCCCCTACTGTGTGCCATGCACTGTGCTCATTACTGGAGACATGAAGAAAGCTAAAAATATACCTTGCCCTCAAGAAGTTTACAATCTAACCCAGGAGACGACATGCAATCGACTATGCATAAACAAGATATATACCGAATAAATTGGACATGAATTTGGAAGAAAGACACTAGTTTTAAAGAGGTTCAGGAGAAGCTTCTTGCTAAAGACAGAATTTTAGCTGAGAACCGAAGAAAAGTAGGAGGAAGAGATAAAGAGGGAGAGAATTCCAGGTACAGGGGACAGCCTGTGGAAATAGGGTGTCTTGTACAAGGATCGAAGACATAACATGAACACTTTACAATCCTTAAAACCCTATACAAATACGAAATGATCCCCTCAGCTACTCTAAGGTTACCTTCCAAGCACTCTGTATTTATATTGTTTGTTCTTATAAAATAAATATATCCTGAAAATAAATGTTCTCTCCCCCAGCAGAATGTAATTTCTTTGAAACAGGCTGTTTTTGCCTTTCTTTGCATCCTCAGTGCTTAATAAATGTTTGTGGATTAGTGTGTTAATTAGTGTTAGATCAGGGGATCTTTTAAGTCCTGTCTGATCTAATATGGTGATAAAATAAGCAAAAAGGAAAAAGGAAATCAGGGATGAAAGTGATAGTTTGGAAAATGGCTGAGAATAAGCAGAATTCTGTTGACTACTCTGTGGTTATCAGCTATTCCCAATGTTTATAGTTCCTGTCATTTCCAAGTTTTTTGATCAAACCATATTTTGATGTTCCAACTATGTCAGTTCATTTTTTAGATTCTGAATTTCTATGCAATTTGATTTATTTCCATCATTCTTAGAACGTGATGTGCTAGGAATAAAGATAAAGGACCCTTTAGGGAAAAGGTGCCAAAGAATTAACAGATTCACATAGAGATCTGTGGCTCAGTTGTATGTATGTGAGGGGTGGGAGGGTGGTAGGTTTTGGAAAAATGATCAGTCCCTATATTCCTAACAAACTAGAAGTACTTCCCCATCTCATGTGCTAAACATTCATTTCTGTCAAGACCTTTTAATGGCTCATAATATATCGTTGTACTTATTAAAATTTTTTAAACGTTTTTATCTAAAATTTTGAGTTCCAAATTCTATCCCTTCCTCCCTCCTTTAGACAGTAAGCAATCAGATATAGGCTATACATGTGCAATTATGTAAAATATTTCCTTTTTGTCATTGTGTACAAGAAAATGCAAATAAAAGGGAAAAAATGAAAGAAAGTAAAAAATAGCCTGCTTCAGTCCATATTCAGTCAATATCAGTTCTTTCTCTGGAGGCAGATAGTATACTTCATCATGAGATGAAAAAAACTGTAAAACTGTAAAATGGAGAAAAAGCAGATTGATGAATTGAGCATGCAACTAAAAAAAAAAGCTAGAAAAAGAAAAAATAAAAAATCCCCAATTAAAAAAATTAAATTTAATTAATTTAATTTTTTACATCTTAGATCTTTGTATTGCTGACAATAGTTAAGTCATTCACAATTCATCAAACAATATTGCTGTTATTATGTACAATGTTCTCCTAGTTCTGTTCACTTCACTTTGTATCAGTTCATTTTAGTCTTTCCAGATTTTTCTGAAATCATCCTGCTGATACAATAATATTCCATTACAATCATATACCACAGCTTGTTCAGTCATTCCCCAATTGATGGGCATCCTTTTTTTTTTTTTTCCAATTCTTAGCCACCACAAAAAGAGCTGCTATAAGTATTTTTGTACAAACAGGTCCTTTTGTCTACTTTTGGATGTCTCTGGAATACAGACCTAGTAGTGGCATTGCTGGACCAAAAGATATGCACAGTTTTATAGCCCTTTGGGCATTGTTTCAAATTCCTCTTCAGAATGGTTAGATCAGTTCACAACTCCACCAATAGCACATTAGTGTCCCAGTTTTCCCACATTCCCTCCAACATCCCACATTTTGCTTTTCTGTCATATTCGCCACTCTGATAGGTGGGAGATGATAGCTCAGAGTAGTTTTGATTTACATTTCTCTGATCAATGGTGATTTGGAACATTTTTTCATATAATTAAAAATAACTTTGATTTCTTTGTATGAAAACTGCCTGTTTATTTCCTTTGACGTTTGGGAAATGACTTCTATTTTTTACAAATTGGCCTCAGTTATCTATATATTTGAAAAATAAGCCCTTTATCAGAGATACTTCTGGCAAAAAAAAAAAAAAATTCCCATTGGTTGCACTGGTTTTGTTTGTGTAAAAAATTTATAATTTTATATAATCAAAATTATCTATTTTACATTTCATAATGCTCTCTATATCTTCTTTGGTCTTAAATTCTTCCTTTACCCATATATCTGACAGATAAACTATTCCATGCTCTTTTAATTTGTTTATGGTATCATAATTTAGGTATAAATCATGTACCCATTTTGACCTTATCTTGGTATATAATGTGAGTTGTTGGTCTATACATAATTTCTACCACACTGTTTTCCACATTTCCCAGAAGTTTTTGTAAAAAAATGAGTTTTTGTTCCAAAAGCTTGGATCTTTGGATTTATCACATACTCTATAGATTACTATGGTCATTTACTACAATGTAATTTGTACCTAATCTTTTCCATTGATCCACTATTCTGTTTTTTAGTCAGTACCAAATTATAGACTTCCAAGTATTTTATGCTGTCTACAGTTATTTTAAGCAGAATTTCTCTTTCTGTCTCTTGCTACTGGCCTTTGTTGGTAATATACAGAAATGGTCATAATTTATGTGGGTTTATTTTATATCCTGTAACTTTGCTAAAGTTACTAATAATTTCAAGTAGATTTTAGTTGATTCTCTAAGATTTTCTAAATATAACACATCATGTACAAAGCATGATAGTTTTGTTTCCCCATTGCCTATTCTAAGTCCATTAATTTCTTTTTCTTCTCTTATTGTTATACTAACATTTCTAAGATAATATTAAATAATAAAGGGGATAATGGGCTTCCATGCTTCCCCCCTGACTGTATCACTTTTAGATAAATATTACTTATCATTTTGAGGTCAGCTCCATTTATTCCTGTCTAGTGTTTTTAACAGTATATAACTGTATTTTGTCAAAGGCTTTTTCTGAATCTACTAAGACAATTATTTGATTTCTGTTGGTTTTATTATTGATATGGTCAATTATACTGATAATTTTCCTAATACTGAACCAGCCCTGCATTCCTGGTATAAATCCCACCTGGTCATAGTGTATTATCTTCATGATCAGTTGCTGTAATCTCTTTGCTAGTATTTCATTTAAAATTTTTACATCAACATTTATTACAGAAATTGGTCTATAATTTTCTTTCTCTGCTTTAGCTCTTCCTGGTTTGAGTATCATACCATATTTGTGTCATAAAAGAGATTTGTAGGACTCTGCCTATTTTTCCGAATAGTTTATATAGTATTGGGACTAACTGTTGGCAGAATTCCCTTGTGAATCCATCTAGTCCTGGAGATTTTTTCCTAAGAAGTTCATTGATGGGTTATTTAATTTCTTTTTCTAATATTGGGTTATTTAAGTACTTTATTTCTTCTTCTGTTAATCTGGGTAACTTATATTTTTGTAGATATTCACCCATTTCATTTAGATTGTCAAATTTATTGGCATATAATTGGGCAAAATAGCTCCTGACAATTGTCTTAATTTCCTTTTCATTTATGGTGAATTCACCCCTTTGATTTTTGATACTAGTAATTTGTTTTTCCTCTTTCCTTTTTTTTAATCGAATTAACCAGTGGTTTATTTATTGTACTGGGTTTGTTTGTTTTTTTCATAAAACTAGCTTCTGGTTTTATTTATTAGCTCAATGGTTTTCTTACTTTCAATTTTATTAAACTCTCCTTTGATTTTCAGGATTTCCAATTTGGTTTTTAATTGGGGATTTTTAATTTTTTCTTTTTCTAGCTTTTTTTTTTAGTTGCCTGCTCAATTTATCAATCTGCTTTTTCTCTATTTTACAGATGTAAGCAATTAGGGATAAAAAATTTCCCCTAATAACCACTTTAGCTGCATCCCCTACGTTTTGGTATGTGATCTCACTGCTTTCATTTTCTTTAATGAAATTATCGATTGTTTCTATGATTTGTTGTTTGAACCATTTGTTTTTAGGATTAGATTAATTTCCAATTAATTTCTAATCTCCTTTCCACTGTCCATTATTGAATGTGATTTTTATTGTGTTATGATCTGAAAAGGACACATTTACTATTTCTGCATTTGGTTATGAGGTTTTTCTTTTCACTTAAATCTACCTGTCTGTGTACAAAATCACAGATGATTCAAGTTTGGCACAAGAAATTGGATGTCAGCTGACTTGCTTAACTTTACCATCTGGGTCTAGAAGGAATAGGCACAAATTACTGTACTTCCTCAAAAAGAGTATACAGTAGGCTAGTTATTGATTGTCCAGGGCCAGCTTGTTCAGTTTAGATTGGATTAGCTAGGCTTTTCCTTCTCTACCTATTTGAGATTTGTCTTTTAGTCATTTCTCTGGTCATGGAACAGCTCTACCAGAGATGAAAAAAAGGAAGAGAAGAAATCCATTCATTCATTCAACACATTCAGTGCCTTCTATGTGTGGTTGAACTAGGTTAGTTGCCAGAGTGTTTATCTTACTACAAAGATACATAAGACAGTCATTGCTTTCAAGGGATTTACAATCTAATAATGGTATAGCTAGGTGATGTAGTGGATAGAGTACAGGAACTGGTGTCAGGAAGAGTCATCTGACCTCAAACGCTTACCAGCTGTGTGACCCTGGGCAAGTCACTTAACCCTGTTTGCCTCCATGAGACAAAATGAGCTAGGGAAAGAAATGGTAAACCATTCCAGTATCTCTGTCAAGAAAACCCCAAAGGGGTCACAAAGAGTAAGACATAACTGAAAACAATTAAACAACAATGAAATTAATGGAAAAGGCAGTACTTAAACTGGGTCTTCAAAGAGAGGCAGGGTATCAACATCTAGAGATAGAAAGGGGAAAATACAAAGTGGAACTCAGGGAGAAAAAAACAATAGAATGAAGGGAGCTAAGTATGGGAGAAATGTAGACGATACTGAATTTGGCTGGATTACATGAGCCTGGAGAATACTTGAGGAGAAGATCTATGTAATAACATAAGAAAAGTACGGTGCAGTCACTTTTGTTAGTTCATTCAGTTGATGTTGTTGGCTATCCCTGAACTATTAGCACAGATCACTAAAATGTGGCACCATTCCCATGGGAGAAGGAAGGGAGGAGGTAAAAAGGAAAACATGTGATGAAGTAGAAGGCTTATAAACTAACCTGTCTGGGAAATGTCTAATGCCTCTAATTAATCATGTGACCTCACACAGATTTGAAAATGAGCTGACAGAATTTTTGGAACTGGAAGTTTTCAGATGTGAGATCATCAATTTACATCTAATATAGAAGCATAGTGAATGATAATCTAATTACTGAGTGGGTGGTTCCAGATGTCTTTGGATACTAACAATTTTGGCCACCTTTCAAGAGCACTGAATTCCAATGGAAAGAGATATTCCTGGGACATTCTTTCAGGGTATCCTTGGAAGAATAGTTAGAATGCCCCTGGGAAGTTATCAAACTATAAGATGGAATGATAGGTTGATATCCTTGTGTGGACAAAACCAATCTCTCTGCTTTACAGTCACGTCTCAAACATTTGAGAATACTACCAAATTAAAAACAATAGATTTTACTTTGGAATATTGGTATTAATTAAGGCATAGGCACAAAATGTTTTATTTAAGAATACAGACACTGGGTTCAGTGGCACACTTATGTGTGTAGAAAAAGATGAAGTAGAATTATTTCCTTTTCCAAATCAAACTCAAAGAAAGCCCAGAGTTAACCCTCACATACTTCCTTCAACATTTCCATGGATCTATGACCAAATTTTCCATGGATCAATGAGAAGGTTCCCTCAGACAGAACAAATCATCCATAGCTTCTTATAAATCCTCTTCAGTAGGGCCACCCAGTCACTGTGGGTCTTACTCTGGATCTCTTAACATTGTATAGAGACAATGAAGTTCACAGAAATTATGCCCATTATTCATTCTTGATTTGGTCAATTCTACTTCTTTTTCTGGGAAATCATCTTTCTAATTATATCCTTTTCACCATTTCTCCTCCACAATTCTTGACCAATATACTGCAGACCACTCATACCACCCTATATGCCTTCTACAGTGCCCTTTGGATGGCTTGCAATTTTAATTCTTCAGAAACTATGATATTCCATTTTTCACAGTCATACTGCATCACCAAGAATAAAACTCGTGTTAAAAAGATGGGTCTTACCAAAATATTCATAGCAATATTTAGGGAGAGAGGGGGAGCAAAAACCTGGAAACAAAATAAATGCCCATTGACTGGAGAAAAGCTAAACAAATTTTGGTATGCAAATATAATGGAATGTTCCTTCATCATAAATGCTGAATAGGAAGAATTCAGAGAAGTCTGGTAAGATTTATATGAACTGATGCAAAAAACACTGAACCTTAGATAATTATAATGCTCAAGCGTGGCCCTGAAGTAGAGACAAAAAAATTCAATTTCCTCCATGCCTTCCTAAGCTAGAGGACTATGGATATGAAACACCACACAGACTTAGCTAATTAAGTGGTTAATTTTGCTGAACTTTTTGGTTTTTAGTCTGTTATGAGGGATGGTTTGCTGGGTATGACAGGTAGACAGATATATTCAAGAACAAATGTTATATAAAAACAAAAGCTATCAATAAAAATGTAAAATAAAATAAAGATATAGGTCTTTGTTTCAGGAAAGAGCTTGGGGTTATCTAAAACAATGCACAATTTCCAAATCTGGCTTATTCCTCTCCTATTCAATTTTAGATATAATTCACTGCCCATGTGCAGTATCTGTATACTAACTGATTAAGCATCCTATTTTGAAACTGCATATTATAATTTAAATAATAACCATTCTGCATCCTCTTAATTTTCCTATATATTTAGTTAAAATAACCTTTTTTGACCTATGTTCAGAGATTAATGAAATCAGAATAATGTCATTTGGAAGCATCTGGAGGGACCCACCATCTATAGAAAGAGTTCTTCATTTGAAGTCCATGAAGTTGTTTCATTAATATTTTGATAAATGCATTTCAACATACTTGTAATTCTCTTGTAATTCTGTGCATTTTATTTTATGCATTTAAAAACATTAATCTGAGAAGAGGTCTATAGACTTCAACAGGTCCAGTGGGGTCCATGACACACAAAAGGTTAAAAACCTCTTGTCTCTAGGGAATCTCTCTTTCATTTGGATGTGGCAGTGATTTTCCTCAAGGACCATGGCAAACACTTTCAGCAAGTATCCTTCTGTTTTATCCTTCACTTGACATAAATAATCAGAGGAGTACTAAACAAAATGGGAGATACCTTGTTGGAGAAAGTCCTTAAAGGCAATATTCTCCTCTAATACTTTTTTGTATAGTCAACAAAAAATAAACACAGTAGAGCCTAACATTCTTTGTACTTTTCATTCAGTTATGACAATAAAGATGTGGTTTGCTATAAAATATTTTACAAAAGTCTATTTTTTCCCTCTGAAATATGTTTCCAAATGTTAACATGTGCATCAAAATTATTTTCATAAAGATTTTGTAGAGCTAAGAAAATAGGGATGTGGGCTCATGGATTATTACAATTTCCTCAGTTGCCTTTTTTGGGTAATAATATTTTAGATATTTTTTTAAAAGTGTCTGGTGTTCTCTTTCAGACATCCTGACAATCAATCCCTCAACACCCTCAAAACTCTATCATCTTCAGCACTGACCTCCTCTGTGTTTACTTAGTATGATCTTGATGCCTTCCTCGACTTTGTTTTCTTTAGTGACTTTTCTTCTTTCTTTGTGCAACACATTAAGGATTGTAATTTTAGTGTCCACATATAGTAGACAAATCGTCATTGACAGAAAAAAAAAGTTTGTTATAAAAGTCTTGGAAAGTCTTTTCCCTTTCTTGATCTTTCTGCTGTCCTCCTTTCAGTGACACCCCTAAGTACATTTGGGCTAACCTGCTTAGTTGGGTTTCTCATCTTGCTTATTTTCCCCACATTTTCTTGATGTTTTATGAATCAGTACTGATCATAACCTTCTACCATCCTCTTCCATAAAACTTTACAAATGAGTTTACATACTAAACCAGTGTTGTACTTAATTGTCATACTGTTCTGCTTGAAAGGGAGATCAAGGGTTCACGTGCTAAAAGGATTTTCAAAGCTCTCTTATCTCTTCCTTAAAGTAATTAATTATACTGGTTAAAGCTCCTTAGGAAATTATGATGACCAGTTTCAATGTCTGGCTTTTTTTAATTCATTCTTCCTTCTTTTAGACTCTATGGATGTTTAAATAGATCACATTGCATGTTCCATTTTTATTCTTTTTTCTACTTTGGCACTGATTTTTATCATTAAGTTGATGATCTCACTGTATATAGACTCATGATTCAAAAATGGTTCTATTAGTAACGAGGGTTTTTTTTCCTTAGAAAATAGTTTCAGGGGGGAAGGAGCCAAGATGGCGGCATAGCAGCAGCAATATATCGCAGCTCTCACATAGCCACCCCAAAATACCCATGGAATAGGACTCTGGATCAATCCTAGAACTTCAAAAGCACACAAAGATACTTTCCACTAAAGTCAGCTCGGCTACGAGGAACCATATCAGC
>CM053588.1:147548218-147566719 GCA_028646515.1 Pseudochirops corinnae
CACACTGGGATGGCTGTTTTGGGGCGATGGGTGGGGGAAAGAGGGGGAGAAAACATGTAGCTCAAGATCTTGTGGAAATGAATGATGCAAACTATAATAAAATTTAAAAAAAAAAAAAAAGAAAATAGTTTCAATTTTTTTGTGTGTGATTTTACTTGGTGTTTATCATTTCCAGCATCTCTCAACTCTCTTCTTGAAGAAAGCATTCACAATACATAGGCTTGAGTTTTCTATGTATTCAACAAGTCTTTGGTCTTTCACCTAAATCATGTTTTCCAACATAACTTTTATTGTCTTCCCCTAGGCCCACCTTTGCAGAGAAGTCACAAAGTATTAAAGTATATGTTGATTTAATATGAAGGCTATTATTGAGTTATTCACAGAACTGCTCTACTTCTTGAATAGATATTGATACAGGTTACAAATAATTTCATGGTGGTTTGTTTTCAAATACTGAGAGCACCAAATATCATATTTTTTTGTTGTCTTTGTATACACAGTAGAATTCTAACTCCTCCATTTATTTCTCCCTGAAGAAACCATGACTCATCTTTCCATTTAGCCACAACTTTCTTTTGTCTTTTTGTTTAGCTTATGGTGAGAATGCTTAAGCTGATTATGATTCAGTTAATTCAATGGCAAGCCTACTTGTTGGCCACTGGTCTCTGGAAAGGTCTCAGATTTAAAGTACTGACAGTTAATGTTTATAGATGGTCTAAAAACTGTAATATTTTTTTTAACGTTTTTCTACCACTCTGCCCCATCACTGTAGAAGTAGAAGGAAACAGCACACAACTAGTGGCCATCTTGCACTTTTGTTGGTTTGTTATTTATCACCGGGGAGCTAATCTGTTGATTATCAGTCTTGACCTAATTGGTTAGACTAGCCTTCAAAAAACACAAAGAGCCTGTAGCCATCATACCCTGAACCTCGTCAACGTGGTAGAACCAACATGAGTTTCTATCACTCTTCCTTAGAGATCTTTCCAAAATTCACCCCTTCTCTCATTCCATTACCCAGTCCAGATGGTTAATCACTTCATGCCCAGATAACTTCAGTTAACTGGTTTCTCTGCTTGAAGTCTCATGTATCCAGACTGCATAACCACTTTCTAGGCTCATCTTCCTAAAATATTCCTTTTATAATATCTTAAGAGCTTTCAGCAGCCCCCAAATATCTAATGTATCATAACCAAACTCTTCTCTCTGGAGTTGAAAACTGCCATGATCTCACCTCAACCTAATTATCCAGCCTCAATCCCCACCACTCATTAGTATGCAGTAAAAAGAGCACTGGATTCAGAGTCTGAAGACCTGGATTCTAATCCTGGCTCAGCTACTAACTTCATACATATTTGTGTGACTTTGAGCAAATCAACACACCTCTCTGGGTGGATCTTAGCTTTTTCCTCTTTAAAATGAGAGTTAAATTATATGACTTCTAAGTTCCCTTTCAATTCTAAATCCTATGATCCTACCAGCATCGACTCTGTACCTTCTACTCTACTGATTGATTGGTCTCTTCACTATCCAACCTATATACACTTGTTTCTACTCCTTTGTTCTTGCTTCCACTATCTTCTGAGTCTAAATATCTTATCCATTCTTCAAGGCCCACTTCATTTCCAACTGTGATTTCTTGTCCAATCTGCCTAGCTAAAAGTATTCTCTCTCCTTGAAATTTCCTACAGTGCTATATCTGGATCTTTTCTCTGTCCTTTCTACATTATTCATCTTATATCCCATCCTCCAACGGAATACAAACTACTTGAGAGAAGGGACTGTCACTTTTCATCAGAGTCTTTTACTACATTTGTTGTTGTTTAGTCATTTTCAGTCATGTCCGACTCTTCATGACCCTTTTTTTGGAATTTTTTTGGCAAAGATACTGAAGTGGCCTGCCAGTTCCTTCTCTAACTCATCTTACAGACGAGGAACTGGAAAAAACAGGGTTAGGTGACTTGCCTAGGGTCACACAATTAGTAAGCGTGCAATGAGTTTTCACAATTCCAACCCCAGTGCCCTATCCACTGCACCACTGAGCTGCCCCTTTTACTACCTAGGCATAATGTTTCTCTGTGGAATTTAATAAAAAGAAAAAAATTAAGAATGATTCCGGTAGATGCATTATTATTACATTAACTTGAAAATGGTTTTAGAATGATCCAAATAATTATTTTGGCCTAGGCAATAGGTAAATTTATGCAATAATATATTATTACATTACAATATAAACATTGTACTCTCATCCATTTCACATGATAGGATATAAAAGTAGTTCTTGGAAAAAATCTTAGTGGATTGATAAGGAAGTTCACAAAAGAAATAATGAAGAAAAAAATCAAAACATATGCTCAGGTACTCACAGGATGAGCCACAATGCATTGTTTTACATGCTTCAAACCGTTAAACATCTCTGAAGGCAAAAGGCAAGAGCTGGAGCTGCTTAAGATGACTTTATCATCAACAATAAGGTCTAACTGAGAAAAAACCTTCTTCTTCAATTCAAGATTTTCTGGAGTGCATTCCTGAAAACAAAAGGAGACAGAATTGTAATTACTACTAATGATGAGTACTCTTGAGCAAGTTCACAGGATCATTTCATGGTTGGATTTATTCCAAAATGGAAATAATACAAAACCCACAAAAGGTACCAGCACCTTCCACCAGAAATCTGCCAAGCCGGGTGGGAGGTACGATTTGTAGACAGGCTACACACCTCAGGCAGGCAGACTGTTGCAAACATACAGTGTTCTTAAGCATTTACTTCCTCTCTTTGTTTAAGGCAATCTGCTGCCCTTAACAGGCTAAAGAGCTGATTTTCCCAGGGAAATAATAAGTGTAGAATTAGAATGTATGTTACATCACATAGTTTCCAGAGAGTTTACTTTATATGCTTCTCTAAATGGTACAAGACAAATACACAACTTAAAAGTAAAGATACAAAGACAAAAGTGAAACAACCTCTACCCTGGAGGACCTTACATTTTAATAGGTGAGATGTGCATATTCACCTATGGGTATATATCCAATAGACAAAACATAACTGGCAGAGAACAGAAGAAGCTAGGGGGTGGGGGCTGGGGGTAAGTCAGAAAAGGTTTCATGTAGAAGGTGGTGCTGGAGCTAAGTATTAACCGAAATCTGGCATTCTCAGGGCAAGGGTGAGGAAAGAGCATTTCAGGTACAAAGGCATGGAGACTGGAGACGGACTATGTAGGAGAACATTAACAAAGTCCACTGGATGGACCACCTAGTGGGAGAAGGGAGGCAAGGCTTGTGCAATAAGACTGAAAACTTTAAGAGCAAAATAAAGAAGTTTGTATTTGTACCTGGAAGTACTAAGGACAGTGATGTGGACAGACCGTGACATTAGAAACAAGTTATTTTGGCACTTGTGTGGAGAATGGATTAGAGCAGGGAGAGCCAGGAACCAGGGAGACCAATTAGGAAGTAACAATCACTCTAAGCCAGTGGTAATGAGGGTTTGATTGAGAACAACACCCATGTGAGTAGACAGAAGGGAACAGAGTCAAGAGATGTTATGAATGGATAAAAAGATTTGGTGCCTTGGAAACAAGCAGGGTGAAAGAGAATGAGAAAGAGAGGATATTACCAAAGTTATAAAGCTGGGAAATTTGGAGGATAGATTTCTGGAGTGGGAGGAAGGACATAATGAATTCTGTTTTAGATTTGTTGAGTTTGAGATGTCTATAGGATATCCTGTTTGCAGTGTCCAACAAGACAGGGTAATGTATTCCTGGAGCTCAAGAGAAAGACTAGGGCAAGATATATCGATCTGAGAACCCTGTGTATACAGATGAGAATTAAATCTTCAGGAGCTGATAAAGTCATCCAATGCAGAGAGGTAAGAGAAGAGGGCATAGGGCGTCACCTTGGAGAATATGATGATCCAGAGGTCAGAAACATAGGAGGGAGCAGTACCATGTCATGAAAGAGCAGTATCATGAAAACCCAGTGAAGGGAGAATATCCAGAAGGACAAGGTGGTTAACAGTGGCAAAGGCTGCAGAGTTCAGAAAGTATAAGGATTGGGAAAAGGGCACTACGGGAGCAAAAGTCATTTTGAAGAGAGCAGTGTCAGTTGAGTGACTGGTTCTGAAGCCAAACTGTAAAGGATTAAGAAGTGAGTCAGTGAGAGGAGACACATAGGCCATGATTCTAGACAGTTTTTTCTAGGAGTTTCACGAAGAAGAGACATGGGATGATAGAGTCTAGTGAGGTTTTTTTTTTAAGGATAAAGAAGACACGGGTGTTTTTGTAGGCAATATGGGAGGAACCAGTAGATAGGAAGAGACTGAGGAGGCAGAGATGACTGTAGGGACAATCTGAACTACAGTTCCAAATATTTTTGAGTACCCTTTTCCAACAACAAAAAATCTTGATGATCTTGATATGACAGTAACTATACTTATTGGTATCCATTGATTTAGAAAATGCTTGAGGGGAAAAAAACACCTACCATGCATTTAAGAATGCTATTAAATAAATTTATATTTCCTTAATCATGAAGATCCAGGTTAAAAAATTGCCTCAAACACCTTCTAGCTGTGTGATGTCTCAGCCTCATCTGAAAATTGTGATAATAATAGCACAGGTTAGTAATGAGGATCAAATGAGATAATATGTATAAAGTGCTTTACAATGTAGCAATTTTGGGTGGTATTGCTGAAATGCTACATAAATGTTTTATTCAGTTGTTTCAGTCATGCTTGACTCTCTGTGACCTCATTTGGGGTTTTCTTGGCAAAGATACTGGAGTGGTTTGTCACCTCCTTCTCCAGCTCATTTTTACAGATGAGGAACTTAGAGTGAAGTGACTTGCCCAGGGTCACACAATTAAGAAGTGTCTGAGGTCAGATGCAAACTCAGGAAGGTGAGTTTTCCTGACTTCAGGTCCAGCACTCTATCCACTGTGTCACCTAATTGCCCCATATAAATGCTGGTTATGATTATTAATAATAGTAATTTCAACAAAACTATATGTGTATTTAAAAACAGTAGCATAATCAGTCTGCAGAAGATATTTATTTATTATACAAAGTCACTTAATAAGAAACATCTCTTGAAATAAGACCACTGCCTTCTCCCCAAGGTGTCTACAACCCAAAGGATGGGAACCACCACTCTAAGATACAGAAACAAGGCCAGATCCTCCTGGATTCACTATTCAGAATCTGCACCAGAAGGTTTTACTGACTAGGCAGTTGGGGTCACCGCAAGCCACAGGGGAACTCAATCTAGTTGATAGATGGGGAAGTGGGAAAGGTAGATACACAAAGTGATCACTTCTTTGTGTTTATCTCCTGCCCACCCAATGATTCTCACCCATATACTGATTCTCAGACTTTTCCTGACCAGTTTCACAGAAATCTTATGTAAATTACCATAAATTGTTCATTTCATTAGATGAGAAGCACTCACAAACAGTACTGGTAAGTCAGGTCAGTGTGAAGCCTCCTATTCCTTCTTTCAGCAATACCACCCAAAAGGTTTCTATTTAGATTTAATATTGCCCAGAGGCTCTGCTGTGCACTTAAATCAGCTGTGTAAATATCCATCAGGAGGCATAAATTCCACTTCCACTTGATCTATAGGAGTTAAAACTTTTACTCCACAGGGTGGGGAATTGATGTTGTGTTTGTGTATGCTTTTTTAAAATATCACAAAACTATGCGGGAATTTTACTAAGAACAAAAGGTCAGAAAAGCAGCACGTTGCAAAGATAGAAAAAAGTGGAGTCATTTAAGAACTGTAAAGCCCATTGTATTAAACCTCCTTATCAAAAAAAGCTACAGTAGCTGCCTAGGTATACTGAGTAATTCCTGGATCAGTTAAGTTTGCGAGTTGGGTTGAGTTTAAATAGATTCTTTTAGCAAAGCCAGAGCCTAGGAGTGATGCAGATACTACAGGAGCTAATAAAAGAGGAGCCATGAATGAATAGCCTTATTGTCGAACGCCCTGCAGATTCTCCCCCTGAAATTCTATGCCTTTCTTCAGATCCTATGATAATCAAAGAGGTAAGAAAGCTTGAAAGTAGGAAACCCAAACCTGCTATGATTATGTAAGGTTTTTAAATGGCACATTTGCTTGAAGTTTCTTTTATAGTGGCCCAATTGTATTCAAGTTGTTGGACCAGGGCAATAATGCCTCTGTCCGTGTCAAGCTTGGAGTCACTTTCTCAGACAAGGGATACTGACTCCCTAAAGAACAGAGAGATGGGGAAAGCAAGACTGAAATACTAAGAATCAGGAGCTTCATCACTTGCTGCGGATCACAGAACAGAGAATTCTGCAGCTACTGTTTGCCCTGAGTTAAAAAGAACATCAAACAATGAGGGGGCAAACAGACCCAAATCTATGCAACAGCCATGCTCTCTTTTAAAAAGAGCACAGAAGACTGGTAAGAATTCACCCTGGGCATTTTAAAGTCTCACTGCCATACTCCTGTGAAAAGCCATGACCACAAAAAGCAAAGTCTTGTCCAAGATTCCAGGATCTACAGGAAGTATCAAGCTTGACTTTCAATTTAATCCAACCTCAAGAGCATCTAACTGGAAGAGTCAGGTACATGCCAATTTGTCAGCTTTCCAGAATAACCCCTTGGAGAAAGGGAGACAGGCAAGCATTTTCTTCTAAAGTTTCTCCTTGATAAATTCAACTCTTTCATTTACATTTTCCAAAACAAATAAATTCAACATTGTGAATATTATGAGCGTACCTGCAGTTTCTAAATAGTTGTAATATTTTATGGATTCAGATTCTTAAAAAAAAAAAAAGCAACCTTTTTCCTAAATAAAATAGAATCATAGGAGTTTGCAATGTCCAGCACTGTTCAGATGAGAAACTTCATGAATGTACTCAGAAAGTATGTTATAATTAAAGCTAAGATTTCTAATCTGATAATTTTGTAGGGAGAAAGCAATGAAGAAGAGAAAAGGGCTGAATTCACTGGTGTCATAATCTGCACTTTTAAAAGCTGTTCCAAAAGTTGGTGAATCTTCAACTTCAAACCTGAGGTCAATGATAAAACTTGATTTGCTAATCATAAATAATAAGAATAGCTAACATTTATAGAACACTTAAAGGCTTTCCAAAGCACTTGACATGTTATCTCATTTGATCCTCAAAAGAACCCCAGGCAGGAGTTGCTATTATCACCATCCCCATTTTACAGATGAGGAACCTGAAGCAGACAGAAGTGAAGTGACTTGCCCAGGGTCACACGGCTAGGAAGTTTCTGAGGCAAAATTCAAACTCGGGTCTTTCTAACTCCAAATCCAGCATTCTAGATAAAGACTTTTTTCAAGTTTAATCATCTACCCAGTCCAGTTTCTACTTACTCTCTGCACACAGTCAACATCCCCATAGCCTTTTCAAAGAAGGCACAGAAATGTTTTGCTCCAGAAACATCTGAATGAATTAAAAGGGAGGGGGGCCTACAAAAATCAAAAAGAAACAAAAATCTATTTTGTCAAGGGCATAAAGAACAAATTACTTCATACCCAAAGACTTATCTTCCTTTCCAAAAGCTCTGAAGAACTGGCACATTGTAGTTACTGTGCAGAAAACTGTCACTCAGAGTAACTAGCATGTTGGTATCATGTATTAAAAACCACGTCATTTTCAGAAGATAAAGTGTAAAGATTATAGGGATTATTCTTGTTTGCTCTTGCAGTATGAATAGAAAGAACTCCAGATCTGAACTCAGAAAAGCCAAGTTCAAATCTTAGCTATACCATTTCCTGCCCATGTGATGTCAGGTTTACTTCTCAGGGGCTCAGTTTCCTCCTCTCTAAAATAAGACAAGCTCAGAGGCACCAAATATGTGCCTTCCAGCCCAAGTACCTGGACCAGATTCAAATGTAACTGGGAAACATTTAACAAAATAAATAAAAATGCAATAAAACAGATAATATTACATTTTTAAACTAAGTCAATATGTAATCTACAGGGTTTCTTTAGTGGTCCCCATTTCTCTTTAGTTCAGTTTTATTGTCACATTTATAGATCATATGATGTAAAGAGAAGAAATAAAACTGAAAAGTCATTTAGAAAACCAGTGTACTAAGAAAACAATGTACCAAGTATAAATTTAATGATAAGTTATTTGAAGATAAGATGAAAAATTAGGGGAAAGTGGAAGCAGAAAATGTACAGAAACTTACACAACTATGTAATTAAGGAGATACTGTATGTGTGTGTTTCTGTTGTAATCAAATTCCTTTACTTCACAGATAAGAAAATGTTTAGAGGAAGAACAGACTTGTCTAAGGTCTCATGGCTAATGGGGCGAGGACTGGAACCTCAGTCTTCTTACCCCCAAGTAAGTGCCCTCCCCTCTGCACCATCCTTCACCCCAGACACAAATTACAAAAATCAACTTGGAAACACTCTTTCTTCACATGGAATTTGGAAATTTTAGTAACCAACCCCTGTCTTTTATCCAGTCAATTCCTATAACCCACAGACATAAAATATAAGTGTGAACTTACCAGAGACCCTCACTCTCCTTAGTACTTTAGTACACTCATACAGAACTCACCCTAATCCCTTATTCATTCCTAGTGGTTCCAATTCAATGGAAAGAACCCACATGGGACCACACTCACAAAGATACCATAGTAAAGGAAAAAATCCAGATACTACTATGGGCAATGGTTGCAAACACAAACTCTGGACGAAGCTACTGCTCCTAAATATTTCCAGCGCTCTCAGATTGTTTTTAAGCCAAGCTATTAAATCAGCCTACAGTCATGAGAGCTAGTAGGCTGTTAGCCTTGCATATAATTACCCCCCTCTCCCAGAGGTGACTCCACACTGGCGGTATGTATTTTCCCATAGCTGGACACTTACATTCTTCCACCAACAATTCCTATGGTAATGCAAGGAAGTGCACAGGCTCAGCCAGTTAGTTTTGTTCGTAAGAATGGGAACAGGAGAGGGGAAAAGAGTCAGAGGAGGGTCAATGTCCATATAAAAGCAGCACAAGCACAGTGGCAGCAAGCAGAAATGAAGCTACCTCTCAGAGACCAACATTTCCCTGACCTGTATCTGTGCTATAAATTTGGCCATTGCTACCATCCTAGCTCCACTTGAGAGGTCATCAGAACTGACTTGGCTCAATAGTACACTTTAAAAAATTCTTTAATTTATTCTTTAATTTTTAATTTATGGAATAAAACAAGCATTTCCCCAACATAGTACAAATAAAAAAATAAAACTGCACGTGAAACTATAAATCTACTATGCACAACTTGCTATTCCTTTCAAATATACAACAAAATTTTCATGTAAACTTTTTTTCCTTTTTTCCTTGCCTCTCCTCTACCCCCTACCCTGCCCTAGGAATAGTTGCCATTAGACACAAATAGGTGTGTATATGTATATATCTGTATTATATATGCATATATGTAAAATAACTATCAGTTCTTTCTCTGAATGCAAATAAACTTTTTTTTTCATATGTCCTTTATAGCTAATTTGGGTATTCATAATAGTCAAAACAACTTATTTACTCAAAGTCATTCTTAAAACAATATTCCTGTTACTGTATATAATGTTCTCTTGGTTCTGCTCATTTCACTCTTCATTATTTTGTGCAAGGCCTTCCACGTCTTTCTAACACCATAAGCTCCTCATTTCTTATAGCACAGTAGTATTCCATCACAATCACATACCACAACTTGTTCAGTCATTGCCCAATTGATGGGCATCCCCACAATTTCCAGTTCTTTGCCACCACAAAGAGAGCTGCTATAAACATTTTAGAACATATGGGTTCTTTTTCTTTTGCCCTAATTCACTTTTTAGAATTCCCTGTTGGCCTCAGATACACATTATTTAACTAAACCAAAGCTCCAGAGCTGTCCACAGCTGACAAACGGGAATTCTGAGTCCACCCAAAGCCCATCTAAGCCCATTCCTAGTGAGGACACATTTGTCTCAAAGTGAAATGGGCTAATTTGGGAGATAAAGGGAAACCCCTCTGACCAGAAGATTTCAAGCAGAAATCATATCTCCGTTATCAGGGGACTCCACAGAGGGCACTCCTAAACATTGGACTAAGAGACCTGTAAGACATCTTTTAGCTTTAAGATTCAGTTGATTCTGTAATGCCAGCTGCCCCCCAGAAGAGGCCTCTCTTAGTTGTGATTCTGACTCTCTCCAGACTTCACCAACATGATTCATCAATCTCTCTCAGTGCCGGGGGGTCTTCTCAACCTGAAACATCCTTATGCCATGCCACAATCTCCTACTGCTAAGTTTCCTCTGAGGCCTCCATATGGGGGATAAGCCTAGGCCAGCTCTGCTTCATTTCCCTCCCAGCTATGCTTCTGACTCTCCGGACTTTGCCATCATTCCCCCTTCTCCAATCTCCCATGTACCTTCTCTCCATCTCCTTCCATCCTTCCCCCGACACCCAGCTTTTCAACTCCCTTTTAAGTATGGTATTCTTCCATTAGAATATAAGCAACTTGAGGGCAATACCTTTTTTTTTAACTTGTATTTGTATCCCTAGAGCTTAATAAATGCTGCTGCCTGCCTACCTGTCATCAGGATAGTGACAAGAACATCCCAGAACACTAAAGCTCCCATTGGGAGCCCTCCGTCACAATGTTCTTTGAAGGAAGCTTGTCCAAACTAAGGGGGCTCAGTGATCTCTTGGTAATGGTGTCCTAACTTGACAGCTGTTCTGATCTTTCATATCAAGTATATAAAGGGCAGTAGCTAGTTGGGATAAAGTGATAAAAAACAAATACATCCTTAGGCTTCAAAGTATCCTTGGAGGAAATAAAATAAGTGGTATCTTTTTACATAAACTTTTTTTACCTTCTTTCAACACTCTCCAAGATAGAAAAGAAAATGAAATAAAATTAGGCAATCTGGTTTAAACATAATCTCTGTAGATTTTAAAGAAAACACACTTGACCTGACAAATGTGTGCCTTCCAAGAGTCCGTCCCTGGGGGTTTTTATCTGATTAACTGATTGTTCTTGCAGATGGTACTGAATTTGGAAAAGATATCTGCCAATGTATAGTCAGTAGCATACTGAAGCATTTCAACTGCCGGCCATGGCAAAAGCACTATAAATTTTAGAGTTTGATGATACTTTGCAAGTTTAAGCTTACTGAATGTCATGAAAGTATTTATGACAGAGACAATATTTTTTAAGGTGGTACATAAATACCAAAGACAAGCACTTTTGATGCCCAGGGCAAGCTTCATGAACATTCCCTCATATCAACTTCTGGGGATAATCTAAGGGTGGGAAGAGGGAAAGATACCCTGAGGCACAAGGTCCCATAGGAGGAAAGACTGAGATCCCAGGACAAGTCAGAAGAATAAAGGTAGTATTACAGGGAAAGAGGGAGGCAGCAGGCTAGACCAAGGATATACAACTACTCCTGGGGTTCAGCCACTGGGGAAGAAAGTTTCCTGTATTTGCTAATTATTCTTCCTAACTAGGTTGAAAGTTCACTTATTTCTGGCTGCTGAAAGAGTATAAGCACTGTAAGCATACTCAAAGTTTTGGCACCCCAGGGGAAGCTTTGGTAAATTTTTTTTCAACCTCTGGTTTCCATGGAAAAAGATTGTGGGAGAAGCAGAAGAGAAAAAAAAATTAAACAAAAAAGACAATGAAAACCTGTAGATGATATGACAGGTTTTGAACTAGTGAAGAAGGCTAGAGGTTCAATTTGGGGAGTCATTTAGTGGAAACTAAGGAAAGGTTAGAATAATCTTCAAGCTTATTGGTTTCAGGTTGAAAAAAGTACAAAATCAAGAAAAATAAAGCTTCAAAAAGATCAAGGAGAATTAGGTAGAGAGTAGAACCTGAAAAGGAAGACTCAAGAAGGAAAGGTTGTTGGCAAGACAAGGCAAATTTAGTAAGAAAAGGAAAAGTACAACAATTAGCATATAAGCAAAACGACAGAGCAAAGAAGGGGTGATAGATACACATGCAGAGCTGTTGACACTAAGGAGAGGAAACTGGGTGAGGTTGTCTCGTTATTAAGAAGCGATGACTGCCTGTAAAAATTTTAGCTAGAGTGTAGAATTGATATGTAAACACTCAGATCATAAAAAATAAAAAGTCTGGAAGATATCAACTAATATGAAAAATAAGGTGAACCTGAAACCAGTATCTGGGCCTGGAAATTATTGTTCTTTAACTTTTCCTTAATTTTTGCCAAATTTTTCCCCAAAGAATATATCTCCCTCCACACTCCAAGGTGCTGGGGATAATGAAGTTCCTAAAGGAAATAAAAAAGAGGCTACAATGGGGGTGGAAAAGGTATCTGAGCTAAAGAGGGGAATCTTGACCCTTATCAGATGATAGATATAGATACAGAAATAGATACAGATATAGATATAGATATAGATGATATGGATATAGATATAGAGATATAGATATAGAATATATACATATACATATATATTCTCTTATCAGAGAATAAGAATGTTATGAAGAGAATAAAGAAGGAGGGAACATTTATTAACTGCCTACTATGTGCCAAGCACTTAACAAACATGATCTCATCTGATCCTCACAGCAACCCAGAGAGGTGGGCCCTATTATTAGCCTCATTTTGCAGGTGAAGAAACTGAGACAGTCAGAGGTTAAGTGACTTATCTAAGATTCTCTGGCAGTTAAGTGTCTAAGGCCATTCGGGTCTTCCTGACTGCATTCCCAGTGCTCTACCCACTGCTCCATTTGACTTCCTCTGGTAAGGAAAAGGACTACTGCACGATTTAAGGCTGAAAAACAGAGCTAAGATTCTTCTTTAATAGGAGGTATCTGGAAGTTTTGAAGAGGAAGAAGCTGCTCTTCCTTCCCCCCAAAAAATTACATAGTAGAACCACAGAAGCTAACAAGTGAGAGACCATCTAGTAAGGTCAGGACAATCAAAGTCATGATTCCTTGCTCAGGAGTACTAAGGCAGATATTTACTGACTCAACGGCAACAATGGAGAAGGCAGTTTTCTTCCTAGAGCATGCACTGAAGATATAAAAGAGAATTTCCTAATATTTAGTAAAAGAGGTGACAATTAAAAAAAAAAGAAGAAAAGAAAATGATTGGAAGAACTGGTAGGGCAGGTAGGTGTGACTGGTGATTTGACTAAGCACTTTGTGGAATACCTCTTAACAAGGACCTTATTCATCTTCACTGTACGATAAAAATGTGTGCAGAAAAAAAAAACAGGTGACAATTACTGTCTTTTGGTGATTCCCATGAGTACAAACAAGTGCTAAAAAGAACCTAAAAAGTATTGCCAACAATTATCTTTGGCAATAAGTTGAAGACCACAAAGGAAACAGGTTGAGTCTTCCTTGTTGTGAAGAAGACAGATGAAGGAGAGAAAAATTAATTTGGGAAGTGAACAGCTAGCTTAAGAAGGTGGTGTCTAAGAATGAGATTTGGACTTATGAAACCTAACTTAATATATAGGTATGATGGAATCTTTGCCAGAAATGGAGTACACCTAAGAAATGTCGGTAGGAATGTATTTGCCAGGTCTCTTGATAACAAGATTAAAAAGAGTAGGGAAAGAAGAGTGCCAGAGTATATCTCCCAAGCCAGGTACCATTGACAGTAGTTAGCTACTGATGAGGAGTTCAGAATAGCAGTTAAGAAACTAAGAAATTCACAGGAGACAAAAATCTAAGAAAAGAAACAAAGTAGTAGCAAAAATAAATAAGAGAAATTAGATGCCCTAATGAAAACAGAAAAATTTAACCTTAGAGATACTACAGAGTTGCTGTGATGAAAGTGATGACTTGATTATGGCATTAGATGAGTATACTTTATTCAAAAGATAAAGGATAAGTAAAAGAAGGTAGGGGTGGTGTAGCACTGTATATTAAGAAAGTACACTCATGTGAGAAAATTATCTAGGAGACAGATGGAGAAGCAAGAAGTATTTGGGTGAAGGCCAATAGAGGGAGAAACATAAGAGATTTTTCATTGCAGTATACTACAGATCACTTGGAAAGAAAAAAATTAATAACAAACCAGAAACTTATGAAAGGTTACAAGCCTGGCATAGAAGAATGATATTGGGGTGTTGGGGTGCTCAGATTATCCAGATAGTTTCTAAAGCTCTCTCTGCCAAAAGCAGAGCAGATAATAACTTCCTGATTTGTCTTAATGATAAATTTCATCTTCAAAAGGTGGAAAAACTAACCAAGGGAAATTGCATTTTTGATCTAAATCTCACTAATTAGAAGGAACTGATCGCTGAGGTGGAAATAATGGGAACCCTAGGGGGAAGTGACCATTCTTTTCTAGAGTTTGTGATGAAGATAAAGAAGTAAATCATGGCACAGTATGATATGCATGCTAAATTTTAGAAAAGCATACTTCCAAGGGTTCAGAGGAATGTTGGCTATGATCCCATGGATTGAAATATACAAGAGAAGTCAATTCAAGAGAGTTGGGAGATTTTCAGGAATGAAATTCTGAAGACACAAAAAAGGAAATAATTCCAACGAAGAGGAAAAATGGTAAGAGACCAATGTGTATAAATTGGGAACTCATAAATTAACTAAGATTTAGAAAGGAAATATATAGGGAGGGGTGGGAAAGCACGATCAGGCAATAGTGCATAAATACAAAAGCGTGATATGATCCTCTAAAAAACTTCAAGCGTTAATGTTGTTGGAGCTGTAAATTAGCCCAGAAATTGTACAAAGTAATTTGGAACTAAAAAAGAGTTACCAAACTGCGCATATGCTCCGACCAAGTAACAACACTAGTAGACCTATACCCCAAAGGAACTGAATAAGAAAATGACCCACATGCACAAAAATATTTACATCAGCTGTTTTTGTGGCGGCAAAGAACTGGAAATTAATGGGGTACCTATCAACTGAGGAATGACTAAACAAATAATAAGTTATGAATTAATAGAATACGATTGTGCCATAAAAAACTTTTAAAAACAACCAAAAAATACAATTCCAGAGAAATCTGGAAAGACATGTAAGAAGTAAGCAGAATCAGGAGAACAATTTACACAAAAACAACATTGTGAAGATAAATCACTTTGTAAAATTGTTTTTGTTACATTTTAAGTTCTAAACTGTCTCCCTTCCTCCTTTCCTACCCTGCTCTCTTTCTCTCTCTCTCTCTCTGTGTGTGTGCGCACACATATGTGTGTATATACTCTGCTCTAGAGAAGATCACCATTTGGCACATATGTATGTGTGTATATATGTATATGTATATATATACACACATATATAAACACATACTACGCATACTTCTGTTTATCAGTTCTTTCTCTGGAGGTGGAGAGCATCTTCCTTCATAGGTCTTTTGTGGATGATTTAAGTATTTATAATAGTCATTCACAGTTATTCTTTATACAATATTGCTGCTACTGGATCCAATATTCTCTTGGTTCTTTTCATTTCACTCTTCATTATTTCATGCAAGTCTCTCCAGGTTTTTCTAAAATCAAACAGTTCATCATTTCTTACAGTCCACTATTATTCCATCACAATCACATACCACAATTTATTTAGCCATTCCCCAACTCATGAGCATCCCACCCATCCCCCCAATTTCCAGTTCTTTGCCTCCACAAAGAGAACTACTATAAATATTTTAGAAGACATAGGTTTTTTTTCCCCTTTTAGTCTGATCAGCTTGGGAAACAGAACCAATAGTGGTATGGCTGAGTCAAAGAGTATACACAGTTTTATAACTCTTTAGGCACAATTCCAGGTTGCTTTCCAAAATGGTTCATAGTTCTCCCAACAGTGTATCTGTGTTCCAGTTTTTCCTCATCCCCTCCAATATTTGTCATTTTCCCCTTCTATCATTTTAACTAGTTTGATAGGTGTGAGATAACATCTCAAAGTTATTTTAATTTGTATTTCTCTAATCAATAATGATTTAGAGCATTTTTTCATATAACTGAAGTCAGGAAGACTCATCTTCAGGAGGTCAAATCCAGCTTCAAATATCTACTTGCTGTTGTGACCCTGGGCAAGTCACTAAACCCTGTTGGCCTCTGTTCCTCATTTGTAAAATGATCTAGAGGAGGAAATGGCAAACCACTCCCATATCTTTGCCAAAAAAATCCCAAATTCGGTCACAAAGAGAAGGACACAACTGAAAAATGACTAAACAACAATATATAGCTTTGATTTCTTTACTAACTGTTCCTATCCTTTGACCATTTATCAACCAAAGAATAATTCATGCTCATAAATTTGACAAAGTTATCTACATATCTGAGATATAAAAACTTTAGCCAAGAAGTTGTCTACAAAATTTTTCGCTAAGTTTCTGCTTCCCTTCTAATCTTGGCTACATTAGTTTTATTTGCACAAAACCATTTTAATGTAATCACAATTATCCATTTTATATCTCCCAATGCTCTTTATCTCTTGTTTATTCATAAAGGATTCTCTTGTCCATAAGTCTGAAAAGTCATGTAACCATTTTGACCTTATTTGGGTATATGGCATAAGATATTGATCTATACTCGATTTCTGCCAGACTGTTTACCAGTTTTCTCAAAATTTTTTACCAAATATAAATTCTTATCCCAAAAGTTTAAATCATTACACTTGTCAAACACGAGGTTACTATCATGATTTACTGCTATGTATTATGTCTCCTCTGTCCTAGTGACCCTTTCTACTTCTTAGCCCGATAGCTTTGATAGTTACTGCCTTACAGTACGGTTTAAGTTCTGGTGCAAAATCTCCTTCCTTTACATTTTTTTCATTAATTCCTTGAATAATCTTGACCTTTTGCTCTTCCAAATGAATTCTGTTATTATTTTTCTTGTTCAATAAAATTTTTTGGTAATTATAATTGGAACAGCATTGAATAAGTGAATTATATTAGGTAAAATTATCATTTTTATTATGTTGGCTCTGCCCACCCACAGACAATTAATATTTCTTCAATCACTTAAATCTGTTTTTGTATGAAAACTGTTTTATAATTACGTTCATGTAGTTCCTGGGTTTTCTGTGGCAGCTTTGTTCCCAAGTATTTTATGCTATCTATGTTAGATAAATCACTTGGAAAGACAACTCTGATCAATGCAATGACTACCCATGATTCCAGAGGGCCTATTAATGAAGTATGCTACCTACTTCCCATCAGAGAGATGATGGACTCAGGGTGCAGAATGAGATTTTTTTTTTACATGGCTAATGTGGAAATTTGTTTTGCTTGACTAGGCATATTTGCTACTAGGGATGTTTGTTTCTCAATAAAGGAAGATGCCTAGATTTTAATAAAGCTTTTTAATTTTAGCAAAGCTTTTAATAAAGTATCCTGTTTGATTATCAGCTCTTTCAGGGCAGGGATTATCTTTTACCTATTTTTGTATCCCTAGAGCTTAGCACAGTGCCTAGCTCACGGTAAATGCTTAATAAGTCTATTGATGGGTTATCTTATATTAGAGGGCGTTGGTCATGAACTCTGGAGTTGACACAAAATTGAGAGAGGTGGCTAACGTATCAAATGACAGAATAAGGATTCAAAAAAACCATCCTGACAGGCTATAGCAGTAAGTTGAATCTAATATAATGAAATTCAATATGTGAGGATAGGAACAAGCACCTACTATGTGCCCAGCACAGTGCTAAGTACTTTACAAATATCTCCTCTGATCCTCACACCAACCCTGGGAGGAAGTCGCTATTTTTAGCCTCATTTTATAGCTGAGGAAACTGAGGCAAACAATGGCTCAGTGATATCTGGTCAGGGTCACACAGTCAGGAAGTGCCTGAAACCATTATGTGAACTCTTGTCCTCCTGACATCAAGTCCTATGTTCTCTCCACTGTGCCACCTGGTTGTAAGAATAATTATAATGCCTTACACTTAGGTAGGAAAAATTAAGTTCACAAGTACACAATGGAGGCAGTATATTCAGACAATAGTTGTTCTGAAAAAGATATGGGGGAGCCAAGAGGCGGCGTAGCAGCAGCAACACCGCAGCTCTCACATAGCCACCCCAAAATACCCATAAAATAGGACTCCAAAATAACCTTCAACTCCAAAACGCACACAAGGTTACTTCCCACTAAAGTCAGCTCGGCTACGAGGAACCATATCAGCACTGCGAACCCAAAACCAGCCTGGCCTGAAGCCATGGCTGTGCCCCGGGGCAGCCGGGGAGGGGGGGGGGAGGTGCAGAGAAAGCTCTCAGGTGAGCGGATTACCACCAGCTGTGAGGAGGGGGGATTAGCACCAGCTGCTCGAGTGGGGATTGTGAAAGAGGGAGATAAGCGTCCCCCCCCCCCCAAAGGTCTCCAGAGCAGAAAAGCAAAAGGCAGAGGTTTTGCACCCGCCTCCGCATTGTAGCTTCCCGCCCGCGGCCTGCAGACAACAGGGAGACCAAGCGATTGTTTTCAGGCCAGGGCTCTCACGTTGAGCGTCCTGGATCCGAATCATCATCTTGGGCCTCAGTCTTGGAGTCTTCATTATCCAGTCAGCCGGAAGTCTATG
>CM053588.1:147567219-147632160 GCA_028646515.1 Pseudochirops corinnae
CCAGTGATCACTCATTGGTTACAGCCCTTCTATATGACCAAACTATTGTACAATGTGAAAGTATTTGCAGATCCTATACACGATTGCACGCCACCATGGGGGGGGGGGGGAAGGGAGGGGAGAAAATCTGAAACTCAAGTGATTGTGGAACTGAATCTTGTAAATAAAAAGTAAATGAGCAAATAAAAAAAAAAAAAAACACATGCCTGCATGAACTCTTTTACTTCCCTAGTGGATTTTCACCTTGTTTAGGACACCCTCAAAACATCTTGATAATAGGAGGCAAATTCTCATTTAAATGAGGAATAAAATAAGGCATTAAAAACAAAATGGTGGTGGGGCAGCTAGGTGGCACAGTGAATAGAGCACCAGCCCTGGAATCAGGAGGACCTGAGTTCAAATGTGACCTCATACACTTAACACTTACTAGCCATGTGACTTTGGGCAAGTCACTTAACCCCAATTGCCCTCCAAAAAGGAAAAAAAAATGGTTTGTCCCAATATATATATTTACTGTAAATCTAGACTATGACTTGGGTTCTTCTCGTTCCGGGCTCAACAGAATGCTTAATTCTGTTGTTAAAAATCTGTGTTAATGTCAGAGGTCATCTAGGTGACTCAGCAGACAGAGTGCTGGAGTTGGAGTCAGGAAGAACAGAGTTCAAATCCTGCCTCAGAAACTTACTAGCTGTGTGACCCCAGGTAAGTCACTTAATCTTTCAGCCTCAGTTTCCTCCTCCATAAAAAGGGGATAATAATACCTGTTTCACAGAGTTGTTTTGAGGCTCAAACAATAACATGTAAAGCACTTCATAAGTCTTGAAGCTCAGTGCTACAACTATCATGATTGTCATTACCATCTAATAAAATCTAACTTTGAACAAGAATGAACCATCCAGCCCTGACTTGAGAACCTGCAGTAATGCAGAGACTAGATGCCGCCCATTCAATTCTGAGAGAGCTGTAATTTCTGGAACATCTTTCCTTACAATGAATCTAATCTACCCTCTTCACAACTTCTACCTAGTACTCCTAATTCTGAATTCCACGACCCAGAATAACAAACCTACCCCCTTCTTCCATCCAATGGGCACCTTGTCAGCCCTAAATCTTCTCTCCTCCAGGATAAGCACTCCCGCTTAAGAGGGTGACTGAGCCAATAGAAGGCACATTAGGATAAGGGATGCCTGGGCATTTTTGCAGGCTGTGGAGAGGAAGAGACTGACGATAAAAGGGGATGATTTATGGAATCAAGTCCTAGAAGAGTTGGGAGGGAAGGACATCCAAGGGCCCGGGTGGAAGGGTAAGCACTGGCAAGCAGGAGGGTCATTTCATACTCTGAGACTGAAGAAAAAGGGGAAGACTAGCTGAAGATGGTTTCTGTATTGTTAAGAAAGTTTACTTTTGATGACCTTAATCTTTTCAGTGAATTGAGAAGCAAGTTCAGTTGAGTGAATGAGTGAATGAATGACTATGGAAACACTGTCAAGGCTGGGCACACCTAGGTGGAGTTCAGAAATGGGCCAGTCAAACCTGACTCAGGAGGGGCTAGGAGGCGTTGAGCAAGAAGGAACAGGGAAAAAGAAAAGGAAGAGAAAAGGGAATAGAGGGGAAGATAGATATCTATATATTCTAATTTCAAATGATTAATATGAAAAATTATATTTAAATTATATATTATGTATTTATATATTCAAATATTCAAATAGCTTCTTGCTCTGATGGGGGATAAGGTGTTTAAAAGTACTCATAATTCTCAATGACAAAATGGTCAAGCACTGTAAAAAGGCCTGGTATTTTCCAGTGTTCCAGGCTATATTAACAGTCACACATGAAATTCCAATTTCCAAGAGCATTCCATCAAGTAGGCAGGGCAAGAAATTTCCAGTGATCTTCAGAGGGTCACCACATTTCTGCCAATATTGTATAGCCGGGTCATAATCTTCTATCTTTCCGTGAACCTCACCCCTAAATATTTCCTTCTTAATCACTGCCATCTCCATTCTCTTCATCCTAAGTCCCTCAGTTTATCAACCCTTGCTCTGCTCCGCACTTCTGCTCACTTTTTTACCTTAACAATGCTTCTCCCTTAAAGAAAAGCAATTCTACTATATGTTGTCATACATCTTTGACCTCCATTTCCCCTTTTCCTTTCACTATTTTGCCCTGCCAGTGGCTCAGTCCAATAGGAAAATCATCATCCACTTTCTCCACATGTACCCCCAAGCTATTAAATGCCCCTGTATAAGTCATACCACAATACTGACTATATTCAATGCAATTCTATATTATCTCATCTTAACTGGGCCTTCATTACTCAAGAGCAAAACATTATTACCTGACTCATTCTATCCCACTGCACAAGATGGATGTTCCAACTTCTTTCCTCAAGATCCTAATACGTCCCCCTACTATTTCTTTCTTAGTAGATTCCTCATTTTTATATTTCTGAAAAAGTTAAGGTCAAGAGTACCCTCATTTCCCCTACTCCATACCTCAAAACCCCTCTCCATTCTCATCCATCTTCTCATCCCTTCCTCATCTCTCTAAGGAAGGGGCACCCTTTCTCCTCACAAAGCCATTACCTTTTGACTCAATTCTATTCTCAATTCTAAAGGATGGAATAAGTAAGGTTAATAGGAAGTCAAACCCAAGGTACATAAAGAAATGGTAAGATTGAATTAAGGTGATCTAGTATGAATAGCCATATAGCCATAACTTCTTGATGTTTGTAAAACAAAACTGGAAAGTTGAAGTTTTAAAATGAGGCTTAGCTTCATGAAAATCTCAAGAAAAGTGTAACATTTCTAAGCATATGTATGAAGTGCCCAAATTCACATTAGTTTATTGTGGGAGGGGTTGTTTGGGGTTTTTTTAGTGTCTTGTACAGTTAGCAATAATATTTTAGCAGGCAGTATCAACTCGTAATCAATACATAAATAAGAATTAAAAATCATGTACAAAAAAGATTTTGAATTGCTGAAAGTGAGGACTTTATTTCAAATAATAGTAAGTTTGGTAATCACTTGTAAATTCATTTAAATTCCAACTTTGCATATACTGCACATCTCTTGATTTAATTAAGATAAAGTTAAACTAGAGGTAGGGGTAGGGAAAGGAATCAATCCTAGTTTAACTAAATCCCAGGGCAGAGAGAGAACTGATAGAAGCAACTGCTGAACTGCTGGTAGGGATCTCCAAAAAAAACACAGAGAAAAGAAGAGATGCCATATAGCAAAAAATAGGCAAAAGGAGGAAGACCACTTCCAGAAGGAGGAAGGCCACTTTTCCAACTATAAACCAATGACTATCATTTTGTTCCCTAACAAAATTATATAACATACTAAGGCAATGGATTGTGACCATTTAGGAGGGGAAAAGGTGATCACTAAGAAACACATGACTTTATCAAAAACAAGTCATTACTGGTTAATTTTATTTCCTTTCCAGAAAGGATCAGTGGACTGTCAGATCAGGAAAGTGTTACATCTAGATTTCAACAAGGCAAATGACAAAGTCTCTCAACCTAACACTAGACTATATTTCTGGCCTTAGCACATGTTATTCCCCTCCAAGCCCTCCACACTCCAACCAACTGAACTCCACCTTGGAATAAGCACTATGATCTTATGCTGTCTCGTATGACGGAAATATTCTCCCTCTCTTTACCTACTGAATTCTATCCATCTCTTAAAGCCCAATTCAAATGTTCCCTCTTCCAAAAACTTTCCTGATCCTCAGAGATGTTAATAACCTTCTCTCTCAGATCTCACATAGCATTTGAAAAAACAAAGACTCCAATGAATTTATCTAATATATCTGCAGCTATCTATGTTAGTATCTTACTCTTTAGGATTTTCTACACAGAATATTGAGTTATCTGCAAAAAGAAATCATCTTGTTTCTTCTTGGACTAGGTTTATTCTCTCAGTTTCTTTTTCTTGTCTTATTGCGATAGCTGGCATTTCACGTACTATATTAAATAACAGTAGTGATAAAAGGCATCTTGGCATCAGCTTTCCAACCTTTCTCCATCACCAATGTCTGGTCTTGGTTTCAGACAAATACTAAAGACCATGTTAAGGAAAAGCCAATACATTACTGTACTTTCTAATGTTTCTAACAGAAATAGGTTTTGGATTTTGGTAAGAAGCTTTTTCAGCATCTATCGATTTGGTTGTGGCTTTTATTCACTGTTATTAATACTGTTTATCAGGTTTACAGCTGTCTCTACACTGAATCAAGCCTGCTTTCCTGGCGTAACTCTAACACGATTACGCTGCGTGATATCTTAATACGCTAGAGCGTGTTTGTCAATGATGATCATTAGGGGCCGTCGTGTCTCCGATCTGTCTTTTCTGGGTTTAGGTATTAATATCATATTATTATTGTTATTATAGAAAGAATTTCTTTAGAAGAGTCTCTTCCTATCTTTGCAAACTATTTATATAATACTGGAATTAGTTGTTCTTTGACAGAATTCTTTTGTAAATCCATCTGGTCCTAATAGGGTTTTTTTGTCCCCTTTGGGAGTTCATTTATGGCTGGTTCAAGTTCCTCTTCTGATATTGGGTTATCTTAAATAGTTTATTCTTCTTTTGTTAATCTGGGTATTTTATTTTTTGTAAGTATTTATTTCATCTAAGTTATCGATTTTGTTGGCATACAATCGGGCAAAATAATTTCTGATAGTTTCCTTTATTTCCTCTTCATTTGTTGTAACTATGCCTTTTTACATTTTGGATATGAATAATTTCATTTCATTCTCTCTTTTTTAAAACCAGACTAAGCTAACTATTACCATTTTTTAAAAAATCTGCTTCCACTTTTATTTCTCAGTTGAATGGAATTTTTTGTTGTCAATTTTGTTAATCTCTTCTTTGGTTATCATGTATTTCTACTTTGGTGGTATTAGGAGTTTTTGCTTTGTTGCTTTTTTAGTTGTTTTAGGGGCATCCTCAATTCATTAATTTTTTCTTTCTTTTATTGATAAAAGCCTTATTAGTATCTTATGCTTCTATTAGAACATAAGATCTAAAATATAATAAAACATAATCTCTAAAATAGTGCTCTGCAACACGTAGGTCCTTAACAAATTCATGTTGTGTCTGCACGATATCCTTGCAGGCACAATAGAAAGTTACGGACAAAATGATATAGTAAATTTATGCAGATTCAGAACAGAGTGAATGACTGGACCCAAAAAGTAATGATAAGAATGACTGTCAGCTATTATCAATAAAACAAAAAAATTACAAGAATTAAAAATAGGCAATGAAAAAACAAAACTATCACTCTTTGTAGATGATATGATCGTATACTTAGAGATCTAAAAAAACTAGCTGAAACAATTAACCACATGAGCAAAGTAAGAGAATATAAAATAAACCCACACATATCATCAGCATTTTTGTGTACTACCAACAAAAACCAGCAGGAAGAGATAGAGAGAAATCCCATGTAAAATAATGACAGACAAATGAAATAGATGACCACCTGCCAAGACAAACCCAGGCACTATGTATGAGCACAATTACAAAATACTTTTCACGCCAATCGAGTCATATCTAAACAACTGGAGAAATATTAATGGCTCACAGGTAGGTCAAGGCAATATAATAAAAATAACAATTCCACCTCATTTTAATTAACTTACTCAGTGCCATACCAATCAAACTACCAAATAATTATTTTATAAAGCTAGAAAAAATAACAAATTTTGTCTGGAAGAACAAAAGGTAGAGAATATCAAGTGAATCAATGAAAAAAGGAAAGGAAAGCAGCCTAGCAGTACCAGATTTCAAACTATATTACAAAGTGATAATTATGCAAACAATATGGTATTGGCTAAGAAATAGAGTGATGGATCAGTGGAATATATTTGGTACACAACACACAGTAATAAATGACCATGGTAATCTGGTGTTTGATGGACCCAAAGATCCAAGTTTTGGAGATAAGAATTCACCATCTGACATAAATTGCTGGGAACACTGAAAAACAGTTTGACAGAAACTAGGCATAGACCAACATCTCACACTGTATACCATGACAAGGTCCAAATGGATAAATGATTCAGACATAAAGGGTGATAACATAAGTAAATTATGAATGAAGAAATGTACTTGTCAGATCTATGGATAAGGGAAGAATTTATAACCAAACAAAAGATAGAAAGAATGGTGGGAAGTAAAATGGATAATCTGATCACATGAAATTAAAAAAGGTTTTACACAAACAAAACCAATGCAACCAGGATTAAAAGGAAAGCAGGAAGCAGAAGAGAAAATTTTACAAGTGTCTCTGATAAAGGTCTCATTTATCAAATACATAGGAACTGAGTCAAATTTATAAAAATATCAGCCATTCCCCAATTGATCAATGGTCAGAGGACATGAACAGGCAGTTTTCAGAAGAAATCAAAGTTATCAGTCACATCAAAGTCTGTTCTAAATCACTACTGATTAGAGAGATGCAAATTAAAAGAACTGTAAGCTACCACCTCACACCTTTCATATTGACTAACATGACAGAAAAGGAAGACAAATGCTGCAGGAAATGTGGAAAAAAATAAGGCCAGAGTTGGGAACTGATCCAACCATTCTGGAGAACAATTTGTAACTATGTTCAAATAAACTGTGCAAACCCTTTGATCCGGTAATACCACTACTAGGTCTGTATCCCAAAGAGATCAGTGAAGAGGGAAAAGGACCTATATGGGCAAAAATATTTATAGCAGTTCTTATGGTGGCAAAGAACTGGAAATTGAGAGGATGCTCATCAACTAGGGAATGGCTGAACAAGTTGTGGTATATGATTATTACAGAATACTATTGTACTGTAAGAAATGATGAGCAGAATGGTTTTCAAAAAAACCTGGGGAGACTTACATGAACTGATGCAAAGTGAAGTAAGCAGAACCAGGGGAACATTGTACACAGTAAGAGCAACACTGAAAGGATGATATCTGTGAAAGATTTAGCTACTCTGATCAAGATAATGATCCAAGATAATTCTTAAGGACTTGCAATGAAAAATGCTCTACACCTTCAGAGACACAACTGATGAATTTTGAATGTAGACTGCAGCGTACTTTTTAAACTTTATTTTTCTCATTTGTATGTGTATGCGTTTTCTTTTGCAACATGACTAAGATAGAAATATGTTTTGCAAGACTCCTCACGTATAATCAATGACATATTGCTTACATTCTCAAGGGGGTGGGACAGAAGTAGGAGGGAGGGAAAGAACTCAAAACTCAAAATTTGGAAAAACTAATTGTTAAAAAATAGTATATATAATTTGGAAATATTTAATAAAACAAAAATACATTTTTTTAAAAATTGATATCAACTTATCCAAGTGTCCCAGTGATCTGTCCTTAACTCTGAGGTATTCAATATTTAATTTGGTTTAAGTATGCTTACCAAATCTAGGAAAAATAGCAAATACACTGAATGAATAGAATCAGGATCCAAAAGATTTTTGACAGGCTAAGACAGTGGCTAAATCTATTCAATTAAGTTAGATTTGGGAATGCTCAGCATATGGAAGCAAAGGCTTATTGAGAACATGTTAGCTGTTTGAAGAACTATTGTGAAGAACAGGAATTAAACTTAAAAGACAAGAACTAGGAAAAATAGATTAAGTCACAAAGAAAGAGGTTTTGGTTGAATATAAGGGAAAACCTCCTAACCATCAGAGCCATGCCAAAGTAAAATGGGCAGCCTTGAGGTGCAGTGAGTTAACTGTGACTTGGAGAGGAAGCTAGGTGGTCACTTGCCAGGGATACCACAGAATTCGGGTACAGACTGGCCTAGATAACCTATTAAGTTCCTTCCCACTATGAGGTTCTGTGCTGCTCTGACAATGAAATCTTAGTTCTTGAATCTAGATGATTTAACAAGATCCAGTTCCAGGGGCAACTGGTCTGTAAAAGTCTGTTTTCCCCCAGCTAAAAGTGACTTCTCCTTCCTTCAATTTTACCATCACACTTTGTTTCCATCTTTCCCCCTTTTCACTTCTGACTTATTTGTATACTTGTCATCTGCCTCCTTTTATTTAGATAAGAAGCTCCTTGGAGGCACCAGTCTATCCTTCATCTTCATGTACCTAGCACCATGCACAGTGCTTTGAAGATAGTCAGTGCTTCATAATTGTTCAATGAATAGAATTAACAAGTCTGTGGGTTCAGATTAAAACAATTTATTTTAAAAATTCAAAAAGAAACATGAATGGGTAAGACAATCTGTGTGGCTTGATGCTTACATGCATGTTAACATCCACGGAAAGAAATTCAATTGACAAGCTACTATACTGTTCTTTACTTACGAGGCTGCTGCTGGACTTTAAAAACTGTCAGGAACACTGCAATTACAACAGAAAATCCTCCAACAGTACAAGTCAAACGAGCACTCACTGGACTTGGAGAGAGAAGACCTGAGTTTGAATCCTGATCGTGCTACCTTTGTGATCATGGGCAATTCATTTAGTTTCTTCATCTGTCAAATGAGGGACCTGGAGCTTATGCGCTCCCTATGAAGAAGCCTCCCTATTATATCTGCCAGGGACACACCTTTCTCTGGTAAAAATGAAGAAAATAAGAATGCTCTGGGATAAGTTATAAAATGTTTACAGAAATATATTTTATCACCATAAAAAAAGATGAATCAGCAAGGGGAAAAAACTTAAAGGATGTCATTTCAGGAGATATAATTTCATAAATTCAATGCCACCTCATCTTGTCACTCTAATGGTTAGGGTATATGAAATAAAGGAAGAGATTCCCCTAAGGGCTAATAACAGGGTGTTTCAAAGATGGAGTCAGGGTATAGGAATAAGTGGGTGTTCTGACAAAAGAAATTACAGGACAGTGTACAAGGGTAGGGCAGGAGATACAAGACAGCATGCTCTCTGAAGAGTCAAGTCATACATTATATGGAATCTATAGGTTCTGACTGAACTCGAGGAAATGCCTTTGTAACCTATGGAAAGTTACCAAGAGAGTGAGGTTAAATGGGGGTTAGGGAAATTTATTCAGGAATTGCCCCAGCCCATCCCAGGGACCTTGAGCTCAGACTGGAAAGAAGGGTCAAATAGATGGATGGAGGAGGAAGAGGTGCTCAGAAAAGCCTTTTGTCCATTGCTGGAAAGGGTATAATGGGAGCTGGCCGACAGAGATCTGTGTCAATGTGGTGAATGCCAGTGTTCCTCCAGGCGCCAGCCAGCACCCACCAACTGCCAAAAAGCAGCACACTGACACCAACCAGTCCACAATGATAAGGCTGAGAGTAGTCCAGATGTGCTCTCAGGTGAGCTGAGTACATGGACACCCCTCAGTTAGATTAAGGACAGAGAACAAAAGCAAAAGCCAGTGGTGGTTTGGTTTGAAAATGTTTCTGCGTGCTTATCTCTGACAGAGGACGGGACTGTGGAGCACTGATTCTTTTTGCAGGAGTTTTGTTTTGTTTTTTTTGCTTTAAAAAAATATTTTTATTATAAATTCAATAATTATCAACACAAACATTTCAACATATAAAGAGCAAAAAGAGGAACACATGAGAAACTATAAATTTGTTCCATAGTTTGCTATCAAACGGAGATTTTTTTTAATGTTAAAAGGTAGTTAACAAATTTGTCCTGTTTGTGTCCCTTTCTGAACTTGTTTTTCAGTTGTTCGGCAACATCTGACTCTTTGTGATCCCACGGACCATACTGTCTGTGGAGTTCTCTTGGCAGACACTGGAGTGGTTTGCCATTTACTTCTGTCCACTCAGAAGAGAAAGTAGGGAACTGAAGCTATCAGAAAAAGGACAAGCCTGCCTTCCCCTCAGTCCCACCTCAAGGGCTAGAAAGAAGTCTCTCCAGTCTAGTCTGGCTGCTCTCTGTTGCCTCTGATTGATTCTCTATCCAGAGGGCCAAAACTGAGCAGCCAACCTGATTTGTCACTGCGTCTAATACACTCCCTTTATTAGCCAGGTTACTTTCAGAAGTATCTTATAAGCCCCACTGCCCCTCCATGATTAGAATCACAATTCTCAGTATTAGAAGGGACTTCAGAGGTCAGCTACCCCAAACGAACAGGTATCGACTCCACGACACCCTGACAAGGGCTTCCCCAAACTTTGCTCCAAGACTTCCAGCAATAGGAAACTCACTACACCCTAGAGTAGCCCATTCCACTTTCAGCTGTGCTTTGGAAAAGACTGCCCCTCAAGCCTGGAATACACTCCTACCTCATCTCTATCTCTGAGAATACTTAGCTTCCTTCAAAACTCAGCTCAAATAACACCTCCCATATCGTGCCTTTCCTGATTTTTGGCTCCCCCAAGTAGAGAATGCCTCCTCCCCGAAAAAATTACCTTATATTTATTTTGTATATAGTTACATGTGTACATTTCTGGTTAGAATGGGCTCTTCCCCTATAATAGGGGGAGGAGGGACAGAAACAGCTAGATACAGCCATTAGTGTGACCAATTAGCAGCAAAAGAATTCCATCAACTCCTTAGTGCATCCTTATCTAGTTTATTAGTGAAATCGATACATTCAAAGGTGCCTGAGGTCCCCTTACACAAGAATGATGCATTTGTAAAGGGCTATAGCTCTTGTTCTCCTGAATATTAAGCATTCACAAACCATCAATTCATTATGTAGTCCTGGAATAGTTGACCAGATCCTAGAGGGACCTGAAGAGTACCACAGCCTGCCTTGGATCCCAATGAAAGGAACCTAAGCAACTATATCCACAGACCAACACATGTCCTTACTACATCCTTTATTTAAAGATAAATTATATATAGGCAAATTCCCTGGGAATATGCACTGTCTCTCTAGCTTAGATTCAAATGAACTATTACAGAAGCCATGTTTTATACCACAGCACTCAGTACAGTACAATTATCCCTTCCACATTGTGGGGGTTAGGGACAAGGCACCTCCCCAATCTAGAAAACCTGCATAAAATTTTTTGGCCCTCCCTTCATACCAGAGAAAAAGTTTTAATTTTTTTCTTTTTCTACAGTACCTTACTGTAAAATTGGGGTTAAGTATTTGGTCATAGGCTCTGTGTCATCCACTGGCCTTCAAGTGTCATCTGTGGCTTCTTCAAAACTTCCCCAAAATTCCCATTTAATTTCTTATTTCAACCCACAATATGTTGAAACTGCAAGGGTGAAAGTCACCATGTGAAAGGGATAACTGTATTAAGTTTACAGTAGAAGCTAAATAAAAATTTGTCTATTTACTGAGAGTCAGGAGCACAAGATTCATGAAAGCACTACCACTCAACTGTGCCTACAGAATCTTTGCTTCTTGTTTATTCTATAAGGTGCTCCTAAGTCTGTTATTTCTTACTATTTCTAACTCCAAGTTCTTAGTCTTAGGAGGCCGGCATGGAATAAACACGAACAGGATGTGACAGGACAAGCTGAGATTAAAGGAATACTCCACATTCAGTCATGTGCCACAGGCTCCCTAACAAAGTCTGTCTTCTACACCTCCACCCTATTCCCATGTCTCAGGACATCTCTCTGCACACTCCAAAGTTGATCTTAGAACAATGGCATTCATTCCCTTCCTATACACATACACCCCGTATTTCTACTTGTCTTCACAAACTGTACTTACCAGAAGGAGGAATGGGGGAAAAAAGACAAGATGCAAATAAAGCACATCACTAGAATACAGATCCAAGAGTCTAGATTTAGCTTAGAATTATCTGCAAATAAATTTTTAAAATTTCTTTTTTCCATAGTTCAAGGTTAGAACAAGATTCTCTCTATTTTGACTCTATGTCCCTTGAATAACAAAACTAATTTTGTTTTAGAGAAGATCTAATCCATACAAATTTTTCTCTTCCTGGCATCAATCATTACCTTTTCACTAGGCGTTCTTAGGTCCCCTACAACCTAATAGAATTGTTCTAAAGAGGATGGAAGGTAAAACATTTTGCCTAAAGGGGGTTAGTCTTTGCACCTGGTTTCTTTCTCAAGGCTGAAAAGTTAGATTTGCCTTGTCTTTGGGCATAATACCAAAGATCATCTTTTAAGTAATATTTTTACTTGGACTAGGTAGAACTCAAAACTCCAAGAATTCAAGAACCATGGGTCAAAACAAAAAGTCACTGGTTCTTGGATACACAGCAAAGAAGCTACGCTTTAAAAAAAAAACAACAACATTCAAGGAGAAAAAAGCCCACAAAGATACTCACAATATATATAGCTAGTATTGAGAACAAAAATTCTAGATAGCTGGCATTTATATAGTGCTTGACTATTGTCTCATTTGATTCTTACAAAAACCCTGTGAGGTGGATATTATCCTGACTTTGCAGATGATATTGTTCAATTAAGTGAGCTACAGAGAAGGAAACTGAGGCTGAGATTATAGATTACTTGCCCAGAGCCATACAACTAGTTTCTGGAGCAAAACTCAATCCCAACATTTATTAAGTGCTCACTATGTTCCAAGTACCATGCTAAGTGCTGAGGATACAAAGGAAAAGGAAAGCAGGGTTCCTTCCCTAGAGGGGTTCACATCCCAATGGAAGGGACAACCTACAAACAATTAAGTACATGTAAGATGTATATGGAAGAGAAGGGAGGTAATCTCAGAGGGAAGGCACTATCAAGGAGTCAGGGAGAGGGGGGAAAACAGGACAGGATGGGGAAAGGCCTCCTGCAGAAAATGGGATTTGGGATGAGTTTTGAAGGAATGAAGAGGGACAGCATTCTAGGCATGGAGGACAGCCAAAGCCCTTTTTCTACCACTGTTATCCCACTCCACTACCATTCACCATCACCCCACTACCTACATTCACAACCCACTTCACCTTTCCTACACCTACTATCATCCTTTCGGAACTTCCTATCTTTCTTTCTGCCAACATTTCCTTTCTCTCTTTCTGTTAGCAACTCTTCTTCCCTGTCCCACGCTGACTTTCTATGCCAGTTCTCTGCTACCCAAATGAATGACTGCGTGGAGTGGCTGCCCATTATTATACAGCACTTCATGCCTCTCGTAAGAGGTTACAGACATCCGCTTACTCACGCAGCCTGCTCGCATACCGGAAGGTCTAGGTTGCCAAAGAAAGGCCAACGATTCACCTTGCATACACTCAACTTCTCTCAAGAGTTAACACTGTTGTGAGGAGAATATAATACCCCTACTCATCAGCCCTCACAAGTGTTTATTTACATAAACCAGTTACTAACAATGATAAACATAATCACTTACTTAGCAGTGAGGCAAAATAAATAATAATAGCATCACAAATACACATATATTAAAGCAAAAATGGGAAACAATAAATACACCACAATCTACACAGAGACCTGTGTCATACTCTCCCACGGACACACTCAGTATCCTTGGCAGAGAAGGGACATACAAAGAAGCCTGGCAGAGAAGCACAGGAGGGTGGAAGTCCCACAACTCTGGGCGGAAGGCTTTGAAAGTACTGGTTCTTTCAGAACACGTGAATAGCATGAAACTGCCTCTCTGACAACTGCCTACTTCCTGGTCCTCGTGGCTCTCTAGCTGGACAACTCCTCTTCTATTACTGAACCAACAAAACATTTATAAACACTCTCAACACAAAATCATCCTTACAAGAGTGTTGGAAAAGTGCTACGTCACTCAATTGGTTAGCAGAGACCTACCAAGTTTAGGAGGCTTGCTACCTCTGGGCGCTACAGACCAAAACAGTCAACTATTTACTCAACAAGACTGTAGCTCAGTTTCTTTTCTTATACATTAAAGAAGCTGCAAAGCATATCTTTCCACTCTCCGCTTTTCTCTCCTTAAAGTACAGAGGTTGTTGTTCTTTGTCCTTCGTTCTTGAAGAAGACCATGACAATAGGTCTTTTTGAAAGACTTCACCTTTCTTAAACTCTAATTAGAGAGGTCTTTCGATGAGCTGGAATTGAAACTATTTTCCAGAGGGCTTAAATCTTTATTCAAACAATCAGGAACTAGCAGCAAAAGCCTTCTTAGCAGCTGACTGCTCCTGTGCTCATTTCTTCAAATAGCTAGGACAAAGCCTCTTTTAAGCCCTCTGTTGAGTTTTCCTCTCCAGCTGATTCTTCACCACTCCAATCGTAGCCTCAACTTTACATACAATTTAATGGCTTAAGGCAGAGTCTCCAGATTCTCAGTGACTCACCTTTCACTTATGATGTAAGAACTCATCAATTTTCTCCTGCAAAATTAATAGTCCTTATTTAATCATTCCTCAGTCTTTAAACAGTTATGTAATTTTTCTTTCTTTTTTTTTTAGTTTTAACTTCTTAGGTCTTAAAATAATTACATATAAATGAACTGAAGAACAATAATGCCCTTTAGCTCTCAGTTCTTAAAATGTTCCTCCATCTCAATCTGGATTCTTGAAATTGTATTTCTTCATACTCATATGACATCAGATCTTAGTTAATAAAAGTTACTTCTTTGCCCCTTAAAACCATCAAACTATTAACATAAAAATGAGACATCCTACATACTCTAAGAAATGATTTAATGATTTTATACTTAGGCCACAGTTCTCTATCCAAAAAAATATTCAAATCCCACCTGAAAGTCAGATGTCTGTAAATATGCACGTATAATGTTTTAATTAAAACAAACTTATTTTCCTACTCCTTGTAGGCATCAAATTTGATGTTTAATTCTTTTCTCTTTAAGCAAAAGTATTTTTTCTGCCCTTTTGACAGCTGAACTGCTTTACATGAAAAGTATTATTACCTTAAAGCAACAGTACATTACACAAGGAAATTCAATTCTACCCTTCAGTGTGGAGAAGGTCATAACTATGGTGAGATCTATAAAAGATACTCAAAAAGACTAGGTAGAGAAAAGAAGCATGAAGGCAGGAGGCAAAGTGTAATAAGCTAGTGACTATCTGAAAGTACATTATGGGGACATTAGCTCAAAATAATCTCTTGTACAACATTCAATGTTTCCTAACATGGTATTTAGCAAAATCACATATTGTGTACTTACGCTGAACAATGTATTCTCTAAACTGATGAGCACTAAGATAATGTGAAAATATTTTTAATTCTTCAAATTAAATATAATATTAACTCAATACTAAAGGAAAAATTATCTCCACTTCTTTGATATTTACTTCAATAAAAATCCTATGTTTATTTCTTCATTCATTCAATTCAACATATACTCATTAAACATCTAGTACATAGGAGGCAGTGTGCAGGATGGTGGGAATGTAAAACTAAACTAAAAAGCAATCCCTACCCTCAGGGAGCTCATTTGCTTGTGAGCAAGTTTCCCAGATTTGAGGGCTGCACAGTAATATTTTGCAGACAGTCTACATGGAGTCTAACATCAGAGGCAGGGTGATGCCAAGGAGAGAGGGTGGGATTTGGATTCAGAGACCAAATATTCACATTCTACCTCTATTACTCATCACCTACATTAAATGAAACAAATCACTTAACTTCTAGGTCTTGATTTTCTCACCTGTAACGTGAAGATTAGAACAGATGTCCTCAAAGGTACTCATTCTAAATCTATGACCAGTAAGAAGGAAATCCATTAAGACGAAAAAAGTCAAGGGGATTAGAAAATACTTTAATAAAGAAGTTTTCAAATGGGTGCCCAGAAATTTGATGATAGAAGTATAATAAGAACAAGTAATAACAGGCAGCAAGGTGGCTCAGTGGATAGAGCGCTGGGCTTGGAATCAGGAAGATGCAAGTTCAAATCCAACCTGAGACACGCAGCAACTGTGTGACCTTGGGCAAGTCACTTAACTTCTATTTGCCTTAATCCACTGGAAAAGGAAATAGCAAACCACTCCAGTATCTTTGCCAAGAGAATTCCATATAGGGTCACAAAGAGTTGAACATAACTGAACAACAATAACAGACTATTTGGAAACAGAGAGTTTACCAACAGTCATTACATGACAGCAAACAACTTGAGGGTAGAGGTAGAGGTCAAGTCTTTCCCCTTTAATCAAAAGTAGAACAGAGTAGCATCTTTAGCCTTGGTCTAAGAAAAGCAAACATAAATCCTTGACTAAATGGTTTCAGATCAAAACAACAACACACTCTGAAATCCCAAGTTATGAGGGCTAATAAATGTAAACATAAGATGGTGTGATATATTGCCTTCTAGTATAAATACATAGAAAAATCACTTTAATTATCCATTTCACATTTGAAGACTAGAAACTAGAAGCCCATCAAGGAAGAGAAACCTTTACACAAATAGTTTAAAAGTCCTCCTTTTACCAGATAGATAGCCATGACTTGGAAGCTCCTTACAGAACTGTTATGTAAAGTCTGTTTTAAAGTCTGTAGATGCTCGGAATATCTCTTTAGCATTTTACATGGCTAAAATTAATGACCTGAAAGCACAAAGCATCAAAATAAACTATAGCATGCTCAAGCAATGCTCTAAAGAACATTCGGGAGCTCAGCCAGGACTAAAGAATGGAGTGATATTTTAATTAACTTACCTGTGTGAAAATTTCCTTGGCAGACCATCATCAGCTGGAATGCAAAATACTCATTACACACCAATCTATAGTGTTTAATAGCCTACACTTAAAATAATTAGGTGGTTATTTCACACTTGGCCATGCTCTCTGGGAGAGCTCATAAGTTTCACACACTAGGTTTTGTTTGGGCCTGTGGCTACTGTCTAAATAGCATGCTACTATTTTTTGAAAGGAAATTCAGGCTAAGCCCCAAGTTCAGCAGTTCATAACTCTGTGGGGTCAATCAGAATATAAAGAAAATGAAATGGAATATAAACTCTTCTTAGTTTGTCCTTCTCTAATCCAAAGGAAAATTTGGTATGGATTCTTGGTTTCTTATCTCCAGGTCTTTCCACTGAAATCTAACACTTCATTGCAGCATGGAGGTGACCCCTAGTTCTTGAAGAGTTTGGGATAAAGTACCAGTACAAGCACCCACAAGTTCTAGCAAGCCGGAAAGATTTCAAGGCAGGTCCAAAAAATGAACTGTATGTCTGTCATCTGAGGACCAGCCTAGCTAAATGTGAAGGTTAAGCACCAGATAACTTATTTTGGGGACAGCAGCAAATCATGCATAATTTTTTACTAAATCAAGACTGAGACACACACTGCAGGAGGGCCTAAGTACAAATAGAAAAGAAATCACAGATCTTTGGAAGTATATTTCCTTCAACAACAACAAAAGGAAGAACAGCTAACCTGAGGGGAGAGGAAGGCAAGTGTTATTAATTTCTCCAACAAGACCATTAGCCTCTTTCTGATTCTGAAGATCCCACTCTCCTAACTTAAAGGAGATTTTCTCCCCAAATATGGCAATGATACAGACTGCACAAAAACCTCTCTGCATCACTTGGAGTGGAAGGGCATGGTGTGGAGCTAACTCCAAGAATGACAAAGTCTGTGAAAAAAACCAACAGACATAGCCAGCACCCACAGAGAAAATTACTAAGGTAAACTGCACCTTGTAGACATGGAAGATCCCAGCTTGCTGGGATGTGTATTTCCCATGAGCATCTTAGTTTAAACTATACAAATTAAATCTAAGGTCTTTGTCTCCAAGAAGGTCATCAACATGTCCAAAGCAACAGAATTCCTTCTACCTAATGATGTTAGGGAAGATGTCACAGTCATAGTCTGAGAAGTCTTTTTTTTTTTTTTTTGGTCAAATGATTACCTTCAATAAGGATATTTTTAGGCATCTCAAAAATGTTACGTATTTCACTTATTTGATTTCATTTTCAGAAAGAAGAAAATAAAACATGAAAATAGGACATTTTTTTAAAAAACTAAGCAGGTTAATTTTTTTCAGCAGTCCTTACAAAAAAATTTTTATTTTTTAAATTAAATTTAAATAAATTTTTTAATTAATTTTAATTTCCTACTCAGATGATATACTGGACTTAATATACTCTAGATTCCCATTAAGAATCTCCTAAAATTATCCTAGAGGCAGAAAAAAACAAAGTATACAGAAAGAAATAGTTTAGGACAAGTAAAGAATTGTTCTGGGAATAAGAAAACAAGTCTATTTACAACCTTATTACTGTCTTGCCTCGTGAACTTTGTTAGGTATCCAGAAACTAAGTGAATCAGTTGTTTGTCAAAGTAATTTAGAATCAGAACACAAATATGTTACGAAATTCTAGGGATAGGCATTTGTGAAAATACCTTGGAATTTCCTCACAGGTGGCCTTTAGATTGATTTTATCCATAAGAGAGAATTCAATAAATTCAGTGTTTATTAAGTTACAGCCCTTAAGAAGCTGACAATCTAAAAAGGGCTGATTAAAATGAATATACTAATATTTTTAAATCTTTGTAGATTCACTTCAGATGTGAGAATTCCCTCAACCATAGACATATCCTATCTGACTAAATAGTTCGAGCAAAGTACTTTGACTAAGGGAACATAGATGATTATGTTTCAGGGGCAAGATCTGAACCCAAATCTTCCTGAGTACAAACCCAACAATCTACCAACTCTACAATGGTGACTTGACACTAATATACTACAAGGCAAAATGTGAGAAGTACAAAAGACATTCAAAGTGCCACAAGAAATCTGAAGAAAGGATCGCTTTCAAGTTGGAGGGTAAGGGAAGAGATGCAGATCACAGAAGGTAGAAAATGAAGTAAAGTCTGGTCCTAAAGGAAAGGAAAGCCTCCAACAGAACATGAATAAGGAGAGATAATGACAGTATTTACCTGTCCTCAAACAACTCAAAGTCACTTGGCACAGTGATTCCTCTGGATACTGCAAGAACAGGCAGAAGGGTGTGCTGAATCACAGACATGTGAAAGATCAAGGAGATGAAGAGAGATACTGCTGGATTGGAGAAAAGTAGATGTCATAATTTTCCAAAATGAGATGAGAATAGAATTCATGAACTATAGGCCAATGAGCTCCATTTCATTTTCTTGGGAATTCCTAGGATGTGTTTTTTTAAATAAATTTATTATTTATTTATTTTCAGCATTCCTTTTAAAAAAATTTTAGTTCTGAATTCTTTCTTCCTCTCACCCCCTCCTCCACTCATTGAGAAGGGCAAGCAATGTGATATCAATTATACACATGACATAAAACATATTTCCCTACTAGCCATGATGCAAAAAAAAAGCAAGAAAAAGAAAGTGAAAAAAATTATGCTTCAATCTACGCCGAGACTTAATCAGTTCTCTCTCTGGAGGTGGAGAGCATTTTTCACAATTAAGTCCTTCAAAATTATCTTGGATCATTGTTTTGATCAAAATAGCTAAGTCTTTCACAACTGACTGTCCTTACAACATTGCTGTTACTGTGCACAGTGTTCTTTTGGTTCTGCTTATTTCACCTCATACAAGTTCATTGTAAGTTTTTTCTGAAACCATTCTGCTCATCATTTCTTAGAGCACAACAGTATTCCATCACAATCACGTATCACAACTTCTTCAGTCATTCCCCAATTGATGGGCATCCTTTTAATTTCCGATTCTTTACCACCACAAAAAAGCTACTATAAATATCTTTATACATCTAGGTCCTTTTCCTTTTTCTTTGATTTCTTTGGGATACAGAGACCTGGTACTGGTATTACTAAGTCAAAGGGTACAAACAGTTTCATAGACCTTTGGGCATAGCTCTAAATTGTTCTTCAGAAATGTTTGGACTAGATCGTGACTCCACCAACAGTGCGTTAATATACCTATTTTTCCACATCCCCTCCAGCATCTGCCATTTTCTCTTTTCTGTCATATAAGCCAATCTGATAGGTGTGAGGTGGCACCTCAGAGTCCTAGAATGTATTTTGAAAAAATAGCTAATAAACATACAGAAAAAGAAGCAGTGGTCACCAATGACCGGCTTGCATTCATCAAAAACAGGGCATGTCAGGTTGACCTTACTTCCTTTTTGAAAGGGTTAATTACTAAACTGGTAGATCAGGGAAATGCTTTCAATTGAGTTTCTTTAACATCTTAATGAAGTTTTTCATAAACTTTTATCCTCTTCTCTTATTAAAAAAAACAGATGCCAGTACAATTAGAGAGATTCAGAACAAGTTAAATGGTCAGATTCACATGGTAAATGTGAATTTCTCCTCATCAGGAACCATTGAAAGGAGGTCACCAATGAAAGGCCCAGGGATGTGTACTGGAGCCCCTACTGTTAAACATTTTAATTAATGACTTAAACAGAGGTCTAGTTAACACACTCAATAACAGCACCAGAATCCATCCACAAAGATCATGACAGGTTAGAACACTTGTGACTCTTAATAACATAAAATTTAACAGGGACAAATGTAAGTTCTTACACTTGTAAAGTCTGTTTTTTTAACCCAAACAAAAGATGGAGAAGGTATAATTAGAAAGCAATTCTTCCAAAACATATCTGAGGTTTTTAGTGGCCAGGAAGCTCAGTATGGACTAAAGATGACAGCCCACAAAGCTAATGTGATCTTGCTACATGTAGTAAGAGGCAAAGCTTTCCAGGATAAAGAGGGGATAGTCTCCCTGTACTCTCTGCTGCTCTAACTCCAGCCCCCACACCTCGGTCTGGGCACTAGTTTAGGAAGGCAATGGATAGGTTCCAACAGAGAATAGTCAGAATGTCAAAGAGCCTTGAGTCCATGACGTGAGTCCTTTAACTCTGGTTAAAGGAACTGGGGATGATCAGGCTAGAGAACAGAAGGCTCATGCAGTATGTGAAAGCTGTCTTAAGTATTTGAAAGGCTGCCCACATGAATAGTGGATTAAATTTCTTCTATCTGGCCTTGGAGGGAAGAATTAGGAGTGAGTTGTGGAAGTTGCGAAGATACAAAGTTAAGCTTGACATCAGGAAAATGATCAAAACTACCAAAAAGAAAAAAGTGAAATGGGATGCCTAGGGAATTAGAGGGTACTAGAATAGAACCCTGGCCTGGAGTAAGGAAAACCCAAATTCAAATACGGCCTCAGACATTTACTAATTCTGTGAGTTTGGGCCAGTCACTTAACCTGTTAGCCTCAGTTTCCTCATCTGTAAAACAGGGACAATAAAAGTACCTACATTTCAAGTCTGCTGTTAACAATCAACCGATCGTAAATCACTTAGCACAGTGCCCGGCACATGGTAAGCATTACACAAACGTTGGCTCTGAGGTCCCTTTCAATTCTGAAATTGTGTGATTTTCCAGCAGAGACAGGATGTAGCAGGAAAAGAAAAAAAGAGAATCCATTCCAGACACATATGATGATGTAAGCAGAGACATGAGGTCAGAGTGCCAAACAAGAATGGTAAATGATGAATATGGCTGTACGAATGCAAAACTATTTCTTAAGTATCTACTATATGCCAAACACGGCTCTAGGTACAAAGGAAAAATGAGAGCCACCCCCCTCAGGGAGTTTGCATTTTTCTGGGAAAGATTCAACTCACCTGAGAGTGCTGGGCAGGGAAGAGGGTTTTGGTCAAGGGTGTCATAGGTATCGTGATTGGAACCCGGTGTATGTGAATGGGGGTAGCATGAGGTAAGTTTAGAAAGGTAAACTGAAGCAAGATGAAGAAAGAAGGTTCTTCCTTATTTGGTGGACCGTAGAAATCACTGAAGGATTTTTAGCAAAGTAGCTATTTGATCAGAAAAAAATAAGATTACATGCTGAACAACATGATGGGGCACATTGCAAACATGAGTGACTATAAACAGAAACGGCCAGTGAAGAGGCTGTTACCATATTCTAGGTGAGAGGTGATGAGGGCTTGAACTAGAGTGGTTCCAATGGGAGTGGGAAGGAGAGGGCGGATGTGAGAGAGATTTTGGAGATAAAATTGACAGGACTTGGCAACTAACTGAGTGTGGGAGGTGAATGGGAATAAAAAAAAAAAAGATTACTTCAAGATACACTGCCTGGGTGACAAAAACATAAAAAGGGAGATACAGCAGTTTAAGTTACAGAGCAAACAGGAGTTATTTTCTGTTTTCTGAGGGTTTTTTATTATTATACTAATTATTTGTTTATCCCTCCACCTCACATAGCATTTTGCACCTCTTGGATGCACTGATCATATGCAATTATTTATTAGAGTTTGTGTGTGTCTTATCCTCCTACCTGACTGGGAGCTCCAATAGGTCATGGACCCTATCTTATCTAAACTCTGACACATGCCCTCATACCTCCACCAAGCACTAAACTCTACATACAGAAGGCAATATGTTTGCTGAATCGAACTGAATGCTAGGACCATAGGAACTGTACACAGTAGTGAACCTTTAACCATGGGTAAAAGAGAACTGAGAATACAGAAAAGCTCACCACCCTGCATTATTCTTTTTCTTCACATATGGCAGGATTCATTCCACCAACATAATTCCCTATTCCATTTTAACTTGGGAACATTCCTATGAACAATAATGTAAAGAAAAATAATGCTAAAAGACAAGAGAACTCGAATCAATGCAATATATAATCTTGATATCAGAAAGCTGGCAGTGAAGCATACCTCCTTCCTCCCAATAAAGAGGTATGGAATGATGCATCCCATGGTCAGATATGACCAATGTGCTGGTTTGTTTTGGTTAACTGCATTTCTTGGTTACAAGGGAGGGGTTGGGGGAAGGAAGCACTGAAAGCAGTGTTAATAAAGAAAAGGTATCAATCAACCTTTCTGCCCCTAGTTCCTCTCTTCTGCTAAAGGCCCATATATGAACTCAATGAGTGTCCCATGAAGAACCACACTGAATACTAACAGCACCAACATGCCAATCCTCTCCACATTCACTTTCACAGTGATCACATTTTTCAATTCTACTCAATTAGTTGCAAAACACAGTTCACTAGTCTCTTTCTTCTGATCTCTCTTAGATCCATCCTCAGAACTTTCCTATGTAAAACATTCCCTAACTATTCCAAAGTTCCCTTGAGAGCCAAACTACCTTGGATAAGATTGTCTCATTAGGGTGTTACCTGAGAAATATGAAACTTCAGGCTTACAAAATTTCCCTTGCTAAAGTCAACCAACTTTCCTGGATTTTTTTTTCCGTTATTAGATTCTAGAATGAAAAAAATGTCTATTGTCCAAAATGATATGCTGTTGTCAGACTGACAACCTATAGAGCTACCTTCATCAACTTATATATGGTGGACAGGTAGTGCAGATAGGAAATGAACTAGTCAATCTGAATAAGAGGAAGAGAACAGGCTAGATTGCCTTTGGGAAATTGTACAGTGAGACTCCAAGCTTCTCCTTTGAAACAAAGGTCTATCTGTTTAAGATCAATATTTATCTGGTGATGCTATATGGCTATGAGCTTTGTAATAACATGGGCTCCAAAGATTTACATTGTGGGTTACCCAGTGGGTGATAACTGTGACATATTACCAAAAAACAGCTGCACAGGAAGACAGGCATAAAGGACATCATCAGAAAGATATGAGAGAAGAAAAGGAGGTGAGTCAGTCCCATAATAAGATTTCTGTTCGTTGAGCTAGTTCCCATTTTTCAGCATCAGAATCTCTCTCAAACAGATCAATAAAATAGCTTGCCATATTTTTTCCTCATTTTTATATTTTCTTTTAGTTTTGTGTTTTGATCTTTACTCTAAGAAGTTGGTGGTCTGACTGTATAAGATAACTGATTTAGAAATAACGCTTATATCAACAACTAGCTGTCTCCTGTTTGTTGAAATAAAATCAATCTCATTTTTCATGATGATCTAGTTCATCTCATGGAACTTTATGTTCTCAAAGGAACATAGTTCCTCTGACCCTTCTCATTTTTTATTCCATATTCTACAACATTTTTGGTTATTCTTTCCCATTTTGCATTGATGTTACAAAGTATTAAAGTACATATTAATATAATACATCTCAAAATGTGGTCAAACATTCTGGGGGAAGGGGGGTCCACATGGTTAAAACTATTCTCATATTAATACTAAGACATTTTAATTTATACTGTGGCAAATATTGATAGATAGAACCCACACAAACAGAAGCTCTCTGAGAGGTCCTCAACAACTTTTAAGAGTTTAAAGGGGTCCTGGGACCAAAAACTTTGAGAACTGCTGCGTTAATACAATTCAGCATGCCTTTTAAGTTCTTCACAAAAGTCTTCTACTATATTTCTTCCTCTACTACAATGGATGTTAGTACAGAAGCCATAATTATTTTCATGATTTTTCAAATATTTTATTTTTTTCTAATTACATGTAAAAATTTAACGTGTTTTTAAAATTTTCAGATCCAATTCTCTCCCTCCCCACCCCCTCGGGAAGGCAAGCAACTTGACATAAATTACACATAGGCAGCCATTTTCATGACCTTTTTGTAGATGTTTATTATGAACTGAGATAATCAAGTGTCCCATGAAATTATATCTCTTTTTGGCTTGGAACATAGAACAAAACAGGCTTTGATCTGCTTTTCCAAGAAGGGCTTTGAGTCATCCTTCCATTTAAATGCAACTTCCTTTTGTCTTCTGGTTTCAAATATTAGAGAGAGGGAAGATTGATTTAATTCATTTATTATGAAAGTGACTAAAATTTCCATAACTTTTAACCCAAAGATCCCACTGCTATGCAGAGACCCCAAGAAGTCAAAGAGAAAAAGAAAAAAAAAATCCTAAATTCACCAAAATCAGTGCTTTTTGGAATAGCTGTCAGTCAATAAACATTTACTGATCACCTATTAAGTGCCAGGCATTATGCTAAGCAACAGAGATATAAAAGCAAAAGAAGGTGTCAGCCTTCCGGGTTGTTCACAGTCTAAGGGAGAGCCAGTCACAATATGCAAACAGCTAAGCACAGGCAGCTAGATGGTGCAGTGGGTAAAGTGGCCCACCCAGAGTCAATAAAGACTCATCTTTCTGAGTTCCAATCTGGTCTTGAGCACTTACTGTGTGACCCTGGGCAAGTCAGTTAACCCTGTTTGCCTCAGTTACCTCTTCTGCAAAATGAGCTGGAGAAGGAAATGGCAAACCACTTCAGCATCTTTGCCAAGATCCCAAATGGGATAATAAAGACTCAGACTCAACGGAACAACAAAGGTACAAACAAGCTACACACACACACACACACACACACACACACACACACACACACGCATGCACAATAAATTAGAGATAAAACGACATTTTAATCTGCATTAGAACTGAGAGGCATTGAAAAAGTTTCCTGTAACAGGTGGAATTTTAGCATCAACATGAAGGAAACCAGGGAAGCCAGGAGTCAGAGAGGAGAGGAGAAAGCATTCCAGGCAGGAGAGACAGCCACAGAAAATGCCCAGAGTGGCGATGGGCTTTCTTGGCTACAGGCCAGGACCATTGGCAAAGAACTAGAAACACAGCACATACCAATCAAATGGGGACTGGCTAAAGAAACTGTGGTGCTTTAATATACTACTGTCCCCCCACCCCTTTTCCGTGGTTTCACTGTCCACAGTTTCAGTTACACACAGTGAATTGTGAATTCCATAAGGGGGTTGCAAGGCCTGTGCAGGGAGGGGGCCAATGACAGACATACAATAGATACTGGGGGGTGGGGGCCCTAGACACGTGGGTGATTGGGTAGAATGGGGCAAAGGTCTCCCTCATTGCTGAAGATTTCAAGCCATGCCCCCATCTGGCAGGGGCTCCGGTGATGGTCTCTCTGTACCACTGTACAGAGTACCTTTCACTTGGAGGGTTTTTTTAGAGTTTTATTTGGGGGGGAGAGGTCATGCAATGCCAAGCCAAGAGGCAGGAGCAGAGAGAGAGAGCACAGAACTATACAGTAAAGATGACATGAGTGTTAAAATTTAAAGTGAGAACTGTCTGTATAGGTTTCTTTACTATCCATGGTTTCAGTCATCCAGCAGGTCTTAGAACTTATGCCTCCCAGATAAGGGGAGACTACTGCAACAAAATATTATTGTATCATAAGAAACAATGAATATGAAGAATCCAGAGAAATATGAGAATCATATGAACTGATGTAAAGCGAAATAAACAGAACCAAGAAAACAACATACACGATGACTATAATAATGTAAATGGAGAAGACAACAACAAAGTAACATTGAACACCCTGTAAGGATAATAACCAAGCAAGGCCCTGAAGAAGAAAGAAGAAAATGTACCTCACTCCCTACTTCAAAGGGGCTGGAAAGTACCAGTATAGAATCCTGCCTCCACTATCAAAAACTACTGATGTATTGGTTATCTTTGCTAAACTTTCTTTTTTTCTTTCTATTTTATTCCTTGGTAGAAAGTATAGTTCTCTGGCTAGAGGAGAGCGAAGAAGAAAGAGGAGTATTTGGAAATAATGGTAGTGTAAAATGAAAACTAAAAACAAAATTTTTAGAAGGTTGATTTAATTCTGTCAATGGTATGTCCAGTCATTGGACAAGTATCTCACATTTAGAATACCAACAACTGAGTTAATGATTGTAAATGAACTAAAAAAAAAGCTATGTGATCCTTTGCACCCTCTTTCCCTTTCCCACTCTGCCACTATCACTTTGGGAGCACAAAAGAGCAACATGGAACTGAGAGTGATTTGCCTTTTCCTTTATTTCATGGCTACCATAACCAAAGAATCTATTTTTACGTGGCCGGTCAGACTGCTGTGATGAGTTTTTCCATACTTAACTGGGCAAGTCCTTAGGAATGGGAGCTAGTCCACTGTAGCCTTTCCATTATGATAGAACCTACCAGAGCTTGCACTCTGCTAACATAACTCTTGAAAAACCAGAGTCACCTCCAGGTTATGATGGGGCACAGAGGAGAACTTTATGGAAGTTGAGATGCGAACTGTTTGTACAGCTGACAGTTGATGGAAAGGCAGGCAACAGGGCCACAATCAGAAGGTTTTGGTATATACTCAGACCTAATTGCCTCTTCTCTATGACATACATACTATATATTTTCTTCATTATTTCCATACTCCTAGAATAGAAATACTTCTAGAATACTCCTCCCTCCTATTTAAGTATGAACTTATGACCTGGCACCAATGTACAGTCAAAAGAAACCAATAATGAAAGTTGAAGCAGGAAGAGCAATATGACTCCCCCCTTTTCTGGCACTAGACCAGTAAACACCACCCCCACCCCATCTTTATCACAGCCCTGACAGCAAGTTCCAAATCAGCATCAACAGACTCCAGTTTATTTTGTAAAGAAATGGTTTGGGTTCCATACCCCAATCAGTCAGTTATGTAAATAGGTAGGTAGGTAGGTAGACAGACAGACAGATAGACTGAGTGACTGACTGGCAGAGAGGGAGGAAGAAGATGGGAGGGAGGGTGGGAAAGAGAGATAAATTTAGATAGAAAGACTAACAAAGGAAAGATCAAGTAGAGACGTACTGAGCCTTGCCATGTAGCCAGACATAAGTGATGCCTAGAAGCAAACACTTAAAGTGCCTAAGGAAGAGACATTCCACATAGCTTGAATACTTAGTATAAAAATGATTTTTAATTTCTAAAAAAAAAAATCTCACTCATATGGCATTTTTTCAGGACCAAGGCTGTGTAGTAAAGTACCCACTAATTACACAAAATGACGTCTGATGATATACCCTAAGCCATAGGGAAATGTGGTCATTTCTTTTTTAGATATATCCAGAAAAGAATTCCCCTCCCCATGCTCATACCTCTACTGAGTGAAAGATACTGGTTTCCATTTCCTTACCTATAAATCAACGGATCCTCTATCTACTTGGAATTTTATTTAAAAAATAATTTGAGTAATAAGTGGAAAATAAGAGGTAAGTGGCCTTGGGTACTACACAGGTGACCAGTTACATGACTACCAAAGGAGAAGAGCCCATTTAAATGGATACAACTATTATGATGTCCGATTACAGGCAAGAAAAATGTAGTTTTCACTCCCATGTTTTTGCTTAGAGCTGCCTGAAACCCTGAGAGGTTAAGTGAATTGCCTAAGTAGGCATCACGGGTGGTATTTAAACCCAAAGTCTTCCAGACTCTGAGGCAAGCTGTCCTTCTACTGTGCCAGCTGACTCTATAAAACTGTAAGTTTCAGAGTAGTCACTGATCTGCAGTGGTAGAGGGAGTTGTCACACTGGGAGTTCCAATGAAATCACAAGTCCAATAAAAAAAAACTGATTTTGCTTAAAGCGGTCTGGCCTATAGTTCCTTCATTTTCATATCACAGGCACAACTAGACATCAGCACTGATTTTAATAAAAGGTAACCTCAGAGAACTCCCTCTCCCAATCACAATGGTTTACCAGGGTAGGAATGATGGGGTGCCTCTGAATATTTTGGGGTGATTTTTGTGGCATAGTTGTAACTTCAGTCTTTACCATCAGTTGTGAGATCAGTTTGGCTCCGTTCCCTCCCTCCCCCCAGCTGTGAAGCATTAACTGTATCTCCCCCGCCCCCAGCCACAAAGCATTATCTCTGTAGCTATGATAACATGGGTCTTTTCAAGGCACTACTAGTAACTGGCCAAAACAAGACCCATCCTTCCCAAACTGGATAAGGTACTTCTCCTTAGGAATTTGACCTCAAATCTGGCCGATGGTTGACCTTATGACATTTCAGGGCTAAAACCCCACCTTTTGCTCCCCCTCCCCTTGGAATGTCCCACTGGATTATGGGTAAAACACATGCTCAGTTGATGTGAAGGGTGCATGTCCCTTTAAGCATTGGCCACTCCCTGGCTCCTCCTGGGTCCCTCCCTAACTCCACCTTTGTACACCTCATTAGCTTAATGAACTTATGACAGCTTTGTATCTTTAAAAATGCCTCTCTGGCCCTTAGAACTTTGCAGGTAGACCTTTCTAGCAGGCCGTCTGTCTGCTGCAGAGCGTCACACTTCCAGGCTTTCTCTGACCCCCCCCTTTTGCACCTTGCCAGCTTTTCCTAGCCAGGTTTCCTCACCTTACCCCTTTTTGTCCTGTGAATCAATAAAACTTTTATAAATCTGCCAAAGGACAGCTGAGCCTGTAATTCTTTTCAGACACTAACCTAGAAAGGATTTCTCATTAGAAATACCCCCAAAACCTATCCCTCATCAGGAATAATGGATGGGTGGTAATGATTCTTTCATTTTTCTTTACCTAAGCAATACTGAAGACTGAACGTATAAAAAGATAAGTGAGTGTTATAAACAAATATAATTCACAAAAAATTTATGTGGCCTATATTTATAATTCAGTACTATGATTCAAAAGAACTGTGATTTTGTCAATGTACATATTCCCTCCTCCAACTCAGAACACAACCTTTCTAGTAGTGCTTAGTAGACTGCCTTCATGAGTCACTACGGCCAGAAGTAATTTGTCATCTAGGAGTCAGTGTTCTGGGGATGAGCCTTGCTGAACTTAACTAGGCTGGTTTGCAAATGACACTCCACACTCAAGCTCATATTCAGAGACTTTCTACTTTGGTAGTATCTGCCAGAGATTATAGTTTAATTACATTAGCATGTTCCTCTTCATTCCTATGTCACAATGAGGCCCTGGAGTAAGATTACAGTATACAGAGTGAGACAAACCTTAAAGACCATGTAATTTAATGTCTTTATTTTACAGAGATTAGTGGGGAAGCCATATTTAACAATGGGCATGAGGCAGACACCTACAGGCATAGCTACCATGTCTAGTGGATGCCATTAATGAGTACTTCCAGAAAATCTTCAGTGCCCACACTCCACAGAACTGAGCAACTGGGCTGGAAGAAACTTGAGTTGGAAGAAAACAGCCCAGCTAGACAATTCAGTGATGTGTGGGCAATGAAACTGTACTAGAAGTATACATTAATGGCAACTCTCAGACTTAGGAGACACACACACACACACACACACACACACACACACACACACACACACACACACACACACACGGTGTCCCAAATGACTTAGTGCTGTTTTAAACATCCAAGGGTTAGCTAAATCCAGCTAAGCTCTAAGGGGCTCATCCCCAAGCTAGATAAAATGATTAATCTTTTAACCTTGATAGATTAAAACTGCACTAACATTTTTGAGACATCCTCTATAGAAGATGATAGACATAAAGATGAAAGATATAAAAATATGTTTACATAATATATTAAACATATAAATATACATGTCATATACATATAAATAAAAATAAACATTCCTACTATGTTCAATTAATAAACATTTATTAAGCAGCTACTTATATGCCAAAAGCACTGTGCTAAGTGCTGGGAATACAGAAAGAGGTAAAAGACAGTCCCAGCCCTCATGGAACTTACAATCTAATGGGGAAGACAACAAATATGTTTATGTACAAACAAGCGCTATACAGAATAAATAGGAAATAATCAAAAGAGAAGAGGCAACAGGATTAGGAGTTGGGAAAGGCTTCCTGTAGTTGAGTGATCATTTGGTCTCATGCACAGCTAAGTGAGAACTACAGTGGGAGTCACTGTAGTTGCCCCACCAATACACCAGACCTTAATCAATCCTGATTTGAGGAAGTTCTTTTTTTTTTTTTAATTGCAAATGTCCAGCTGATGTGGCAGGATTCAGGGTGGGGAACCTTGGGCCTTGAGACAACATGTGACTAAATCCAAACTTCACAGAGCAAATCCCCTTAATAAAAGGATTTATTCTGTAAAACTTGGACTCAGTAAAAAGATCTCACCCAAGGACCTGGAAGGCCACATGTGGCCTTGAGGTCACATCATCCCTGTCAGTAAGTTCATAGGGCAGTTAGGTGGTGCCATGGCCTTAGTAGTGGCCTAAGAACCAAAAAAACCTGAGTTCAAATTCTTCCTCAGACACTTACTAGCTGTGTGACCTAGGTAAATTATTCAACCTCTGTTTGCCTCAGTTTCATCATCTGTAAAACTGAGAAAATAATAGCCCCCTGCTTCACCCGGTCTTTGAGAGAACCAAATGAGATAACATATGTAGAACACTTTAAAGTGCTATATAAATGTGAGCTATTATGAACAAATTCAACAATTCAATTTAAAAGAATCTTATTAAGTTTCTACAATGTACAAAGCACTATACTGAATGCTAGGCAGCACAATGGAGCTTAAAGTCTAAAGAATTCTACCCAGATAACCATAAAACACGATAAACGCATTAGGAAGGAGAAAAACAATGGCGTACAGGAGGTCCATGCGGGGATATTTAAACTCAAAAAGAACAGGGTTTCTTAGGAATTCTAAGCAACCTCACAGATTCCAACTGGGAAAGGCTGACCAAATGAAGGATAAGTGAAAGCTCCATCAGTACTAACACACACCAAAAGAGACCCTCTCAAATGGCACAGAGTCTCACCGAGATGCTGCTGAAATTGCATGACTTGTGTCAATTAGGCTCCAGGAAACCAGTGCCTCTTTAAGGCTCACATACTCAAGGCCCAGGCTCCTTTCTTGTATCCCCCTCCTCCACACACAAACCGTACTTCTAAGTCTGAGGGAAAGTGCAGTCAGTAGCTGACTGACTCCTCAGCCAAAGAAACAAAAACAGCTACTCAAGTGTCCCAAATGTATTCCCTAACACAAATGTGCAATTCAATGCTTGCTAATGACCAAGGCTTTTGAATGACAGGAAGATATCCACTGTGTTTTACTGCCCAGATCTCCTTCAGTCCAGCTCCTCAAAGGTGAAAGTCAGAAGCTTGAAAGAAACCTTTTATGATTTTTTGCTGCGGTTCACAGATATACTGGGCAACGATTCTTTTGGTATCGGCTTTCAAATTAAAATAAACACACAACCAAGGCTGTACAGAGCAAGTCAGTAAGAAGACCCGGGTGTCTGGGGCACTCAGTAGACAATACAAAGCATGAAAAGCTAGAGGAAAACAATCAGCACTTTTCTCCAACATCCTCCACTCCTGCATCTCCCTCTTTGATGGTCACCGAACGATCCCCAGTTGTTCCGTAGCCTTTATTAATATATTATTAATAATAAAAATAATTAATATAATATAGCCTTTATTCCTATAAATCACCCACAGACACATAGGCCTTCCACCACCCTAAGCTCTAGGAACGCAGGAGCTCATTTTCTGCTCTGTATGGTTTTCTGTGTAAACAGTCTTCAATAAACATTGACTGGCCCCACCAAAGCCAAACTGAAACACTTGGAAAAATGACCAGAGGCAAATATCGTAATTGTTGAAACCTTCACTGTTTTCACACATAAGCTCATATGATATGATGACTACTTGAACTGGACCACTGGTATAGGTTTATTCCATCTGTTGAATAATATCATCAAACAACTTATGCACCTGGCGTTGACCTATTTCATTTAGCCTGATTTAAAAGAACAAAAAAAAAAGTTCATATGAGATACTTTACTTTTTTAACTTTAAGGCACCAATCTGACTTAGTCTTTAAACTTGTTATATATTACAATGGTTCTTTCAACAAGACAACAAACTTTTATTAATCGAATGTTGAAAACTAAAATAAATTTTAAAAATTTAAACAAGAAATAAAACTTTATTAATCACTTACTATGCTGCAAGGGACTAAACCATGTGCTAAGGATGCAAAGAAAGGTATAAACAGTCCCTGTCACATTCTAATGGCTGAGACAACATGCAGACGACTATGTAGGCACAAGTTATATTCAGGCTATATTGAAGACAATCTCGGAAGTAAGGTAGTGGCAGATCACAGTAAGCCTCTTTTTCATCCATCTGGATCTTACCCATGTTCTCTGATGAATCCTCACAAAGGGGTAAAAGACAGTCACATAATGTTCTGGGGAGCTTTCTCTATACCTCTTCACATTTCCTGATTAACAAAGTAATTTATGCTCTTGCTAATAACAGGCCACCTCCTTTTCCAGCTCTAAATTTTTTTTGTTCTGTTTTTGTTTTTTAATTATATTTTATTTTCAATCAGCAAAAATTCACCTTCTTTTCTCTCCCCTCTTCCTAAACCCTCTCCCACCACTGAGAAGGAAGGAAGAACAGAACCCTTGTTATAAAACATGGATAGTCAAACAAGACAAATTTTCACACTGGCTATGTCCAAAAAATATCTATGTCTCACACTATGTTCTGTGTCCTTCACTTCTCTAGCAGGAGGTGGGTAGCACATTTCATCATTAGTCCTCTGAAACTATGGTTGGTCATTATACTGATTAGACTTCAAAATTCTCTCAAAATTGTTTGTCTCTCCCTGGATACTGTTGTCTTTGTATAAATTGTTCTCTGGCTTCTGTCCACTTCAATCTGCATCAATTCATTTAAGTCTTCCCAGATTTCTCTGAAACTTTCCCCTCCATCATTTCTTATAGAACAGTAGCATTCACATTTATATATCATAATTTGTTTAGCCATTTCCCAATTTATGGGTACCCCCTGATTCCCGTACTTTGCTAACCTCAAAAAAAAGCTAATATTTTCATACAGCCCTAGAGTTTGTTTTACTTGGGACTAATCCCTCCCTCAATTTACCCTTCCTTCTATTCCCCTTTCTCCCTTGTCCTTCTTATTTTCCTGATGAATGCATTTTTTTTTTTTACCCATCTTTTTATGTGTGTGTCTTCTTCCCTCCTCTGGCCAGTTCAGATGAGAGTAAGGTTCAAGTGTCAGTCATTCCCTCCTCTTTGTCTGCAGATGTCTACATCCTGATTTGGTGAGATAATTTTCTCCAACCTTCTTTTCCTTTACCTTCTGGTGTATGCCTCTTCTCCTTCCTTTTCATTGTTCTTTTAAGACCAACAAAACATAAAAAAATTCATTCCCAGGCCTCCTGGCTAACTAGATGTCCTCTATGACTTCTAAATAGGGTTCAGAAAAGACACATAATCTCCCCATATTAGAATGTAAGTAGTTCATCCTTGTTTAGTCCTTAATCACTATTATTGAATGTACCTTTTCTTAACACCTGTATTTGAACTTCAAAGCATCTATATAGCTCTGGTCTTTCCATCAGGAATACTGAGAACTCTTCTATTCCTTAAAAACCTAATTTTTCCCCCATAGGATTATATTCTCTTTTACTGGGTAAATTATTTTTTGCTGTTAAGTCATTTCATTCATGTCTCCATTTGGGATTTTCTTAGCAAAGATACTGGAATGGTTTGCCATTCCTTCTCCAGGTCATTTTACAGATAAGGAAATGGAGGAAAACAGGGTTAGATGACTTGTCCAGGGTCACAAAGCTAAGAGTTTGAAGCCACATTTCAACCCATGAGGATGAGTCTCCCTGACTCCAAGCCCAATACTCTATCCACTATGCCACCTAGCTGCCCCAAATCATTCTTGGCTGTTAGCACATATACCCTTTGGAACATATAGCTTCTGGAATACCCCAAGTTCTCTGCTCTTTTATAGTAGTGATTGCTAAATCATATGTGTGATCTTGACTGTGGCTCCTCAGTACTTGAATTCTTTCTTTCTTGCTGCTTCTAGTATTTTTCCTATCACCTGGAAACTCTGGTTTTTTGTTATTGTTCTGGGAGTTTTCATTTTGAAGTTTCTTTCAAGAGGTGACTGATGGTGATTTTCTATTTCCACTTTGCCCTCTGGTTCTAAGAGATGTTTGCAGTTTTGTTTTAAGATTTCTTGAAATATGATGTCCAGGCTCTTGTTTTGGTCATGGTATTCAGGTAGTCCAGTGATTCTTAAGTTTTTTCTCCACAATCTATTTTTCAGTTTTTCTTCTAATGTTGGGTTTTTTTTCTTACTTTGTCTTAATAATTCTTGCTGTCTCATGGAGTTATTGGCTTTTGTTTGAACTATTCTAATTTTTGTTTTGGTAAGGTTTGTATCTCTTGTTCCAAGCTATTAATTCCCTTTCCAATTCTTTCTTCCATAACTCTCATTTCTTTTCCAACTTTTCCCTCTAGCAGTCTCATTTCATTGACAAAAATATTTTTAATTCTTTTTTTAAACTCTTGCTTCATCTCATTCAAGAATTCTGGTAGAATCCATGCCCATGCTGTGTTCCTCCTTGTGAGGTTTTCCTTGTAGATACATTAGAGGCATTTTTTTCTGGGTTTGATCTTGAGTGTTCCTATCACCATAGTTGTTTATTAAGATGAGATTCTCTTTTTTATCATTTGCTCATTCTTCTAGCCTACTTCCTGCCTTTGGGCCTGATACCAGGGCTGATCTAGGCTGGTCCTGTTGCTGCTTCCCTGGTGTTGAGGGTTGTGTTATTCCAAGAGCTCAAATATACCTCATATATATACCTCACTGATATACTTCAGTGCTCCCAAAGTGATTTAATCCAGGGCAAAGACTGAATGTTATGTTATACACAAACACACACGTGTCTGAGCACTACAAGTTCCTCATCTGGGTTTGGGTCAGAGCAACAGTAAACTCTGCTGGACTCAGCCACTGTCAGTCAGCTGGTTCACAGTGACAGAACTGAAGGTTCCCCTTTGGTCTAGGATTCTTGCCTTGCCACATAACTCCTTTTCTTTCTTCTTCCAACAGGAGCCTGCCCTCTAATGGTCTGAAGAGCCACCAGGGGCAAGAGTTACTCAAGATTTTTTTCTTTCTTGAATTTCATTTCCTTGCTTGAAAAGTAATCAAGCATAGAAAATGCTATCCACATCCAGAGAAAGAACTATGGAGTCTGAATGCAGACTGATTTTCACTTTTGTTTTTTGTTTTTTTCTTTCTTGTAATTTTTACCTTTTGTTCCAATTCTTCTTTCACAAGATGACTAAAGTGAAAATATATTTAATATGATTGTACATGGATACACTGTATCAGATTGCTTGCTGTCTTGGGGAGGGAGTGGAGAGGGAGGTAAGAAGGGAGGGAGGCAGAAAAATCTGGAAATCAAAATCTTATGAAAGTGAATGCCAAAAACTATCTTTACAAATAATCGGAAGAAAATAAAATACTATCAAGTGGGGGAGGGGGAGCAATGAAGCAAAAACATCTTTCACTGTTTCTTCCTTCCTCATCATCAAACAATGTTATACATAAACAGTGCAACTCTAGGAATCTCATGAAGTAATCAACAAAATAAATAAAATTTCTTTTTTTTCACAAGAAATGGGCAGCACAAATGAGCAACGTGCAGGAAGACGACATCTAAGATAAGCTTTGTATCAGACCACTCATTTCCTGTACCTTTTGTAATCTGCTGCTAGAAGAATAAAAGTTCCCAGATACATGGGCATTCACGGCAGCATCGGCTATGAAGGAGTGAAAAAGCATTTAGCAGGTACCTGCTACGAACCAGGCACTGTGTTGAGCATTAAGTCATTGAGTGTGTAAGTATCAGGAGACAGGACAGTCTCTGCTCCTAAGGAGTTTACATCCTAATAGAAGACAGCATACACACGGGAGCTAGTGAAAGAGGGGGCTGTGACTAATTCCTGAAAAGATAAAAGCTCATATATAAATAAAGAGCCAGAGCCCCAGGAATAGGAGTCAAAGTTCCAGTGAGAGGGCAGCATAGTTTGGAGCTGGCCAGGAAGTTACGGGTCAGAACTTCTACTCCTAAAATTAGCGTTTTTATGACATATTCAACTACAAACTTTTGTGATGAAGGCAGCTTGGCAGCACAGTGGATAGACTGCAGTCCCTGGAGTCAGGAAGACCTGAGTTCAAATCTAACCTCAGGCCCTTACTAGCTGTGTGACCCTGGTAAAGTCACTTAACCTCTGTTTACCTGAATCCATTCAATAAGGAAATGAGGAACCACTCCAAGTATCTTTGCCAAGAAAACTCCATGGATAGTCCATAAGGTCATGAAGAGTCACACATGACTAAAGAACTGAACAATAATAAAACCACCCTCACACATCTAATTTCACACTCATTCTTTAAGTTAGAAGCACAAGAAAATGGATTAACATGGGAAATGTTTCCTAAGGTCTCACTGACAGCTACATGCTCAGAGAATAGGTTTAGCTGCCATCCAACCTGCCTATATAGTGTTAGGAAGCCAAGAAATAATGCTCTCTATAACTCAGGGAAGAAAAAAGCTTTTTCTCATTGTTATCCAGTCTTTTCTCCTCTGGTCCATCTGCTATTAAGCCCATTAAAACACAACTGCAATTGAGTAAACCTGTTGCCCAAAATACTTCAGGCTTCCCTCATCATAGTCATATCCACCTATCAAATAAAACACAAATTTCTTAGTGTGGTAGGAAGAGATGTGATCCTACTTTTCCATTCTTACTGCTCTGTGTATTCTCTTTTTTTTTAGATGAAGCCAATATTTTATTAAGGTTTCAGTAAATTTAAACAATGGAAACATGTTAAATGAAAAAAAATTTATACTGACCTCATGACCACCTTCCTAAGCCAACAAAATAGTTTACTAACAATAAGTGGCAAGAGAGTAACTCAGTAAAATAACTTAATCCAGCAGTATGATGAAAACAGGGTCAGTAGTACTGAATATATCTTTCTATATTCCCCACAATCACAGAGCAAGACACAAATAAGAGCATAGAGTAATTCAAAAAAATATATATTGAATTTAACTACATCTTTGTAGAATTGTGTATATTTGTACATTGGGTTCTTTATTATGCAGTTCCTTTTGTCCTCTCTCCCGTGCTTAAAACAGTATATTTATACATATGACTATATATACATGTACATCTGTACATGTGGCAAAGGTCTCCCAAACGGTACAAGTCAGAGTTTCTGAGAGCTCCCTCCCCCTCCCCCTGAACATGGGTTAAGGGCTTAGGGAGAGGGAGGAGTAGGAATAGGGGTGCTTTCTATGCTCTTCTCACAGGCCCTATGCTCTAATCAACTGGATGACTTAACCATCCCTTCACCACCCCTCTGAGCCTTTCCTTACATTGTTCTCTTCCCATGAAAGGCCCCTGCGACCCCAGAGCTGCCAATACAATTTCTACCCATCGCCCAAGGCCTACTTTGAAGCTCTCTCCCCCACGAAGCCTGCCCTAGTGGGAAATACTCGCCACCTTTTCTGAAATCGCACAGCATTTTGTGCCCTTTGTTGCGTTTTCCTTTGATCTCAGGATACAGAGACATATCTAACTCATTTAAGGGTAGAAGCCGTGTCATGTTCATGTCAGCGTTCCCCACAGCATTATACAGAAGATGCTCAATAAATTTTTGTCTTTTTGGAGGGGAGAATGCAGGGCAAGGTCACACGGCTAGTGAGTGTTAAGCGTTGGAGGTCGAATTTGAACTCAGGTCCTCCTGACTCCGGGGCCAGTGCTCTATTCACTGCGCCACCCAGCGGCCCCCTCACTGAATTTTTGATAAATAGCTGCGGAGAACAACTTGTTTTTTGGCAACAGAAGATAATTCAAGTAAATCTGGTAAAACATCATCAGTGTAAAGAATACGTTGCAGAACCATGTGGATTTTAAAAGCAGCAGCAGCGCCTCATGATGAAGGCCTCCTTTACATTAAAGCCCTCACCAAGTGTCTGAGTGACTGGCGCCCAGACGAGCACACGCACCCAAAGTTCGAAGGGGCTTCGGAGGCCAGCTAGCCCAGCCCCCTCGTTTTACACCCAAGGAGCCGCGCTCAGTTCCCCAAGGCCAGACACGTATCGGAAGCAGGATTTGAACCCAGCTTCACCTGATTCCACAGCTACCATTTGTTCCGCCTTCTGTTGGGACCCGGGTAGTAGAGGAAGTAAAGAGAAACATTTAGGTTGGTTGTAAGGAAAAACTTCTAACAATTGTTGTTTTTCGGTCGTTTCAGCCATGTCTGACTCTTCCTGACCCCGTCTAGGGTTTTCTTGGCAAAGACACTAGAATGGCTTGCCATTTCCTTTACTAGCTCATTTTACAGATGAAGCAACTGAGGCAAATATGGTTAAGTGACTTGCCCAGGGTGACACGTTTAGTACAAGTCTGAGGCCAGATTTGAGCTCGGGAAGATCCCTATTCCAGGACCAGCACTCTATCCACTGCGCCACCTAGCGGCCCTTTCAAACAGTTAGAGCTAACCCAAAATGCAATGGGCAGGTCCCCCTCACAAGTGGTCTTCAAACAAACACTGGATGACCAAATATGTGGTAGAAAGTAGTCCTGTTAAGTTCTAGTTGCACTAGATCACCTTCAAGGTCCCTTCCAACTGCTCAATTCTATGATAAGTCATCAGATGACTGATTATACGTGGAGAATTTCTAAGACCTTGCACTTAGCCTACGGCTTCTGTTTCACTGCAGATTCGCTATCATTTTTTGTTTCTTTCCCAATTGCCTCAAGTGTAGTTCTCATGTGCACACCAGCATTTCCTTAGCCTCATGAAAATAGCACATTTCCTTAAAGGCGGCTGCAAAGCAAACCCTGTTTTCCCAATCATTTTGGTGACCTTTCCTGTCATGGTTATGAGTTAGAGCAGCAAGACACATCCTGTTCTCCCTCCTGTGGTTTGCAGGGTCACATGTCCACAGTTATGTCTCGTGTTATGTCCCAATGAGGGGGTTTCTTAATAGTGACAGAGGAGATCCTAGATTCCACACTAAAATCAAAGATGCTCCCACAGGAAAAAAAAATCACCAAAGAAGATGAAAATGTGTGTGGTATTGGCTTACTGGGAAGGCTTTTGTTAAACTCTTCCATGTTTTCTCCAGTTCTTTTACCTTCCACTTCTATACCATAGGTCCAAGCACCCACATACACACATGCACCCTCCCCTACACCATACATTCTTTTCTCCATGCCTTTACATTCCTTGACTCCATACTTTTATTTCATAAATCTTGGTTCTCCTCTTCCTCCTTATTTTAACACTCCTGAGTAGAGCTCTCATAGTTTGTTTCTCAAATAAGCATTTCTGTCTAACCTAACATTTTAAGACCTAAAAATTCTTTAAGGGTAGGGTTTGGGGGCTCTATAAGATAAAACCATATGTTCTTTTTTCAATTCCAAAAGTTTTTAGTCACAAAAAAGTGAGTATACCTAAAGCAAGAGACAGTAGTGGTAGTAACTGTGTTTCAGGAGCCTTAAATGTAAATCATTTTTGTTTTTAAATTTTAAGTTTTGGAACCCCTCCATTAACAATGGAGTAAACTAAGAAATTAAACCTAAATTCAGAGGTTCAGATAGTTTCCAACTTTTTGGAAACGTTACACTCTAAAGACAATAATTTCAGCTTGATAATACTGTATTTTTATCCCACAAAGATTAATGATAAAATCTACAATCAATATATAATTTATATTGTAAAAGAATAATATAAATTGTTTATTTATAAATTTTTCCCAACTTTCAGAATACACTTTTTTTATTTTCACTGAACTGATTCTAGTCTGATTTCTTTTTAAATAACCAAATAACCAGAAAAATAAACATCTAATTTTAACACTGCTACACACACCTCCATGTCAATGTAACAGAACAACATTTGGATTTTCAGTGAATTAAGGGGAAAAGTAGAGTAAATTTTATTGGTTTCAAAACCAGGGGGTCTACTTCCATGGAGAAATCCCTTCTTAATTCATAAAATATAAGGATTCTCTTTAATTACCAGCAAGAAAAAATAGAATTGATAAAAGATGTAAAAAGTAACATTTTATAAATTTTAATGAATCAAAACTTTGGGTTACAAATTTTAGTTTCCAGTAGTACAACTATGTGACTAGGTGGCTTTTTAACTTTTCGGTGTAGGATATGATCTGCTGAAAGGAAGATTAACCTAATTTCACAATGTCACTGACATTTCCCACTCTCTTTTGGCAGTTTTGGAGATCTCCAAAATCCCAGTTCTCAATTAACTATTATATGCATTATAGCTAAAACCAAATCATAAGGTTCTTTTCTTTTGACAGACATTCCAGCATTGACTTTTTTTTTTAATTAACATAAAAGATTTTCTTGCCAGGCAAGACTTGGTTTGAAATATTGTAGTGAGGTCTGGAATTTCAGGTTTCAAACTTGCATGCTCCTACATTTCAGCAAAGCATTGGGCAACTTTCTGACCCAAATGCCCTCTGGGATTTGGGTGGAAGATTCATTTTTAAGAAGAGAGAATGCATTCAGATTTCCATGATTTTGACCCTAAAGACTCTAGGGATTATTATGAAACCTATCACTAATTTTGTGTTGTTAATAAAAAAAAACAACTTTTTTTTGCCTTATCCATAGGGTTTTCTTCTTTCAATAACTAACTCCCTGATGTATGAAGAGTAAGTGATAACCAATGTCATAGAATCACAGAATCTCAGGATTAAAGGGGCACTAGAAAAGATATCTAATTCAAAGTTTTCTCAACATAAAGAGAACTGAGTCAAAGACGACCTGGACTGTTGAGAACACAGAAGTATCATTTAGCAGATACCTGGTTTTAAAAAACATCTCAAGAGGAGAAGATGTGGTTTTGGAGGTATAACACACAGGAAGCATGCATCAGCAGCAAAATGTACCAGATTTATTGTCATTATTTTTAAAATCTACCCTAGAATCAATCAGCCCTAGAACTTTTCTTTTGCTTTTGCTTAGATCTATGGTTTGCTTACTGGTAGGTTTTTTGTTTCCTCTATGGGATACCAAAAAAATGTATAAATACAGCAAAGACGTCAACTGCACAAAGAGAGCATCTTAGCACAGTGACCTTTTTTCTCCCATTGCCATTTGGTGACTGAATGGCTACTGTATGTCAACACATGTAGCCATAATCAATCCAAGTATCCCCATCATACAGACTTACACTATTATGCCTATAATCTATATACTAGCTTATGCCACTGCTCAAAGCAGGTCCTCTGTGATCTTTCCTTAGTCATAAGTACTTTATTGTACTTATAGATAGCAGATACTGGAATAACTCACCAGCCTCCTTAGCACAGCAAGATAAGAATAATTCTTTTCTTGAAAGTTATTCTCTAAGACTGTGGATTAATTCTTCTCAGCAGACCAAGCAAATTCATCCAATATCAGAACAATAGGTGAGATTGCAAAGGGCGGTATATCAAAGAGTTAAGCTGGCCCTAGTGACATCATTAACAATTAAATCAAAAACAAAACTACGCCGCCAAACTCCACGGCTCCCCAGCACCACAAGGAATCCAGAACTTCAAAAGCCACTAGAGATAACTACACGACTGCTACCTGGGGTGGTGGGGTGGTTTACTCCCACATACAGTTATCACGCAATTCTAAGCACTAAAGCTTTCATGCTGTGAACACAAACGCAAGCCACGCTCTCCAAATAAAATCATATTTTATCAAATGTATTTTGTTGTACAGATTGGGGTCATACCCAGTATGAGTTTATGGTATTTTGATTGTGGAAGTTTGTATCACTAGATGATTTATTAGTTTATATTCTTCCCAGAGCCCATCAGCGCCTTAAGCATCACCCTGATTTCTATTGTCCATGAGGCAATTACTTGTGATTACTTCTACTAGATGGCTACTAAGGTCCCTTCCCATTTGAAATCTATAGTCCTATAAGTAACACATTCCTATAAACAAAAGTTCTTAACTTGGGGTTCAAGATCTTTTTTTTTTCAACAGTTTGGTAAATATATTTATTATAATTGATTTCCTTTGAAATCTTTTATTTAATGCATTTAAAACCATTATCCTGAGAAGAGGACTCACAGGCTTCCCCAAACTGCCAAAGGGAGGCAGAGGGTGGCTATAAATAAGGTCTACAACCCCTGAGATAGAACTTGTTAGATTTAAAAAACACTTTCCTCAAAATAATGCCTTGAGGTAGGCAATAGGAGTACAGAAGTGAAAACCTGAGGCTTAAAGAGGCTAACGGAAGTTTCTAGTGGTCAAACTGCTGGGTGGTACAAGGGACAGAGAGAAACTCTGGAGTCAGAAAGACTAGATTTCAAATGTGGCCCCAGATACTTACTAGCTGAGAGATCCTGAGCAAGCCACTTAACCCCTGTCTGCCTCAGTTTCCTCATCTATAAAATGGGAATAATGACACCACCAAGGGTTGTTGTGAGGATCAAATGAGATGATATTTGTAAAGCATTCTGCAAATCTTATAAGAATTATTATTGTTATTGTTGTTCCTATATGATCAAACCAAGACTAGAAGCTAAAAATGCCTGTCAGTTTTCAGTATGCAGCAAGAACTTGTACACAAGTTGAACTTTTAAAACTATAAATTGGAGATAACACTTGTACTACCTATCTCAAAGGGTTACTGTGAGGAAAGAACTTTGTAAATCTTAAAAGCACTATATGAAATGTAAATTATTGTTATTATTAATCATTTATAACAAATCTCAGCTCACAATAGGCTTCAATTCAAATAAATTCAAAAAAACATTAAGTCTCTACTACGTACGAGACACTGTGCTTAGAGTGGGGCTAGCCACGTAGACAAAAACAAGCCTTTTCAACACTATTCTAATGAAACCTTATCATTCTTTTATATTCACCTTTAGTTAGTTTTCTTCACTCCTATCCCCCTGTCTTTTAAAGTTTGTCTTTCTGAAGTCTGATTTCACTAATAAACCACATTGGTCTTATTATATACCTCACCCTTTTCTTATTCATGGGAACCAACAATGCCAGTATCCACAAAATCTTGTTCTTCGGAGCCTCCCATCCCTCTTAAGCCAATTTCTCTTTTATAGTCAGTGCCTAGGAATTCCACAAGTTTATATTCTTTTGAGGGCAGCTTTTTGAGCTATGCTGGGGTTAAAAGAAGATCAAAGAAAGAATGATGTCTATTTGGCACTGGCAAGAAAATCACAATGTACAATGGAGAAGAGTGTCCAACCCCAACTGGCTTCTATCTTTTCTGCGAGGAGAATGATCTGTGTAAAGGACAGAAAAATAAATCAATAAAGCCTGTAAAAAAAAAAAGGGAGATGATGATGACAGCTCACACTGCCCCCAAATGAGGGCTTGGACAAACTACATCACCGGGTAGCAAAATAACATGCAAATGTTTGCTGACGTGTTCACAGTGATTTCTAAAAAATTATGAGGAATCAAGGAAGAACATGAGAATTGGAGATGCATATACGTCCCAACCTTTATGCAAAGAAAAAAGGTGACTATTTCAAATCACATATAGCCTAGTAAACCTGACAAAAACTTTTAAAATTCTAGCAAAAATTAGTAAAGGGATAGTTTGTGAGCATTTAGAAACAAAGGGAGGCAATAATTATGAGTCAAAATGGGTTAGAAAAGAATCATCAATGGTTAAATGAATTTTTTTAAACAAGCCTGATACTAGCCTGATAGATAAGAGAATTATCACAGTCATTCTATGTCAGGATTTCAGCAAGGCATTTTTTTAACAAAATCTCTCCTCATCGCTTATAAACAAGATAGAATAATGCCAGTTAGAGCACTAGTACAGTTAAGTGGTTTTGGAAATAGCTAAAAAGACCCAAAAGAGTGAAGAATGAATGTTATTCAGGAAAGAAGTCTCCAATAAAGTACTCCAAAGCTTTTCTGTTCAGCATTTTATCAACAAGCTTATCAAATCTGTACCTAACAAAGCTGTGAGTGATCACAAATACAATGGATAATAAAATTGGTATCCAAAAGTATCTCAATGGTCTGATCCTATCAGGTTAAAGCTAACAAAATGAAATGTAATTGAGATAAAGCTCTGCCTACGAATTCAGAAAAACAAAAACCAAAACCTCCACACTGCAAAAGTACAGCATAGGAAAAATAAGACTAGAAGGCAGTACATATGAAATAGACCTTGGTGTTCTTGTGGACTAGTTAAATGTCTTAAGTAAATGAAAAGGTATTATTATAGACTTTTCAGACCTTTAATCACCTCCATAAATTAGCAGATATAATTTTACCATGGTGGGAAGATGATGCACAAAATAAACAGGGGAAAATCACATTGTCACTTTCTAGCTGGAGAATGTATGATTATTTATTTAAAAAGAAATGCTCCTAATCCCCTATCATTACTGCAATGTTTATTTTGTTGACGTTAGAAGCTATTAAAGATGCATCATAAAAAGAGCATTTCCCTTTTATATAGTTTTGTAAGAATCTGAGTCGAGTACACCCCTTAAATGATTGCTTCTTGCCTCTCCCACCCCTCCAACATAGGCGAAATACATGATACTTCAGAATCACTACTGGCCATGAGTAGGTGATTCGCAGATGCTCCTCTCACCTGAATGTGCATGGCGCCCTCTACTGCCACTTTCAGATCGGTACAACCACTTATGAGAGCCAGCTGCTGGTCAGCACTTAACGATCCTTTTAGGGTACCAGACTGCTCCAAGCCCTTCATCTCTTTTCTAGGAGAGAGCAACAGGGAAAGATCACAGAATGTATCTGAAATAGTGGGTTATCGAAACAAAAGACAGCTCCATGCTTGAGAATCTGTGTGTCTAGGATGCTCCAGGGAAACATTCATATGGCACATAGACAAATACAGTGGATCGCAGGGTTATACCACTTGAGGAATAGCAAAGCAGGAAAGTAATGAGTTCCTTATGCAAAAAGGATTTTTGTTTTCAAAATGTATGGTAGGGAGAGGGAAAACCTAAGCTTATGTATTTTTCTTCATGTATTCTGGAGAGTTTAAGTTTGTTTATTTTTAAATTTTCTACCTTGGAACAGTCCCAGGAAATGAACATCTTCAGAAGGCCTGTCAGGGGTAGCATTCAGATGTAACTTCTGCTTCAAACTTGATCCCATACAAATAACAGAACACAGAGCACAGAACTTAATATAGCCTACTACTGAGAACAGAGTTGTAGCACCTCTAGCAGGCTTTCTGAAGTTTGAAACAGGGGTTCAATCAGATTTATCCACACCAAAAACAAGTATACAAATGACCCGACCAATGAAACAGGAAGCTTATTATACCTGCTTTGGGAAAACATTTTCTAAAGGCCCTTACGTATGAATTGAAACTAGAACTATATTACAACTGGTTAAGATCAAAATTAACCAGATCATTGAGGTCCAAAACACTACAAAGGAGAAATTTCTATTAACTAGAAACATGTACTAGGAAGGAAAGAAGTAAAAAGAGAAAGACAAGTAGGAGGAGAAAAACCAAAAAATGGTCTGTCTCATTTTGCAATCATTTAGTCCATAAACATTAATGAAGTGTTCACTATGGGCTACACGCTGCTAAGTACTGCGGCTACAAAGAAAGGCCAAAAAACAGTCCTTCCAAGAAAAGGAAAACAAAATGAAAACAACTACATACCTCCAAAATAGATAGTAGATTGGATAAACTGGAGACAGTCAACAAAGAGAAGGCATCAGAACTACGAGGAGAGGGAGAGGCTTCCTGTAGATGGTAAGATTTTAGCTAAGACTTGAAGGAAATCAGGGAAGCCAGAAGGTGACAGAGATGAGGAAGCAGAGATGAAAACAGAGAGGATTTCAGGCAGGGCCAGTGAAAATTTAGAGAGTAAGGAGATGGAATGTTTTGTGTGGGGGATACCAAGGAGGCCAGTGTTTGGGGGAAAGATGAGATCAGTTCAGATATGTTGAGTTTAAGATGCCTATGGGACATTCAGTTCAAGATGTCCAACAGGCAGCTAAAGATGCAAGTCAGAAGTCAGCTGAGAAGCAAATATAGAGAGAAGATAACTGAATCCATGAGATCTGATGATATAACCAAGTGAAACAGTATAGATGGAAATGAGAAGAGGGTCCAAGACAGAACTTTGTAAGACACTCACAGTTAGTGGGTATGATGTGGATGAAAATCCAGCAAAGGAAACTGAGGAAAACTCAGAAAGACGGGAGGAGAACTAGGAGATATTAGTGCAGAGAAAAAACCTAGGAAGAAGAGAATATGAAGGAGAAGAGTTTGATCAGTAGTTGCAAAGGCTGCAGAGAGGTCAAGAAGAATGAAGATTAAGGTCATTAGATCTGTCCATTCAGAGATCATTAGATTTCCTCCAATGAAACCCAGCAGCACTTGAGAAACTGTGGAGAAGGTATGGAAGTTAAAGAGTTTGTTGACTGGAGCCCTGAGATAGGAGGCAGAGCCAACATGGTGGAGTAAAGGCAGGCATTCACCTGAGCTCTCCCAAATTCCCCTCTAAACAACTTTTAAATAACACCTCAAAACAAATTCTAGAGCAGTAAAATAAACCAAAGGATGGGATGAAGCAATTTTCTAGTCCTGGACAACTTAGAAAGTCAGCATGAAAGATTTGTGAGAGTAGAGCAGAGTCCAGCACAAGCCATGTCCCAGAAAGCCAGCTGCAGGATTTGGGGGCACTGCATCAGGGGCAGCAGCTTCCAGAGCTCTCAGCCAAGAGACAGTAAGGGGGAAGAAAAACTAGGCAAAAGGAGATTACAGGGGAGCCCTGGTTGGCACTGGGTGCCTGACTCTGTTGCATTGCCTATAAACAGTTCCCAATTGTAATTCCAATCAAGGAGGAACACAAGCACACCAGCAGTTATGGCCCACAGGAGAGTGGGGACTCTCATCACAGTTTTAGAGCAAAAAAAGAGTGCTTGCAGTCATTCACTAACCAGAGCATAGGTCAGGAGAACAAGGACCACACTTCTCCTCAGCTCATATCACCTTGGAAACACTGAAAATCTAGATACCCAGAACTAGTTCTGAAAACAGCAGCACACAAGGCCCAAAGCTTGGGACAGTGCTGCCTCCACCCCAGAAGCAAAGCCCAACTTCAACCTAAAGTTAAAAGTCAAGACACATGCTGGGAAAATAAGCAAACAATAAAAAAGAACCTGACCACAGAGAGTTACCGTGGTGACAGGGAAGAGCGAGACACAAATTCAAAATAAAGTAATGGAGTCCAAACAGCTACATGCAAAGCATCAAAGAATCATGTGAGTTGGTCATAGGCTCAAAAACAGAGTCCCTGGAAGAGCTCAAAAAGAAAGGTAGAGAGACAATTGGGAAAATAAATGAGAGTGATGCAAGAAAAGTGTGAAAAAAAGAGACAGTAGCTTAGCAAAGGAGGCACAAAAAATAAGGCAGAAAATAACCCCTTAAAAAACAGAATCACCCAAATTGTAAAAGAGGTACAAAAATTTACTGAAGAAAAAAAAACAACTTAAAAAGTAGAAATGGTCAAGTGGAAAAAGAGAGCAACAGGGAAAGCTCACTGAAAAAACGAATACCTTAAAAATTAGAATTAGGCAAGTGGAAGCTAATGACTCCATGAGACATCAAGAAACAATTTTTAAAAAATAAAAAGAATGAAAAAATGGAAGAAAAAGTGAAATATCTCATTGGAAAATAACTGACCTGGAAAACAGATCAAAAAGAGATAATTTAATAATTACTGGACTACCTGAAAGCCATAATAAAATGAAAAGAATAAAGACATCATACTTCAAGAAATTATCAAAGAAAATTGCCCTGATTTCCTAGAAGAAGGTAAAGTAGACATTTTAAAAATCCACTGAAAGACATCCCAAAATGAAAACTCTCAGGAATACTACAACCAAATTCCAGAGCTCTAATGTCAAGGAGAAAATATTACAAGCAGCCAGGAAAAAAGGCCAATTCAGATATCAAGGAGCCATAGCCAGGATATCATAACATTTAGCAGCTTCTACATTAAAAGATCAGAGGGATTAGAATGTGATATCCTGGAAAGCAAAGGAGTTAGGATTATAACAAATAATCACATCCCCAGCAAAAGTGAGTATAATCCTTCAGGAGGGAAAAACATATTTAATGAAACTGAGAACTTTCTAGCATTCCTGATGAAAAGACTGAAGCTAAATAGAAAATTTTATTTTCAAATACAAGACTCAAGAGAGGCATAAAAAAAGAAAGAGAAATCATAAGGGATTCCATAAAGTTAAACTGCTTACATTCCTACATGGGAAGATGATACTTGTAACTCCTAAGAACTTTCTCATCAGTAGGGCAGTTAGAAGGAATATAGACAAAAGGTGTGAGTTGACTATGATGGGATGATTTTAAAAAAAAAATTCAGGGAGTAAGAAAGAGGGATACATGGTAGATAGAGGTAGGATAGGGTAAACTTTCTCACAAAATAGAAGCATGAAAGGAAAAGCTTTTACAATAGAGGGGAAATGAATGGGGGTGGCAGGAAATGCTCCATCCACTCTCATCAGAATTGGCCCAAAGAGGCACAGTTCCCTAAATATCTCGCCCACCCCAACCAGTGTTTTAATAAACTTTGTCTCTGACTGAAAGGCTTGAGTTCTCAAATTCTTTCAAGGCAGACCCTGCCTTTCGCCCTTGAATTTCAGGGTTCCAAGCACCCCTAGACAGCAAAAGAAGTAGCAATATTTGCTAAGGCCCTGCCATGTTTAACTGGGCTAGTGTTTTCTACGGCCCTACTCCATTTAGGCTAGCTTATTTCTGGGGAAAAGATACCGAAACTGTCTTTGAAACTAACTTGGCCCAGTGCACAGCCCTCTGAATCACTGACAAAGTTTTCTGGTGCCTAAGTATAAAAAGGCAGCCCACAAGGAATCCTAAGCTCCTCTCTGACTTCTGACCTGCAGACCATCATGGCCAACACAGAAGCAAGGAAGCAGCACTCAACTGAATCAATGTTCTATCTCCTGAATAATCCTTCCCTACTATAAAAAGAAGAAAAAAATTGTTGCCACACATATGCATAGTTGAGCAGAACAAATTCCTATATTGTCCATGTTTGAAAAAATATGTCTTGATCCGTACCCTGAGTCTATCACCTCTCTGTCAGAAGTGCTGACACATTTTTTGAGGGGTTGGAGCCTGTTATTTCATTGGGATATTGAGTATGAGATGCCTAGGGACCATCCAGGTGGGCATGCCAAACAAAAAGTTGTTGATGTAGGATGTAAGCTGAGGAGAGAGAATAGTGATCTGGAAGTCATTGGTCATAGAGATGATAACTGAAGCCAGAAAAGATCATTAAGAAAGAAAGTATAGCAAGGGCAAAGAAAAGCATCTGCAATGGAGCCTCATATTATACCCATGCAAAGGTGGATGGGAAATGGGAGATACAAAGAAGAAAGATCAAAAGAGGAGAGTTAGCATAATCCAGTCTTCTAAGGATAAAGCATTGCCCCAACTAAGGACTCAAGTTAAAGCCACATCCTCAAAATAGAGACAAATTTCATAATATCATGCCTAGTACAGGGATGCCTGGGATTAGTGGAGCATTGTCAGGCAACAACCATGTGAGACTATCAGGGAATAGTGCCCAGAAGAGCTTGCATGCTGAATTTAGATGCCAGGCATGGACCAAAAGTCCAAGAGACACTGCACCTTTGGCAGAGACTGCAAGCCATGTGAGAGCAGTAGCAAGCAAGTCAGGGAGCAAGTACAGCAAGTTAGCTGTACAATGACATGACCAGAAGTCAGAAGGAACCCTGAAATGTCACAGGCATGAGTGCCCTTTCTCGTGGGTTTTCTGGCCTATGTGTATGCCCTCGGATTCATGTGTTTAAGCTGGGTCCATTCTTCCTACTGATGCTTTATCTATTCATGGACAGTGTATCCTGGGTTTGTAGGAGAAATGTTTCATCACTACTTTTCTTATTATACAATTTCATTGAAAGCCTCTCTTTTTAAGCACTACCTTCTACATAAAGCCTTTCCTGATATGCCCTAACTGCTAATGTTTTCCTTACATTGCCTTGAATTTAGAATATACTTGTCATTGGTGTTTTTTTTTTCTCTTCTTCAATAAAACACAAGCCTCTTGAGGGTAGTGAGGAGGAGAAGGAGGAAAGGAGAAGAAGAATTGAGTCAAAGATGGAATAACATACACACTCAGTTGAGTACAGAAATCTATTTTACTCTAGAGAGGAGAGGATAAGAAAAGCCAGTGGCAAAAGGGGTGAACTGAGAGAAGGGGAGACAGACTGAGGGAGGCAGAGGTCAGAAGCAAAATACTTTATAGGAAGGACAGGGTAAACTGAGAGAAAGAGAAGAATAAAGGGGGAAAATAGGATAAAAGGAAATATATAGTTAGTAATCATAACTATAAATGTCAATGGGACGATCTTACCCATAAGATAGAAGACAGAACAATAGATTAAAAATTATAATCCTATAATATGTTGTTACAAGAAACACACCTTAAACTGAGAGATATACACAGAGTAAAGGGAAGGGCCCTGGAGCAGAATCTATTCTGCTTTATGAGAAGTTTAAAAAAAAAGTAGGCATAGCAATCATAATCTCAGAGAAAGTAAAAGCAAAAATAGAGCTAATTAAAAGAGATGAGTAGGGAAATTACATTTTTCTAAAAGATAAGATAGACAAATGAAGTAATATCAGTACTAATGCATTCAGCATTACTAATGTAATCAGCAAAGCATTCAAATTCTTAAAGGAAAAGTTAAATGAATTAAAGGAGAAAAAAGAGAGTAAAACTGGACTAGTTTGGCATCTCAACTTTCCCTTGTCAGAACTAGATAAATCTAACCAAAAAATAAATAAGAAATAAGTTGAGATGAATAGAATTTTAGAAAAGTTAGATATGATAGGAGAAAACTAAGTGAAAATAGAAAGAATACACCTTTTTTTCAGCTGCACTTGGCACCTTCACAAAAACTAACCACAAAAACACTTCACAAACAAATGCAGAAAAAACAGAAATATTAAATGCATCCTTTTCATACCATAATACTAGGAAAGTTACATTCAATAAAAGAGTCATAGAAACACAGATTAAAAATTCATTGGAAGTTAAATTATAAAGAATGAGTGGGTCAAAGAATGATCAATAATTTCATTAGAGAGAATGATAGCAGTGAGACAACTTACCATACTTATGGGATGCAACCAAAACAGTACTTAGGGGAAAATTCATATCTCTAAATACTTACATCAATAAAATAAAAAGAAGATCAACAAATTGGACATGCAACTAAAAAAACCCTAGAAAAAAAATTTTAAGACCCAATTAAACACCAAATTGGAAATCCTGAAAATCAAAGGAGAGCTTAATAAAATTAAAATTTAGAAAACTATTGAACGAATAAATAATATTAGGAGTTGGTTTAATGGGGAAAAAACAATGAAATAGATAAAACACTGATTTTTTTTAAAAGAAAAAAAAGTTACTAGTATCAAAAATTAAAAGGGTAGATTTCCCACCAAAAAGAATTAAATTAAAGTAATAAGCATTGGGAACTATTTTGCCCAACTAGAGCGGTTAGGTGATACAATGGATACGTGTCAGCCCTGGAGTCCACAGGACCTGAGTTCAAATCTAGCCTCAAAAAACCTAGTAGCAATGTGACGCTGGGCAAGTTACTTAAGCCTGTGTGCCTCAGTTTCTCATCTGTAAAATTAGCTGCAGAAAGAAATGGTGAATTACTCCATTACCTTTGCCAAGAAAACCCCAAATAGAGTCACAAAGAGTTGGACACAACTGAAACAACAGAACAACAAATCATCAGATTTGTTGTTTTGCTACTAGCTAAGAAACAGAAATGATGAATCAGCAGAATAGATTAAATATACAATATACAGTAGTAAATGACCACGATAACCTAGTGTTTGACAAACCCAAAGACCAAGACCTTTAGGACAAGAACTCACTATTTAACAAAGATTGGTATGAAAACTGGAAAGCAGTTTGGCAGAAACTAGGTATAGACCAACATCTCAAACTATATAGCAAGATAAGGTAAAAATGGATACATAATTTAGATATAAAAGGTGATTATAAGCAAATTAGGTAGACATTGAAAATTTTACCTGTCAGATCTATAGATAAAGGAAGAATCTATGACCAAACAAGAGAATAGAAAAGATCATGGGAGGTTAAATGGATAATTTTGATTATATGAAATATAAAAGGTTGAACAAACAAAAATCACTGCAGCCAAGATTAGAAGGAAAGCAGGAAACTGAGGGGGAAATTTTTACAGGAAGTTTCCCTGATAAAGCCCTCGTTTATCAAATACGTAAAGAATTGAGTCAAATTTATAAGAATACAAGTCATTCCCTAATGCAGCGGTTCTCAACCTGTGGGTTATGTTCAATTTGTAACAATGAAAATACATCCTGCATATCAGATATTTACATTACAATTCATAACAGTAGCAAAATTACAGTTATGAAGTAGCAACAAAAATAATTTTATGGTTGGGGGTCACCACAACATGAGGAACTATATTAAAGGGTCACAGCATTAGGAAGGTTGAGAACCAATGTCCTAATGGATTAATGGTCAAAGACCATGAACAGGCAGTTTTTAGAAGAAATCAAAGCTATCTATAGTAATATGAAAAAATGTTCCAACTCATTATTGATTAAAGAAATGCAGATTAAAACAACTCCAACGTACCACCTTACCTCTATCAGACTGGCTCATATAACAAAAAAAAATAAAATGACACATGTTGGAGATGTGGAAAAATACAAACACGAATGCACTATTGTAGGAGTTACTAATCCAACCATTTTGGAGAGTAATTTGGAACTTGCCCAAAGGGCTATAAAATTGTACATACCCTTTGACCCAGCAATACCACTACTAGGTCTGTATCCCAAAAAGATCAAAGAAAAGGGAAAAGGATCTATATGTACAAAAATATTTATAGCAGTTCTTTTGGTGGTAGCCGAGAAATGGAAACTAAGAGGATCCTTATCAACTGGGGAATGGCTGAACAAGTCGTGGTATATGATTATGATACAATACTACTGTGCTATAAGAAATGAACAGAATGGTTTCAGAAAAACCTGGGAAGACTTATGTGAACTCATTCAAAGTGAAGTGAGCAGAATCAGAAGAATATTTTACAAAGTAATAGCAATAATGTACAATGATGTAGTGTGAATGGCTTACCTACTCTCATCAGAACAAACATCTAGGACAATTCTGAAGGACTCATGATGAGAAAGGTTATCCAACTCCACACAGAGAGCTGATACACTCTGAATACTGATTGAAGCATAATTCTTTTCACTTTATTTTTCTTGCTTTTTTTGCAACCTGGCTAATATGGAAATATCTTGTGCATGATTTCACATATAACTGATATCACATTTATCGTCTTCACAATGGGTGGCGGGAGGGATGAGAGGGAAAGAATTTGGAATTTCAAATTTTTAAAAAAATGAATGTTTGCCCAGGGTGACACAACTAACTAACGTGTCTGGGGGCAAATTTGAACTCAGGTCTTCCTGATTCTAGACCTAGGGCTTTATCCAGTGTGTCACCTAAAAGAAAATTACTCAAAAAAAAAAATTCAAAAACAGGATTTTGAATGAAACGGTATCATTATACAAACCCACTCAACTTATAACTGAGGAAAATGAGGATACTATGGGATCCCACTGAAAGCAGGATGGGGAGAACAAGGAGTGTCTGAGCCAAGGTGGATAATGCCTGGGGTTCAGAGGAGGAAACAGACCACATGATAGTTTCCTATTTTAATTAATTATTCTTGGTAAATAGGTGCTAACTTCAATTTTTCTAGCTTCTGAAGGGGTGAAAGTAATGTCAGGGCCCTTTAAATTCAACATCCTGGAGCAAAGCTTTGATTGTCTCACCCTAGCTTTGACTTTAGTTCTAAATTTAGAGTTCTTTTCCACTAAATTATACTTGTCTTTCAGACCATCCAATGAAGACAACACATTGGTGAGAAAGATCTGAGTTCAAATCCAACTTCGGATACTTACCAGCTGAGTGACCCTGGACAAGTCATTCAACTTGTGAGATTCCTCTTTTGTAGATAGTGATAATAACGGCACCAACCTCCCAGGGTTGTTGTAAGGCTCAAATAAGATAATAATTATAAAGTGCTTTGCCAATCTTAAAGCATTCTATAAATAAGCACTTATTATTTTTACAAAGAAGCTGTCACAAGCACTCTTAAGATTTTTCCTCCCTAACTGCATCCTATTACTGGATGTTATCAGGTACTAGAGAGAAAAAGTGACAATTGTCCCTGGCATGATAAGGACATAATGTCTACATTGTAGTGTGTATGTAATGTGCTGCAGATGTACAACAAATCGGTGCCAGAACTGAATAAGTGAAAGAAGGATTATTGTTACATATTTTGAATACTCTCTCATGTTCTGCTATGCACATGGCGTGCCTTTCTCCCCCTTTTCTTACTCCGTATTTAAGCTCCAATATTTAAGTTTATGATATGTTTCTGTTTCTTTTCTCTATTCTGTATTTGTGTTCTCGTGTCTGAGTATAAAATAAAGCTAAAAAAAATGAATGCTAAAAATAAATAAGTATTTTTTTAAGGAGACATGGTCTAAGTAATGAAATACATTTCAAATCAGTAACCACTTGTAACAAAGTTCAACAGCTTAGTAACTTTCAGGGTGCTGAAAACGACATTTTATTCTTGCAAAAGTCATAATGGCAGGGTAAAGTAGAAAGAATATAATGGGTTATCTGGTTCACTGCTTAAAGTCAAAGTGGAATTCATCTGATTCATGCCCATGCAAGCCAAGCATGACAGTGTGATCAAGGAAATGAACCTGGACTAAACTGCAGTAGTGGACCTTGACACCAAAAGTGATAATTGTACCTTCAGCACATTTTCCAAAGGACCACTGTGACTGAGCATCTCCTGAACTCTCTGCTAATCTGAGCTCTCCCTCAGAAAGTAGAAGTGCAGCCTGGAGAGGACTGCCAAGGTCACCAGTGCTGCTGGAGACATAACCGTTAGTTCCCATAAAACAACAAAATCTGAAAGCAGCTCTTCCCTACCTGGAAAACTGGAGCAATAGTAAAAAACTACCTCCCATCATGTACTGATTTCTTCTTTTTTCAAATGAGAGACAACATAGCAGATAGAATGTTAGATTTAAAGGGCGAGAAACAATGGAGGAAGTTCCTATCATTCCAGGTGTTCTCCAGCTCAAGGAATTACAGCTCCTTTGTGGATCTGCATAACCAAGCAAGTACTAGCACAACTGGGAGTCTTCTGGGATCTCTCACAAATGCTGGCCCCTCAGAGAGTGGCCATAAGTTATAAAGAAATAACCAAAAAAAAAAACCCACTTCAACTATAGAGCAAAAATAGTACAAAAAAATGAAGTTAGACAGAATAGAAAAAGGCAGTTGATCATAAAAGTAGAGAACACTAATTCACAAAAGCCAAGGAAGAGATGCTTTTCAGGGAGAAGGTAGGAAATAGGGTCAGATACTACAGAAAAGTTATAAGTAAAGCTTTTTTTAAGGCCAGTCCTGAAGAAAATTTTCCAAAAAGAAAAGAGGGTGGTACATTTAGCAATAAATTGTAAAAATAGTCAAATGTAATAGAAATAAAAGCACTGGATAGCTATTTCTTAATTCAATAAATATTTATTATGCATTTATTCTGTGTAAAGAACTATGGGAAAGATGAATAAATCAAGGTCCTTACCCTCAAGGATTTTATAATCTGGCAACTTACAATCTGGCAACAACCAATCAATAATTTCTGAAATATACATACACAATTAAGAAGTATAATCTGAAGCAAGATTTAAATAAAGATACAGCTACACATTATTAGCATTAGTTTGTTGTTGTGCAGTCAGACTCTCTGTGACCCCATTTGGGGTTTTCTTGACAGAGACCCCGGAGTGGTTTGCCATTTCCTTCTCCAGCTCATTTTATGTCTGAAGAAACTGAGGAACACAGGGTTAAGTGACTTGCCCAGGATCACACAACTAGTAAACGTCTGAGACCAGATTTAAACTCAAGAAGGTTAAGTCTTCTGACTCTAGGCTTGGTTCTCTATTCACTGCACCACTTTCCTGCCTTTAGTATTAGTCCCTTCCTCAATAATTTCAACTGTCAATCAATCACTACTTACTTATGCTTTCCATAAGGCATCACCTTCCTGATGCCATAGTCCTCTTGGAGAACAAAGGACAAACAACAAACTTATATTTTAACTCAAGTTGAGTAATTCACCTTGAATGTTTTCTTTGTGCAAAATATCCTTCCTGACTCTGAGTAAAGATCTGGGTTCAAATCTCCCTCTGATATTGCCACCAGTTTTTCAAGTTTCAGAAAAGCTTCCATGCTTTAATTACTGATTTGTCACTTGTCAGTGAGAAGGCACTCATTTGCTTTCTGAACATTATTTATTTAACTATCAGTCTACTTTTTGTCATCTTGACACTGAAGGAAATTGCTTTCTTTCTCTCCTCCCCAGCAGTTTGACTTAAGCCAAAATAAGAGATATACCACTCAACAAGACTTGCTGTCCTTATGACTCACCTACAATGCACAAACCCTCTCAATTGCCTGTTTCCAAATAGAAGGTTTCTCCTTTGAAAGACCATTCCTCACTGGTATGTTTTTTTTTTCTTTAAAGACAATTCTGATAACCAATAATCTTTTAAATTTTTGAATATTATTCCATACATATACTATTTCCATATACTGTTCAATCTAAGGTTGAAGGTATTGAGACAATAATAAAGTATGATTAATTACTGTAAGTAATGGAAAATTATTAATAAATTGATGACTAAGATGTTTCAGGGATTAGACATCATTTTGAAAGAATCAAATTAATTTAAATAGAATCTTTACACTTCTTATAAATAAAAACTGATTCTTTAAATGACAGTCACTATCATCATGATAAAAATTCTCCTATAATGCTTGCTTCCCACTCTGAAAAAATGTCTAAACCCAATTTTTAAGAAGTTTTTAAAATAATTCATGTAAATATTTTTACAAGGAAGATTAAATTTTCTCATTTAATTAGTTTACACCAAGTAACCACAACACATTAAAGTCTTCATGAAAGAGCTAAATAAGGTACTTAGATGCCCCCTAGGGTCCTGCCAGCTCTGAATCTATGGACCTATAAAATGGAAATTATTATTATAGCTCTCCTTCAAATCTGAAGAATAAGATCATTTTTATAGGAACGATTGTTACTACAAAAACATTACCAAAGATTTTTCAATACTGTTGGCACTCAAGGCCCCCTCTCACATGTGGTCGTTCTCTGTAGGGCCCAGAATGTTTTGAAACTCTTCCTTCTCTCCCCATCCTTCATGTCCAGCTTCTGAAGGCTGTTTGCCAAAGAAAATCTACCTATTTATAGTTAGGCATCATCATTTGGAGTCTTTTGTCGTTGTTGTTGTTGTCCACTCTAATTCCAGTTGTCCCACTCACTCTGTGTGGAACCCATCGCAGCTGTATTGCAGTCACCTCGGCTTCAACCCAATACAGACCAGTGCCCTCCAGAAACTCCTACTACACTGGCGAGCCCATTTTGCCAATTAGAGATGTAGGCAAATAACAAGACCATTTTACCTCTGGAAGTAACCCTCAGTCATTTCTCCACAAGCCTGCAATCCCACATGGCATTTATTGCCACCCTAGTACTACCTTTTGTCTTCTACTCTTTCAGAAAATGCGTTAAACTTTCTTAATCCAGTTCCCAGGATGGATATCATCGATAGCAGAATTCATGGACAAGTTGTAGCTCTCTATAGCCAGTGGAAAACCATGTTATGTACAGATTTGCCAGCTACAAGCTAGAAAATTATCACAATTTTCTTTAGGCTTATTCACCACACTGTGTCTCTAATGGAGACAGGCTGGTGTTGTGGAATGTACCGACCCTAAGGTAAGGACAGTGTTGGGTTTGAATCTTGATTCTAATACTTAACAGCTTTGCTCCCATAAATAAGTCTCTCAACTCTCTAAGGTTCAGTTTCCTTATCGATAAAATGAACATAATGATAACTGTGGGACCTGCCTTGAAGGACTGGCATAAGGATGGAGTAACATAATATATGTAATGTACTTTGTATTATTAGGTTGTTTCTGAAAAGTCATCCATCGTCTCATAGAAATATTTCTCCCCAGACAGAATTTAACTACTTAATATTGAAAAATTTTTACAGAGCAAATTAGGATGCAATGCAGAACCCTAATTGCCCAGTAGAGGTCACCCTGAGAAAAGGACTCAAATACAAAATGGTCACTATTGTAATTATACTGTCGTGGCGGGGTTTGGGGTTTTTTATTTTTTAATATTGACGATCTTATAAACTGGTCAAACCAAGTTTCATTTATTTGGTTTTTCATATCAGTGATTCCCTAACCTACTGCCCATGGACCCCCAAAGCCCCAGAGCTGCTGCAAGGATTCCACAAATTCATCACACACAAAGCATTATCCTATTGATCGTTATTTAGCTACAACAAGATACAAAGACAGCTCAATAAAGATCATTTCTGAAGGCTAAATAATGACCTACACATACGTGTGTTATTATTAAATACATGGAGATCTTTATGTGATGAATAACATACAAATTCCTTTAAAAGCATCAATGAACTCACAGCGACTTTTTTGTCACGTATTTTCTAATTAGCAGGTGTTACTGCTATCACATGGGAATCAGCAAAGTTTGCCATTTAAAAGGAATCTTAATACTTACAAGAGTTGGAAACCACTACTATAGAATGAAACAAATGCCTCAAATTTGACACAAAAGTACCCAACGGTGATACAAAAGATGCTAATTTAAAAAAGCAATTAGTAGATGAAATAAAGAAGTATGAGGATATTAATGACTAACTCCTATAAAGTTTTCAAGGCTTTTTACGTAGACAATTCATTTGGTCCTCACAAGAACCCACTATTGTCCCCATTTCATAGAAAATGAAAGACTCAAGAGATTAAATGACTTACCCAAGGTCACACAGCTAGCCCATGTAAGAAGTTGGATTTAAACCACCATCTTCTTTATTCCAAGTGCTATATTCTATCTACTAAGTCAGGTTACCTCTCAAATATATAGTATATGTATACATACAAATATGTATGAAAGCATATGTACATAAGTAAAACATTTGCATGGCACTTTAAGGTTTGTAAAGTGCTTTACATACATTATATCTCATTTGATCCTCACAAGGACCCTGTGAGGTTTTAGTGATTAAGTTGGAAAATCAGTTTCTTATTTTTACCACTGAGTAACTTATTAAAGGCCTCTGAATTCCATAGAAGTGATCTTTATCTCCGGTATACATTCTTAGGTTTTGTTCTTCCACTGTTTTTCTCCACAAAATTAGATAAAGAAATATCTCCTAAGTCTAGTTTAATCCTTTAACTTTGGCCCACTGCCCAAAAGAAATCCTAACTCTAAAAACCAAGCTGTAAATAAAAGAATTTTGTAGTCATCAGAAAACCAACAGAGTTAGTAAAAGTAGAATGTATATGCTCTAGAGACCGTGTCCTCTAAGGCACATTACCTCCACAGTAATCCCCTCCTCCTCCCCTCCAACATCTTTAATATCTTACTATTAATAAGAAATAATCGATTAATAATTACTAAATGAATAAACAATACTTTGCTCACTGTCATGGAATGAGTGATGGATTTGGAGTTGGAGGTAGTTGTTGTTGTTCAGTCATTTCAGTCATGCCCAACTTTCTGTGACCCCATTTGGGGTTTTCTTGGCACAGACATTACAGTGATTTCCCATTTCCTTCTCCAGCTCATTTTACAGATGAGGAAACTGCGGCAAACAGGGTTAAGTGACTTGCCAAGGGTAAGTATCTGAGGTTGAATTTGAACTCGGGTCTTCCTGATTCCAGGCCCTGTGCTCTATCTACTGCACCACCTAGATGCCCCTGGAGTTAGAAGACATCTTTGCGCCTCAATTTCTTCATTCTAAAAGTGAGGCAGTTGGACTTAAATGACTTTGAAGGCCCTCTCTAATTTATGGTCCTATGAATCAGGTTCATTTCTGACACCAAGGCTCAGCTCACTGGTGTTATTCACCTGAAATAACTTTCCCTGTGTACAAGAATCCTACCCATGCTTCAAAGCCCTGTCCCAATCCAACCTCTCCACAGGACCTTCCCAACTGCTATAACCCACACCCATCTCCCTGCTCCATTAATAATAATAATAATAACAATGGCTAACACTGATACAGCATGTACTCTGTGTCCGACACTGGGGTAAGTGCTTCAGAGTTAGCTCACCCGATCTTCACAACAACCCTGGAAAGTAGGTGCTATTATTCCCATTTTATAGTTGAGGAAACAGAGGCAGGCAGAGGCTAAGTAACTTGCCCAGAGTCACACAGCTAGTAGGTGTCTGCAGCCAGATTTGAAGTCACTTCTTCCTGATTCCAGGCCCGGTAATCTACCCTCTCTGGGACAATCACTTACTTAAACACATATCTTATATCATGACCTATGTCAGGCGCTCTTGTCTTGTCTGTTCAAACTATAAGACCATGAAGAGAAAAGAAGGTATCTTGTATTTATTTTTTTCTTTTTTATCTTAATATCTATGAACCTGCTCTCCCAGCCATGCAGAAGGGAGCTGCTGTGTAGTTCCTGCAGCAGCTTTGGTAATTTAAGGCAGACCAATGAAAGAAAGCAAAGGGAAAGAAAAGGAAAGGAATAAGCACTTATGAGGCCCCTCCTAGGTGCCAGGCACTGTACTAGTAAGTGCTTCACAAGTTTGATCTCATCTGATCCCCAGAACAATCCTGTGAGGCAGGTGCCACTATTATCCCCATTTTACAGTTGAGGAACCGAGGCAGACAGAAGTTAAATGACTTGCCAAGGGTTACCCAGTTAATTACGTGTCTGAGGCCAGATCTGAGCGCTAGCCTGTCGCCCTGACTCCAGGCCTGGTGCTCCGTCCTGCCTCTAAGCAAGGAGGCTGCAGAAATGAGGAACTCTCATGAACGTCAGAGAGGATGTGGGGATAGCAAGTGGAGAAGAGGAAACCAGTGAATGGGGGCAGAACTGTCAGTGATGATGAGCTTTACAGACCACACATCTGACATCAGTCATCTGCGGCACCTCTTTGACTAAGCTCTCTCTCCAAATGTCTCACATCATATTACACACATGCAGAGTTGGCATTCAGTAAATATTCCTTGAACGAATTTGAAAAATCAATTATTGGCAATAGTGTGAACCCAAAGAATACTAGAACAAAGGCAGTTACTTAGTAATTGAAATGACAATCATAGTTCTGAAGAAATGCATCTGCTTCATTTCCTTGGTGACACAGAAAGCATGGGTAAAGAAGGTTCCACACGATGCTAGATGGCGCTGACACCGTGTGACTGCGTGTCCTTGGGAATATCGCCTAATCCTTCTAGGCCTTGGTTTCTTCATCTCTAAATCTTATGAACCATAAATTTTGTCCACCAAAGTCCTCCTCTGGTGTCTCATCACGATGTGGAGGTGTGAGGTGATATCAGAATAGCCACTTCAGCAAGCATTACAATAGATTATGCCAAACTTCAAGAACACATTGTCCTTGATTTGGAAAGACTAGGTTTATGTGTCCTTGGAAGCAAGGGTACTGGTTGTATTTATATGTATATGTGTGAGCTATATGTATATTGTATTTATATGTATATGTGTGAACTAGCTAGGGTGAAGAGGTTTTCACTGTTAACAATGAAAGGTCCACTGAGCAAAAGGGGAAAAGAGGGTAGATTTGGGGGTAAGGAATAATATTTAGTGATAAAAAAACCAAGGAATCAATAAAACTTTAATTAGTTAAAAAAAAAAAAAGCAAACAATGATTTTATAGGCAAGACTTCCTAAGTTCTTCTTTTCCAAATTACTTTTTGTAGAAATGGGGTTAAGATTGGGCCTGTGATTACACATATGAGGAAACTCCCTCTACAAATGCAGGTCAAGTTAGACTTAAAGTGTAGGAAAAAAACTGTCTGGAACACATGAAGAATGTAGACAAAGTGACTTGTCCCAGGTCACAGTCACTATGTGTCTAAGGTAGTATTTGAACCCAGGTCCTACTAGTTCTGAGGCCTATACTCTATCCACCATGAAAAACTACTTCTATTTAGAAAAGTAATAGGAATTAAATAGCCATTTAACTCTAAGCTCTCCATACAAATCTCTGAAGAATCAATTTAGTGGCCACAGATGGAGATTAAATGAAGTTGACTGTCCATACAGAACCTGACTCTCCTAGTTCTGCTGTGGCATGACTCATACAAATAAGTCACATCAGGAAGTCCTTGATTCATTTCTGAACTTTTCTCATTTGACTACAATTATATACCTCTTGCCTTCATACAGACACAGAGACATATACAAACATAAATACAACCTGTACCCTTGCTCCCAAGGACACATCAACCAAGTCTTTCCAAATCAAGGACAATGTGTTGTTGAAGTTTGGGATAATCTATCGTAATGCTTGCTGAAGTGGTTATTCTAGACTATAACCTCACACCTCCACATCGTAATGATATACCAAAGTAGGACTCTGGCGGACAAAGTTTATGGTTCATGAGATTGAGAGATGAGGAAACCAAGGCCTAGAAGGATTAGGTGAAATTCCCAAGGACACACAGTCAAAAGTAACAAAAATCAAACCTACACCCTTTGCCTCTATGTCCAGAGGACTCGCACAACGTTCAAACAGAAAAGGGATTTCCTACAGCTAATAAAATTCTCCAAATACCGATTATAAATAATATCCTAAATATTACAAGGAGCCCCAGAACACTATATGGCTCCTCAGTGAGAGCTATGGTCATTCAAGAGATAGGTCTCAATTCAGTCAGGAAAAATCAAATGAATGAAAAGTATGTATTGACCAGATTGTGGCATATAGTTAGAAGGGCAGGCCATCAAGTTAGGATATCAGTATAGACACATACGTATTTATACACACATTTTTAAATTTGTGCTGTATATGGACAATGAGCTGGGCCCAGACTGAATAGACAGGGCTGGATCAAATTTGAGAAACTATACAGCATTTTAAGTGAAAATGTGAATTGGCTGAAATCTACATACGCACGGGAAGTATTCACCCCTGTAAGATCACATGTTCTCTGAAGCACCCAAGTATATTCTTCTTTTTCTTTCAAAGAAATCTCAGTATATATGCTGTATATTTTCCAGGTAGTTTATATTCAGAGCAATATTGCATTTACACCCACCATATGGCATCATCTTAGGCTTCTCTTGACACTTATTTCAAAGAATTAGAATTTTATTATCTTGATAATTATTAGTAACTTTAGCAATTATTGGGTTTCAGGATGAATAAAATTTGGGCCAAGGAGCTAGAAAGGAAGATCCAGAGATCCTTACCTGGCTCAAAAATAAAAGACTCTAAAAAGCATGATTTAATTTTTATCCACTTTGTTCATCCTGAAGTAAAAACTAAGCGAGCACATTGGTATATGAGGGTATGTGAAAAGCAAACACAACAAGCCCTTTTTTCTCTGTAAAGACAGACTGTGAGGGGCGGGGGGGAGGGGGAAAGGGGGAGGGCAGAGCCAAGATGGCGTTGTGGGAGCAGCAAGATACCGCAGCTCCCACACAGCCACCTCAAAATACCCATAAAATATGACTGTAAACAAATTCTAAAGCTCTAAAACACACACAAATATACTTTGCGCTGAAGGCAGCTTGGCTAGGAGGGACCATCTCAGTGCTGGGAGCCAAAACCAGCCTAGCCTGAAACAGCAGCTTGGCCCCGGGTTGGCTGGATGAGCCGAGCCGCAGCTGGAGCTTCGGGAGAGAGGATCTGCAGCAGCTGTGGCAGTATCCAGAATTATCAAGCCATAAGAAAAAAAGAACTAAGTGAAAGGTCAGTGGAACTCGGCTAAAATTGGGAGAGATACACAGGTCCAGCCAAACTGCCTCCAGGGCAAGGAAGCGGCAGATGGGGAGGCCCTGCAGCCGCCTCCACCTTCCTGCTTCAGAGCTCCCAGCCTGCAGACTGCAGGGGGGCCAAGGGATCATTCAGAGGCCAAGTGCTCTTGTGTTGAGCAGCCTGGATCTGGATCGGGGTCTTGGGTGGTGGTCCTGGGGTGCGTTTTCAGTGAGCCAGAGCTGGTGGGGGCTGCAGCAGCTACCTAAAAGCTCCGGCAGCTGGGAAAACCCCAGCAATTTGGGACAGAGCTTTCCCCTATGGAAACAGAGTTCCACAGAGCTAAAAAATCAGTGACTGGCCAACCATGAGCAAGCACAGGAAGCAAAGTAAGAACAGCAACCAAACTCTAGATTCTTACTTTGGTGAAAAGAAGGATCAAAGCAGGGAACGGGAGGAAGACAACACAGTCAGAATTCCCGCACCAAAAGCTTCCAAGAAACATGAAGACTGCCTAAAAGCTAGAGATCAGCTGAAGAAGGATTTTGAAAACCAAATGAGAGAAGTGGAAGAAAAATTAGGAAGAGAAATAAGAATGATGCAAGAAAATCATGAAAAGAGAGTCAACAACCTGACTGAAGAAATT
>CM053588.1:147632660-147663467 GCA_028646515.1 Pseudochirops corinnae
CTTTTTAAGGCATTCTTCTCCTCATTGGCTTTTTGGGCCTCTTTTGCCATTCGAGTAAATCTATTTTTTAAGGTGTTAATTTCTTCAGTCAGGTTGTTGACTGCCTTTTCATGATTTTCTTGCATCATTCTTATTTCTCTTCCCAATTTTTCTTCCACTTCTCTCATTTGGTTTTCAAAATCCTTCTTCAGCTGATCTCTAGCTTTAAGGCAATCTTCATGTTTCTTGGAAGCTTCTGGCATGGGAGTTCTGACTGTGTTGTCTTTCCCTGCTTTGTTCCTTCTTTTCCCAAAGAAGGAATCTAGGGTTTGGTTGCTGTTCTTACTTTGCTTCCTATGCTTATTCATGGTCACCATTCAATGTCTTTTTTTTTTTTTAGTTCTGTGGAACTCTGTTTCCATAGGGGAAAGCTCTGTCCCAAATCGCTGGGGTTTTCCCAGCTGCCAGGGCTTTTAGGAGGCTGCTGGGTCCCTCCCCAGCTCCGGCTAACAGAAAAAGAAACCCCAGGACCACCACCCAAGACCACAATCCAGATCCAGGCCGCTCAACGTGAGAGTACTTGGCCTCTGAATGATCGCTTGGCCCCCCTGCAGTCTGCAGGCCGGGAGCTCTGAAGCAGCAATGTGGAAGCGGGTACAGAACCTCTGCTTCCCGCTTCTTTGCCCTGGAGGCAGCTTGGCCGGACCCACTTTTCTTCCCTGGTTTTTAGCCAAGTTCCACTAACCCTAGTCCTTTTATCTTATGGCTTGATAATTCTGGATCCTGCCACACCTGCCGCAGATCCGCTCTCCTGAAGCTCCAGCCCCAGCAGGGCTTGGCTCGTCCAGCCACCCCTGGGGCAAAAGCTCCCATTTCAGGCTGGGCTGGTTTCTGCTCTCAGAGCTGAAATGGTCACTTTGAGCCAAGCTGCCTTCAGCAGGAAATATATCTGTGTGCATTTTATAGCCCTAGAATTTGTTCAGAGTCATATTTTTTGGGTATTTAATGTGGCTGTGTCGGAGTTGCGATTTCTTGCTGCTCCTAAGCCACCATCTTGGCTCCGCCCCCAAATACAAATATTTCAATATACAAAGCAAATTAGGAGAGGATTGTATAATCAATCAATGCATCAATAAACATTTATTATGCATCAGGAGGCACTGTTCTAAATTCTGGGAATGCAAAAGGAGGCAAAAGGCAGTCTCTGCCCTAAAGGAGCTTACAGTCTAACAGGAGAGACAACACACAAACAAATATATACAAAGCAAGCTACACACGAGATAAATAGGAAATAACTAAGAAAGGAAAGTCAATAAAATTAAGAGCGGTTGGGGAAGATTTCCTGTAAAAAACAGAATTTTAGCTAGGACTTTAAGGAATTATGAACTTCTGTTGAAGTTTTGTGGATTTGTTGTGTTGTGGTTTTCTTTTTAAAGAAATACATACATGTAATGAGAGAGGCAGCATGACAGTGGATTTAAGGTACTGCCTGTGCTGGCAGTCTGACCAGGGTTCTGATACATCCTGGCTGTGCAACACTGGGCTAGTCACTTAACCACTCAAGGCTTTAGGCCCCAAGAGTAGCCTAAACTAGATTAAAATGTCATTGAGAAAATATTTATCAAAATAAATAAAAATGCAATAAAACATCAATACTGTTCATTTCTGGCTTTTTTCTATTTGAATCTAACATCCCTGCTTTAGACAACTCTAAGACTATCGTTTGCAGAGAAGGATTCTACATGAACTTGTAGAGGGAGTTACCTGTACCAGTAAAATCACAGTCCATTCTCCATCCAGTCCTATCCACCTATATGTTAAGCTCAACAAGATTGCAACAAAATCGCTATTCATGTCCCCTTTTGCACTTCTCCTGGGTTTTCTTCTGTGCATTTTTAAAAGTACATTACTGATGCTCTTTGTTTTCATATGTCCCTCACTACCCACTAACCTCTCTCCCTCATTTCTGGTGCTTCCTCACTTCTCTAAGCCTCAGGGTAATTTGCATGGGTAGGACCCCTGGGAGTGAGGGAATAAGAACTAGAACCAGAAAAGCAACTGGAAAAGGGTAAGATTGCTCTTTCCCTGTCTCAAAAGTGGGGTTGATCGGGCGACGAGGTGGCACAGTGAATAGAGCACCAGGCCTGGAGTCAGGAGGTCCTGAGTTCAAATCCAATCTCAGGCACTTAACACTTACTAGCCGTGTGACCTTGGGCAAGTCACTTATCCCCAATTGCCCTGCCTTCCCCCCCTCCAAGAAAAGAAAAAAAAAAGCGGGGCCGATCATGTTGGAGACAGGGGGACCTAAAGCCTGATGTGGGAAAGAGGCTAATGGAATTCAGTTACCCTAATAGTAGAAATGAGGACTATCATTGAGACAAGGAATTTTAACCATAAGGTGGCCCTCTTAGCTACCAACCCAATCCTCTTCAGTAGGAAGCATCAGGACCTAACAATTTTCAGTCTCACCTAGCACTAAGTAATATACTTTATCCCACTAAGTGGCATTTTATGGTTCTCACAGAGAGCAAATGAACTTCTGTCTTCAAACTCTGCCTCTCTCCTGTTGGCCATGTACTATAGCAGCCCAGGGGGAGACATTAGTGGGGATTTTCCAATCAGAATTAGCTCTCAGTGTGGAGAGCTAAGGAAGTAGAACATAGCCACTTGACTAATGGGTTGGTTCATTTTGCTAATTTCCTTTTTTCTTCTTTTTTATTTTGTTATAAAAGATAGCTCTGTAGACAGGGGAGGGGAACAGGCTGAGAAATGAAGATGAAAAATAATACCTGTTAATGAAAAAAATTTAAAGAGGATTAAAAAATAATTAGCACTCAACTACCACCTATTGGTACTACTGTTTTCTCTAGGAACTCACTAGACTTCACTGAGCCACAAGACCTTTACAAAACTGAATCACTTCCTCACAGGAACAGACAGAGCAATGCTTAACTTCATAGTATGTTTTATTTTTGGCACAGAATAAAAGCAATATTACATAATAAAACATCTACTGTGCATCATCACATACAAAGCTTCTTTTAGACCAAGGGTTCTTAACTTTGGGCCTATAAACTTTTTTGTATATTTTGATAACTATATTTCGATATAATTGGTTTTCTTTGTAATCATATATATTTCATTTTATGTTTTTGAAAACATTCTAAGAAGATGTCCATGACACAAAAAAAGTTAAGAATTTCTGTTTTAGATGCAGGCAACCTACCACAGTGACATAGGACACTGGAAATAGGAATTCTAGGAAAGACAGGGTTTAGTTTTTGTCCCCCAGGGTCACTTGTTCTTCAAGGAGGCAAAGGAGGGTACAAAACATACTCCAGTTATCAACTTAAGTGCAGCTCACAGGTCAGGCAGGACCAGGCATTAGATGGACCATTAACTCTGGACCAGGTCTCAGTCCCAATTTATAGTGTATAGGGAGAAAACAAAACTTCCTATAGTTAAGTGTTTTTCCTTCTCCCCTTCAGGATACTATCACTAATGAGAACCTCCAACTGCTTCCCCTAAGCTCACTGGAACAATGGGAAGGCAAGCGCTTGGCAAGGAGAATCCTTACTGCTGTCACCCCATCTGACAGCTCTCACTTTCAGCCCTTCAGTTTAAGCTTCTGGTAGCCCAGAGGTATGTCCAATTCCCTCTGTCTCTTCAAGTTTTTTCAGCTTTATCGGTGAAAGGTGATCCAAGACATGAGACACCTGTTACATCCTCCCCCTAGTAAAACATTTGCAGTCCCCTGCAATATATGGTATATACGTGAGTGTGAACACAATGTAACAGTCATAATTTAGCATATAATATAGTCATAAATAAGAATCCTTAACCACAAAGTACAACACGGATACAGAAACTGATATATGGTATGCACATTACGGGTACACGTAGCTAACAAGAGTAAATGCAATCAAAATGGCACACAGCATCATAAAATGTGCAATGTACAGTGAACAAATACATAGGCCACATGGACATACAGCAACAGAACACGTATAACTTACCATAAACACCACCTTGGCATGACAGAGCATGCATATTTACTATTTATAGTAGTTATACTTATATGTACATGCATATAGGTAGATAGCATCAATAAAAGCAGATAACATATATAAAACACAACAGCAAATGTTGTAGCTACATACAGAGCACCTGCAGAGCATACAAGGTACTTCATTTAGTTACCCAAGACCACAGGATCATAGACTAAGAGATGGAAAGGATCTTAGGAGTAATTTTACAGTGGGGCCTATCGAGAAATAAAGACTGAGTGACTTGCCCAGGGTCACCCAATGAGTATTTGCTTGGGAAATGCTATGATTTGACCAAGGCGAAGTTAAGAGAGATGATCACTGCCTTGGCGCTGAATGAGATGACTAAGGGGTAGTAGCTTGCTTGGCTTTCTGACCAGACTGGTGACTCCCACCAAGCTAAGATTCCACTAAAACTCTTCGACCTTTTTCACACAAACTCCTGTCTAATCTTATCTCCTCCATCGTGTACTTTACATTCTAAGTAATCATCGCTAATAAAATTTCATCTTATTAGATTTAGCCCAACGTTCTAGCCTCTCAAGATATTTGTGGATCCCGACTACACCTCTCAGCCTAATGTCATCTGCAAATGTGACTGGCATTACATCCATGCCTTTATCCAAATCCCTAATAAAATGTTAACTGGCACAAGAACAAGGACAGTTCCCTGGGACCCTCCACCAGAAACTTCCTTCCAAGGTGACATTAAACCATTAATTAACAATTTCTCTTTAGATCCAGCCATTTAACAAGTTCTGAATCCACTTAACTGTACTGGTATCTATTCTACATCTACTGATCTTTTTGTTCAAGAACAAGCTGTCGATTGCTTTGCTAAAATCTAGGTAAACAGCATTCCTATGACCTACTAGTTTAGTAATCCTGTTCAGTTAGTTTAGTCTGGTATAACTTGTTCTTGAGGAAGCTATCCTGGCTCACTGCTTTTTATTTTCCCCCAAAGATTCATTAACCATTCCTTTCTTTACATGTTCCTAAATTCTGCCAAGAATTAAAGTCAAGCAGACTGGCCTATTTCTATACTCCATTCTCTTACCCTTCTTTTGAAAATCAGAACATTTACTCTTCTCCAATCCTATGGTAATCAGTAGTATATTATTATAGGCCAGCCCTGGAGCCAGGAGAATCCAAGTTCAAATCCTTCTTCTGATACATTCAAGTCATTTAAACACTCAAGAGTCCCAAGCAGTTTCTCTAAGACTATTAAGTTACAGACAATTTGCCCATTTTGGTGGAGGGAGTTCCTCACATAAATGAAATCACAGGTCCAGACCCCATCCCTCCATCTCACTTTCACCACAGTTTTTCAAAGATCACTGACAACAGCTCAGTAACCACATCTGACTGTTCTCTGAATATCCTAAAATGTACTTTATCTGAGTCCACTGGTCTGACTCAAAAGCTCAAAAGTATTATCTCCTTTCTTATCATGGCAATCAACTCCCAATTTGGCAAAGTTGTTTTCTCCCCTATCCTTTATAGCCTAAAGTTCATTTTCTTTGGTAGAGAAAACAGAGACAAAAGAAAAACTGAGCAGCTCTATCTTATATCATCGGTTATTAACACCTCATATACATTAAGCCAGTGGTTCTCAACCTTCCTAATGCCATGACCCTTTAATACTCGTATGTGGGAGTATCTGCATGTGGGCGGACCTGCCTGGACAGGGATGGAGGAGCAGCGTCTCAGTTCCTAAGACCATTGGAAATACGTGTTTTCCGATGGTCTTAGGTGACCCCACTCGACCCCACAAAGGGGTCACAACCAACAGGTTGAGAACCACTGCCTTAAGCAGTGGTTCTATCCTGTTCTTTTCCACATTCAATATGGCTTTTTTTTCCCCAGTGAAAACATTCCTGTTTTTAGCTTTTCCTTACCAGTTGCAGCTCATTCTGACCTTTACAAATCCTGGCACTATTTGTATAGGAATGTGCTCAGGATACATATTCATCATCTAAGACCATTTGGTCAGTTTGACTAGAATGCAGAATGAGCTGGGGTAAAAGGGAGAAGGAGTAGTCTGTCAAGATGGAGAATGAGACATATACTTTTGGACATTGTCAATGTGGGAACACTTTTTGCTTCACTATGAATATTTGTTCCAATGGAGGAGGTGTGACAGAAGGAAGAGGTGAAGGAAAATAAAGGCTTGTTAATTGAAAAAAAATTAATTTTTAAAAAGAAGAGTTGTCTAGAAAAAAAGGTAAAGCCCAAAATATAAAAAGCTTAAATGCCAGGCTGAGTTTACATTTTATTTGGTAGCCATATCTTATAAGGGCTGCTAGGTGGTGCAGTATATAGAGCACCAGGCCTAGAGTCAGGAACACAAGTTCAAATCTAGCCCCTGACACTTATTACCCGTGTGACCCTTGGCAAGTCTCTTAACCCTATTTGCCTCAGTTTCCTCATCTGTAAAATGACTTGGAGAAGGAAATGGCACACCACTCCAGTGTCTTTCCCAAGAAAACCCCAAATGGGGTCAGGAAGAGTTGGACATGACTGAAAAATGACTGAACAACAATTTTATAGAGGCAGCAAGGTGACAAAGCACATAAAGTGCTAAATTCTGAATTAGGAAGACCAAAATTCAAACTTTGTCTCAAACCCTTACTAACTGTTTGGTTCTGGGCATGCTACTTAACCCATCTGTCACAGTCTCCTCATCTATAAAATGGTCATAGTAATAGCACCTACTTGTGAGGGTTGTTGTGAGGATCAAATGAGATGCTTGTAAAGTACTTTGCAAATGCTTTCCTAAATGCTAGCTCTTATGATGTTAAAATCAGAAGGAAGCCACTGAAGATTTTTGAATAGAGAAGTAACCTGCTCTGACCTGTGTTTAGAAATAGTGATTTGCCCTGTCTTAGAAAAAGAGACTGAATAAGTCATCAACTCTCAAAGAAAAATCCCGAAGACCAGTTTCACAAATGATTTCTATCAAACATTAAAAAAAATTAATTCCAATACTATATAAACTATTTGAAAAAATAAGCAAAGAAGGAGTTCTGTTAAATTCCTTTTACCTAGGTGGCACTGTGGATAGAGCACCAGCCCCGGAGTGAGGAGGACCTGAGTTCAAATTTGGCCTCAGACACTTGACATTTACTAGCTGTGTGATCCTGGGCAAGACACTTAACCCAAGAAAGAAAGAAAAGAGAGAGAGGGAGAGGGGAAGGATGGAAGGAAGGAAGGAAGGAAGGAAGGAAGGAGTAGATAAGTGGAATAGACTAGACATACAATACTCAGTAGTAAATGTCATGGTAACCTAGTGTTTTATAAACCCAAATATCCAAACTTCTGGGACAAAAAGTGACCATTTGACAAAAATTGTTGGGAAAGCTGAAAAGCAGTTTGGCAGAAATGACAACAGAGCAACAGTTCACACCATATACCAAGATGAGGTCAAAATGAATATATGAACTAGACATAAAGGGTGATATCATAAGCAAATTAGGGAAGCATGGAAAATTTTACATGTCAGATTTATGGATGAAAGAATGGGAAATAGTGGGATGCCCATCAACTGAGGAATGGCTAAACAAGTTGTGGTATATGATTGTGATGGAATACTATTATGCTTTAAGAAATGACAAGTAGGATGGTTTCAGAAAAACCTGGCAAGGCTTATACAAACTCATGCAAAGTGAAGGGAACAGAACCAGGAGAACGTTGTACACAGTAACACCAATTTTGTGTGATGATCAACTGTGAATGACTTAGCTATTTTGATGATCCAAGATAATTCTGAAGAACTCATGATGAAAAATCCTCTCCACTTCCAGTGAGACCTGCTGGAATCTTGAGTGCAGAATGAAACATTATTTTTCTTGCTTTCCATTTTCTTGTAGCTCAGTTATGTCTTATTCTTCATGACTCCATTTGAGGTATTCTTGGCAAAAATACTGGAAGGGTTTGCCACTTCCTTCTGTAGCTCATTTTACAGATAAGAAATGGAGGCAAAAGTGACTTGCCCAGGTTCACACAGCTAGTAAATGTCTTGAGTTTGGCCCCCTATCAACTACCACCTCGCTGCAATATTATTGGTCAAGAAACCACTTTCTGGCATAGGCTATTTGCTTTCTCTGAGGGACTGCAAATATTAAGATGTAAACATTAATGCCTTATGAATGCAATCTGACTTTCCATTTAGCTATAGCTTTACTCAGAATGACTGTAGATAAAGACAGCAGCAAACAGGAGCTTAAAGACGTTTTTAAAAATAAATACCAAGGCCTCTCCCTCTGCCTGTGGACTCTGAAACTGTTCTGTGTATTTTCAGAGAATATGGTTTAATATAATTGTATGATTTTGTCTGTACTGAGTTTATTTCCGTTTGCATCCTCAGCCCAACATTGTTCTATATTATTGTCAACATGGCCAATTTAGAAATATCTTTTGCATGATTTCACATATATAACTGATATGATAGTTCTTGCCTTCTCAATGGGTGAGAGAGGGGCTAGCAGGAGGGAGAGAATTCAGAACTCACAAAAAAATGTTCAAATTAATGTTAAAAATAAGTAAGAAAAAACTGTAAAAGAAAAATTAATTTATGTGAAAGAAGATCTGGCTTATAAGATTTAAAGCTGAAAAGGACCTCAGATCTCTAGTCCAAATCCAACCCCTAATTTTATAAATGAGGAAATAAAATGCCCAAAGAGATTAGGAAGCTTGACCAAAGTTACACAGATAGTAAATGGCAGAGGTGAGATTTAAATCTAGACACAGGACAAAACTAGTAGTTTAAGGCCACTGTGCCTAGATGAGTAAGGACAGATATGGCCTCAGCTTCCATCACCGGAGATTCAGAGGGCAGAGATAGTATGTATAGGTTTTAGGGAATTCAATCCTGGGACAGTAAATAAGTGCTGTTCAAGTCCTCTAGGCCCAACTGATCCCATGCTTGGTGCCAGCTCTAAATCCTCAACCCAAGATAATGGGGGGAAGAAGCACACTTAGAGGGATGCTCTGAGGCTCAGGATCCCAGATGGACGACTCCCCTTACTGCAGACCCTGGTCCGGCACTGTTTCCAATAATGATGCTGCTTCTCAAACTAAGCATCCCAAAATTATTTGTTGAATTGAAGGATTAAGGTCATCTCCCTGTTGGGCAATGTTCTCAAAGCTGTACACAATCAAGACAAACCAAATCTGTAGTGTTATGTCTCTCTTTAAAAAGAAATAGTGGCAGCTTCAGTGTCATACTGCAAAGTAAAAGCTGGCTTACCTGATGGTTTCCAGGGCATTGGCTATTTGCTGCTGATCAATATCATAGAGTTTCACCTTGAAACCTCCACTGGCAAATAACATAGCCCAGCTTCGGCCAATGAGTCCACTAGAGGGAAAGGAAAATGAAGAGCCCACGTAAGTCATCTGAATAACTTAAAGAACTATCCATTTTATGATGAAAAGCAACATTAGAGCAGAAGACAGATTTTGTCTTCTCATTTGAAATCTGAAATAAAATTTCTCAAAAATTGTCCTTTTCACTCACACACTCACATACTCACACACTCACATACACACACACACACACACACACACACACACACACACACACAGTTGCCTTCTAGTAAGCAGCCCTTCCGGGACCCAGAATTAGAGTGGTGCAGAGCAAAGAAATTTTGTTTCACTTCTGTTCCTGAAATGAACCACAGAAAACTGGATCTGAATAAAATTTTGGATTATATACCCGAAGTAGGCTGGGCATATTCTCCTAATATGATGAAATTAATCAGTTTCTTTTTTCTGCCTGGAAAAGCACAAAAACAATCATTTGAAAATTGCATTACTCAGATTTTGAGCTAAAAAAAAATATCTTGGCAACAAAGCAAACATTGCCCTCCTACTAATATTTAAATGTTGACCTGTTTTTGCCTGTGCTCAACTTTTATTTATATATTAGAAGAGAAAAACCTTTCTTAAGAAGGAAAAACCAGTTTAAACTCAAAGAGTGAAGAAAACTGCCAAATAGTAAGGTTTAGTAGGTTTCTAAAACCCATTTCCATTGTGTTTCTCTGTCCACGATGATTTAATATTTGTTACTTCAACAACCTGTGATCTCAATGATACAGGATCTACCCTGACGAAAGGGATTTAAGTCTCTACTCAAATTCTACCTTCTGCAAAAAGCCTTTTGCTTTTCTGAGCTGTACTTACTCCCTCTGAGATCACCTTCCATTTTCCCTGTATGTGTCTTATATGTAGAAGGATCTATGAGATAACATAGTCAAGAATCACAAAGGATAAGTGAATAAGCATTTATTAAGAACTCACCATATGTCAGATACCGTGCTAAATGCTGGGGATACAAAGAATGACAAAAACAGTCCTTGCCCTCAAAGAGCTCACATTTTAATGAGGGAGACAACGTTCAAACAACCAAGTACATATGAGACAGATATAGGTAAAAATGAAAGGTAATCTCAGAGGGAATATGCCCAGGTTACTTTGGGTATATAATCCAAACTTTTATTCAGATCTAGTTTTCAGCGGCTCATTTCAGGAACAGAAGTGAAACAAAATTTCTGTGCTCTGCACCATTCTAATTCTGGGCCCTGGAATAGTTGCCATTAGAGGGCAATTGAGCATTTCCTCTAACACTCTAGAAAGGAAATAGTAATTTACAGTCTTTTCATTATTTTCTAATAGCACTTTGTCCTTTGTTCCTCACTGCCACCTAATTAATTCTCTCAATCCCATTCCTTCCACTTTTCCACACTTCCCCAGGCCAGGTCCAACTTCCTTTGTCGATCTGGGGCTATGACTAACTAGGTAAACTCTGCCTCAGCTTTCTGCTTCCGTGGGCCACTAAGAAAGGGACTCTCCTAGCAACACATCTACTGTAGGTGGACTCCATATACCTGAGTGTTTATTTGCCTTTCTGGAGCTAAGCTGGAATTAAAACTATTGTTATCACCATAATGGACCCCTTCCTAAATTACTAAATGAACACTGATCACAACTACTCAGTCAATGACTGGTTAATTCCACTTGGAGCCTCCATTTTGCGGAGGGCTCAGTATGGCCTGTCTTCATTCCCCTCCTGGACCAGTTCCTGACTTTCTAGACTTCAACACTGTGCCCTAGCACAGGTATCTTTATCTCTTCCCTCCCCACTTTCAGCTCCCTGCTGTATGTTGTCTCCCCCCACCAAAACATAAGCTCCTTAAGGGCAGGTACTGTCCAATGTAACTGTTTAATAAACATTTGTTTCCCTCCTTCACTTATTCATTCAGCAGGCATTTATTACCTATTACTATGTGCCAATCCAAAAGCAAGCAAGGGGCAGTGGACAGAGAAATGTCCTCATAACCAGACACTGACTCTAAGTTCCAAGGCTGTTTAACCCAAGACAAATCACTTAACCTCTGAGTGCCCCAACACTGTAGATTAGAAGTTGCAAAGCAGATATACATTAGAGAAAGTTCCTCCTGTGGAAGAATACCTGTGAAACCACAAGTCTGACTTTTTTTTACATGCCAGGCATCGTGTATATCAAAAACTGGAGTCATCTCTCTCTTCAAGGGGCTTACTTGAGGTTTTTTTTTGTTTTTTTTGTTTTAATATAACATGGGTATCTATTCAGAGCTTCAACAAAGTCGTCTTCTTTTGGTCCAGACTTCTGATTTCATCACTGTAGGGAACTCCCCAAACCAAAGCATATCAACTATTAGTTGATTACAGGTTAAGAGTGCTGCCTGGAATACTGAGAGGTAAGTAATTTGCCCAGGGGCAGAGAATTTGTATGTGTTAGAGGTAGAACTCCAACTCCGGTCTTTATGTCTCTGAAGATATCCTCTTTTCCACCTTTCCATGCTATCTCTCAAGCTAAATGAGAGGAACATTAATTACAGAACTCTGACCAGTCTGCTTTGGCGAGTAAACCCTGGGTCCTAATACAACTGCACAAAAAGGAGAAACAAAAGAAAAGTACTTCTCTATTTGTGGTAAACTACACAAGCGTGCTAGGGTAAAGACTGAAAATTGGGACAGAGCTACATTCTGGAAATGTCTAGTCTTCTTCCCAATTAGTGTGCCAACTCAATGCTTACTTAAAGAGCTCTGTAAATATAGTCAGGGCCATTTTTCAGGCAGAGGGTCGAATGGTGCTATGAAAGATTGTGTGTAAAGTCAAAAACTGGCAGCATACTGACATGATTGGTATAACTCATATGATGTAACTGAAGTGTCATGCTTTTAAATGTATATTTAAACATCTAACAGTGTCCTTCACATATGAATAGGATATAACTAAGCAATTGCTAAAAGTACATAGGTATTAGGGAGTCACTGAAGGTTCTTGATCTGGAGGCATGATCAGACCTGTGATACTGTAATAACAACAACAATAATAATAACAACAGTATAACAACTAGCTTTTATATAGTGCTTTAAGGTTTGCAAAACACTTTACAAATATTATCTCATTTGATCCTCACAACAACCCCAGCAGAGGTGTTTTTATTATACTCATTTGAGAGTTCAGGAAACTCTGGCAGACAGGTTAAGAAATTTGCCCAGGGACACAAAGTTAGTAAGTACCTGAAGAAGAATTTGAATTCAGGTCTTGCTGCCCCAGGTCCAGCACTCCTACCCACTGTACCACTTATTGGCCTTCATTTAGGAATATTAACTTGGCAGCTAGGGGATGGATTCAAGAAGGAAGAATCTGGATGCAAGAAGACCAAGGGAGAAAGAGAAGATGGTCAAACACAGACCCCTTATTTTTTTTTTAAATTTATTTTTTATTTACTCATTTACTTTTAATTTACAAGATTCAGTTCCACAATCATTTAGGTTTCAGATTTTCTCCCCTCCCTTCTCCCCCCACCCCCATGGTGGCGTGCAATCATGTATAGGATCTGTAAATACTTTCACATTGTACAATAGTTTGGTCATATAGAAGGGCTGTAACCAATGAGTGATCACTGGGAAAAGAAAAAAAAAAAAAAACCAGACATGAAAGAGAACGATAATGAGTTTTGCTTCAGTCTCCATTTAAACTATAGTCTTTCTATATCTTTCTCTGAGTTTAGGTAACTCCTTCCATCTTGAGGCTTGTAGAGTTGTCTTTATCAAACATAGACCCCTTATGAACACTTACCTAAGAGGATTGGGACGAGGAAGAAAAGCCAAAAAAGGAGATAAATAAAGGAGCTGTCATTAGGTGAAAGCAAGAAAACTAGAAAAATGAGGCATCTTTGAAGGCAATGGAAAAGTATCTAAAAGGAGGTGGTGGTAGTCAAAGAACCACACGTTGCTAGAAGTCAAGGATAATACGGACTAAAAGAAAAGTCAATGGATTTAACGATCACAAGGTCACTTAGAGACAGGAATTGTGGTAGAGTGGTGGAGTTGGAAGCCAGATTGCAAAGGGCTGAGGACAGAGTTCGAAGCAGTGAAAGGAGGGTAAAAATTTGTCAGTTAAGGGAAAGTAGAGAGACATGTGGTGAGAGAATAGGGTGAAACTATTAAGAAAAGAGGCTTTTTTTACATTGAAGAGTCCTAAATATAATATATTCATAAGCAGAAGAGAATGGTCTGAGGGAGGAAATGAAAATACCTGAGAAGGAATGACTGAGGCAAAGTTCTGGAAGTCAGGCTAGGATGGATCAAGGGCTCAGATGAAGAGATGGATAAACCCTATTGCAAAGCATTAGATGGTCAGCTCCTTGAGGGCAGGGATGGTTTGTATGAGCACTTAGCACAATTCCTGACACATAGCAGATGCTTAATAAGTGTTTACTCATTGACAGAAGGAGGAAGAGAGTAGGCATTGCTAATTAGAAAGTATATAACATTTGCTGTTTATGGTGACTTAGGGATTTCTGGAAGTTCATTAAATAATTTGTTGAATTAGCACAATCATCAAGTAAGTATGGGGCTTTTCAGGCTTGCACTGGTCTACCAAGGTTTACAAATACCCCTTCGGTGTAAACTATTCATACACGTAAAATCTTTCCAACACTCAAAACCAAACTGGATAGGTCAGCTGACAGTACCTTGGAAAAAATGAATTGTCTAAAGTGTACTGTTTCTCCTCAGAAGCTACTGAATAGTGAAATAAAATGGGGCAGTGACAAGCAGACTAACCAAAAAAGCTCTAACAACACTGTAGCCTCAGTTTACAGCGTTGACTGCTAGAGAAAAGCAACAAAATGCAAGAGCAACCAAAATGTTAGGCAACAATTAGACATGGGATGCAATTAGCCAAACAGCCAAAGCTGTTTAAGAGGCAAATGGTAGTGCTGAGGTTGTCCTAAGTCCAAAGTCTGATCCTCAGGATCAGTAACACAATCTACCCACAAGTATGTGATCAGGCTCTGGGAAACTGATTTCATAAGTAACTTCTTAAGAGATTGGTTTATAAACCAGAAAACGGCTTACTGATTTACAACAGGAGATACACTTGGCACGATAACCAATACTGATTATTTGTATGAGGCATATCATTATTCTGGGCAGGAGCCTCAAAGAGACCAAAGTAGAAACCAGGAGAACGCTGGGTAAGCATAAAAATGGAGGTTGGGCCCAGATGTCGGAACAAGAAACAATCTGCAGAAGTTGAAGACAGGCAAATTTTAGGTCCATGTAAGGAAAAACTTCCTCTCAATTAGAGTAGTCCAAAAAGAGACTAGCTTGCCTCAAAAGGTAGTGGGTTCCTTCACCATTCAATTTTGCAACAAACATTAATGAAGACCCTACTCTGTACAAGAAATTACCCTAGAAAAAAATGCAACAGTCTCGTATATTTTTTAGTGAGACACAATATGTACAAGTAACAGTAAAGACAACATTATTTCAGGAAAGATAAAGTACTAACCAACAACTTATTGAGGGGAGAAATGAGGAAAAGGTTTTACATGGGAAGGGGTACCTGTGTTGAAACTTGAATGAAGTTAGGAACTCTAGGACAGAGTGGATTCCAGGAATGTGGGAACAGCCTATGTAAAAGCAGAGACAGGAGACAGAATGTTGAGTTCAGGAAATAGTCAACTGGCCAGTTCAGCTGGAAGAATGAATGCATGAAGGAAAACCACAGAAAGAAGTCTGCAAAGATGGCAGGATGTGTGTGCTGGGAAGTCTGTACAATAGTTTACCCCAGAGGTAGAAGACTGTCACTGTAAATTTTTTAGCAGGGCAATGACAAAGGCCTATGCTTTAACAATATTAATTTGGCAACTATGTTGAAGATAAATGGAGAGACTGGAATCAAAGGACTAAGGAGGTGTTATAATAGTACAGGCAGTTCACTCCCAAATTAATTTACTGATCCATTAATCCAGTGCCAACACCCGGCTCAAAAAATCTTCAGCGGCTCCCTCTTACCTACCAAGTAACATTAAAATGCTTTTGCCCAGAATTCAAGGCCCTCCACAATCTGGCACCGCCTCTGCCTTTCTAGACTTATCTCAGACTTTCCATCAAGAAAAACAGTGCTCCCTATCCCCACAACATAGCCTGAGATTTCTCTTTTCTCAAGTTGTTCCCTACACCCACAATCCCCTTCCTCCCCATCCCCGAAAATCTAAATCGAATGCCTTGCCCCCATGACATCTATTTATGAACTGCAAAATAACAGGTAAAGGATTTTACTGATGGAGAACACCAAAATTTCTAGCTAGCCCTGACATCAGAATAATTATAATTGCCTACGAGGTATGCTAAAAGTCTTAGTGCAGCTTTAAAATAACTTAAAACTACACTAAACTTTTGGAATACCCCTATGTATATGTGCATCAGCACAGGCATCACGAGATACGAAGGAAGAACAAAATATTTTAATTATTTAACCATAATTCTATTCCCTACTGTAGACTTAACTCTACAATCAACTGCATTCCTACTGTATGCCTGACCCTGACTGTAAAAATATTTTTTTAAATCAGAAGTCTGATTCTTCCAATTGGCCAATTTTTTACTTGCTACACCTCTCCAATCCAAATGGGCTACCTAGTCAAGTCCTAAAAGTCAGAATTTTTTTGAAAAAAAAATTTTTATTCAAAGTCGGATTCTTCCAATTGGCCAGTTTATCACTGATAGATGTCTCCAATCCAAATGGGTGACCTAGTCAAATACTAAAAGTTAAATAAACTGATCTTCATTTCCTCCTTGAAAAGAACTCACTTTGCATCTGAAAATGACCTCAACAGAAGAACCAAGTCTGCTAAGGCTCTACTATGCAGGAGACTCGCTTTACACAAAAACTAAGAAGTTTCTGATGCAAGGTGGAAAAAAAAGAACTAAAAATGTCAGGGAAAGGTGACAAAAGAAAGGAAGAACGCAGCTGCAGAAAGCAGCACTGTCTCAAATAGCCTACAGAAAGCAAAAAAAGATATTATAGCAACTTCCAGAAGCAAATACTTTTCAAAATGGCTAAAAGGTTGGTTGGCTGAATATACTGAAGCAATTAGGCTCTGCAGCGGATACAACACCAGGCCAGGAATCTCAGAACTATCTGAGTCCAATTCCAGCTTCAGACACTTATTAGCTGTGTGACCCTGGGCAAGTCACTTAAATTTTGTTTGCTTTGGTTTCCACCTCTGTAAAGTGAGTATCATAATAGCACCTACCTTCCAGTGTTGTTGTGAGGATCAAATGAGATAATAATTATAAAAGTGCTTAGCAGAGCTCCTGGCACATTACGGGCACTTAAGAAATGCTTCTTTCCTTAACAGTTTCTTCTTCATTTATTTTACACTGTAAATGGGTATAAATGACATCCAAGTTAGTCCCAGCACTTGAGTATGATCACAGAAAGGGAAGGGGTGGAGAGTATACTTTTTACTACAGGGCCTCTTCATGCAGAAATTGATAAAAGGTATAAGGGCACATTTCAGCAGTTTTTTCACTGAGGTACCAAACAGGCCAATGACCACAGCAGGAGAGAGAAGTCTAATGCATGATTCAGTAGGGGCATAACATTGAATCGGTGCTGTTGGCAAGATGAGATGTCCTTAGGATAGACACATTGCGAACAAGGAGACAAAATTACACCTTAGCCTTATAAGATTATTAAGTATCAGAATAAGCAATTTAAAATCAAATACCAAATGACGAAGGATGAAGCAGCCTTATGTACCATCTAAACTGGAAACCATCAAAGCAGAAATGGGTGTGCAAGATCAGAGGAAACTGAGGCCCAACAAGGTAAAGTGACTTGCCTAAGGTCACACAGCTCATCCTTAATGATAATTTTTATCATTAGGGAAAGAATGAGGCCTTGAATTCAGATCTCCCGACTCCTATGCAGTAGTCTTTCCGTAATGCCATGCTGCCTCCTTTATAATTCTTCACGGTGGTTTGCTACAAAGTCAAAACTTTCTAGAGTAGAAACATAAGCCTACTAAAAGACTGAATTCAGAGTTTCCTCTTTCCAAAATAAGAGGAATGTTTGTTTTGTTTTTCCAACTTATCATCAATGCCTCTAAATTCATGTAATAATGGCTAGCAAGCACTTTACAAATATTATCTAGTTTGATCTTCACACACCATGGGAGGTGTGTGCTATTATTACCCACCTTTAAAGTTAAGGTAACTGAGCCAGATAGAGCAGCATGCCCTGGGTCATATAGCTAGTAAGTACCTGAGGCTGAATTTAAGCTCAGGTCTTCCCGAATTCAGTCTCTATCCATCAGGCCACTTAAGTCTTAAACAAAGCTATTCTGGGTCAAGGAGTATCATTTAACATTTCCTGGTGTCTCATATCCTTTGTTAAAGTTAACTAAAAACAATTTCTAACTCTTGATCTTCATCTGCTGAGAAGATATAAATAATAATAATGATAAGAGCTGGCATTTGTATAAGTGCTTTTTTTAGATTCTTAAAGGACTTTACGTATGTACTCACAGGAACCTCAAGAAAATCCTATGATGTAGGTGCTATGATTATCCCCAGTTTACAGTTAGGAAATGGAGTCTGAGAGGGGTTAAGTGACTTGCTGAGAGTCACACTGCTTTTAAGCGTCTTCAGCAGGGATTGAAAACAGGTCTTCCTGACTCCAAATCCAACATTCCTTCCACTCTCTGCACCACCTAGATGCCACAAGAACTATTCCTAGAGCAAAAGAGACTTTAGCCCACTGAGTATCTTTTGTTTTTACCTCACCTACACTTCCCAATGTAATCCCACTCCTCCCTCCCCCAGAAAGTCATCCCTTATAACAAATTTTAAAAGGTTCAGTAAAATTGGCCAACACATCAACCAAGTCTGAAATTATACGTTGATGTTCTTCAGTCAAGTCACTCCCATCTCTGCAAGAAAAAAAAAAGTTGCTTTCTCTTATCTCTTCTTTAACTCAAGTTTGGTCATTATAATTTCATAACTTTCAGCTTTAATTTGTTACTGTTGTAGTCACTGTATATTGTTTTGCAGGCTCTGCTTACTTCATTCTGAATTAGTATGTATTCCTATGCCTCTCTGAAATCTTCAAATTCCATTACATTCATATACAATTAGTTTAGCCATTTTCTGAAGTCAAACGGACCCAAGCTCAAATCCAGCCTCATTCTGGTTCTTTATTACTACGAAAGACGACACAGAAAGATTTTGGTATATATGAGGTCTTGCTTTTTCTTTCACTGGCTTTCTTGGGGTAGATATTTACCCAGCAGAGAGACCTCTAGATGAAAGGGTATGGACGTTGTAATTACGTTCTCAGCATAATTTCAAACTGCTTTTCCAAGAACAGACTAATTCACTGTTCCATCAACATTTCGCTAGTGTGCCTACCTTTCCACAATCCTTCTAACATTAACTATCCCTATCTTTTTTCTTCGCTCCCAATGTGCTGGGTGCATAATGAATGATGTAAATGCCTGATAAATGCTTTTAGGCTGATTAAAAATAAAAATAAACACTTAAGAAGAAAAATTAAGACTTATGAGACTTTCTTGGAAAATACCAATATTGAAAACCCAAAACAAAAAGTTCCTGTATTTGGTTCTCTTTTAAAAAAAAAATACATCAAGCGTCTCTTTCAGAATGCTGCAAATCTAAGAAGCTAAACAAAAACCAGAATATGCTCATGAAGTCCCTCCCCCATGCGTAACAGAAAGGGTAGGGCTGCCAATCCAACACACTTCAGCAGTCTACAATCTCCTCTTGTGAGTACTACCACTGCCTTCCACAGATAACCACTTAGTGGATGACTCCAAGTTGATATGGCAAAAAAAAAAAAAAGTTATCAAGTTGGGATCAGCTGGTGACTTAGTCTCTCTCATCTTAGTTAGCCAGGCTGATTCTGGGCTGATGTTATGGCCTTCATGGCCAGTCCAACAAGCATTTATTAAGCACTTTGTGCCAGACGCTGCTAAGGGCTATGGAAACAAAGAAAGGGAGGAGGGGGCCACTGGCCCAAGAAGCTTATGTTGGAAGGAAACAACATCTAAATAACTAGGTATGTATAATATACAAAGGAGATGGGAGCGTTATCTCAGAGATAGGACAGCAGCAGGAGTGGACAGGGATGAGGAAAGGCCTCTTGCAAAAGGTAGAATGTGAGCTGAGACTGGTAAAGTTGATATATAACTTTTAAGAACCCAGGATTATGGCTTTAGTAGAGGTTTTTAGAATAGGGTCCAAAGTATACACATAATCAGGAACACATTTACTATGTCAAATAGGGCTATCCTATAAAATTTTGTATAAGACTTAAATGACCACTTGCAAATACTACTCACTGTTTTCAATTTTCATAATCATGTTCCTTTGTATAGAGTTGTATACAGCTATACTTCAGTCTTCCTATGCATTCTCATTGATTAGTCAAGATAACAAGCATTTAAGTCCTACTATGTGCCAGGTACTCTTCTATAAAGAAAGCCAAAAACAAAAACAACAACAACAAAAACCCAAAAGCCCAGAGTCCTGGCTCTCAAGCTCAGTCTTATAGAAGTGATTATTCCTTGAAAGTTGTCATTTTTCCCTCTTTAGCTTCCTTGTACTTACCCTATTCCTACTAGTCCTTTCCCTCCTTTCCAATCCTATGTACCACCCCCACTGAGGGCATTTCTCTAAAGTCACCGTGCCTGGTGGTATTCAAAAAACTTGCTAAGAAATTCTTATAGAAAGTGCCCTTTATAAAAAGAGAAAAGGATTTTATATGCAAAGACAACATTTCTGATAACTGCCTTTCACCAAGGAGTCTGGTATGTGACAGGAAATGGGGAAAACCAACAGTCAAATCTTTTTATTAAATTAAAATGGGGGCAGCTACATGGTGCTGTGGATAGAGAACAAGTTCAAAATCGGCCTCAGACACTTACTTAGCTATGTGACCCTGGGCAAGTCAGTTTGCTCACAGAAAAAAATTAAAATGGATATCTGAGAACCCTGAAATCCAGGTGTATGACTTAGAGGAATCCCTTAATAAACTGCCCTAGCCCAATCTCCATCTTTTCTCCATTTTTTTACTTACTTTCATTGAGGAAGAAACTAATGGAGAGATTTGAAGAGTGGGGGACATGATATATATTATCAAAACAAGTTTTTTTAATCTTTATATGTATGTATACATATGTATACATAATAATTTAAAATTAAATTGCAATTCCATTTTCTATGATATATGAGAAATAAGCTAGGAACCACTTCAGGAAATGTGGTTGTTGTACAGCAGACCTCCAAATGTGTCAAAAGGACACTAAGCATGGGAGTCATCCCCACCAGACCACCATTTCTATCTACAAGTTCACTTTTTATCCCTTTACCACACAACAGGCCAAAGTCATGCATAGACAGGCCAAAGTCAGGTTAATCTTCACCATTTCCTGGACAGAAAGTCAACAGGAAACTTACAGAATTCACGAATTCTATCAGTAATAAATGATAAGAGAAATACATGTAACTGTTTCCTCAACTTGGTTTTTCCAGAGACAAGAAGTCAAAAACCTCAACTGTGTAGAGTCAACTGCCCAAAGCCATTGCCGACTTAGGATGTCATACTACTACAAGAGCAAAAAGAAAAAAAAAAAGAGGTTTGGAATAAAAAGAGGAAGAGTTTATTTTCAGTAAAAAAAAAATCTATTGTTATAGGCTTATATAATTGATAAAATGTCATGCAATAGAAAATTGTCAATTTGCCACTCCCAAGTTTTTTCACTTAAGGACGCTTTCTCCACATTGATCCCAAAGTCAAAGAAGAGTTAAAAGGAATAATTGGGCTGAGAAAGGGTGAGCTTCCTTCTGCAAGAAACTTTTCCCAGTCCTCCTTGATCTTCGTGCCTTCCCTTTGAGTCTATCCCCAGTTGATCCGGCATATATCTTGTTGGTACATAGTGGTTCAAATGGTGTGACCCCGATTATACTCGCAGCTCCTTGTGAGCAGGGACTCTCTTTTTGCTTCTCTGAGTATCCAGGTGCCTGACATACAGTGGGAGCTTAATAAGTATTCGCTGACTGACTGCTTCCAGTAGAATGAATTAAATTCACCTAAAGGTGCTGCTCCTGTTTCAAGGCTCCCATTCAGCCTCCCAGAAAAGATGACTGAAATGCATCACTTATCTTTAAAAAAACATATGAAACTGAACACCACCACACACACACCCCTCCCCCCCCCCGGGAGGCCACGGATTTTGAGTGAGTAACTTAATTACAAAGCAGGAACAAGCACAGGGCTGCCCACTTTCTTCCAAAGAAACAGTTGGAGATCAGGTTGCATTTTGAATAAGGAGGGCTCTTTTAAAAATAAAATAAAAGCAATTTGAAAACAGGAAAATCGGCCGCAGCTGCCAAAAACGCCACGCCGCGGGGGGTCGGGGGAGGAAATAAAGAGAGGGATGGATGGAGGGGGCGGCTCCACGCTCAGGTACAAACAACCACAACCTCCAACTTTCTCTTCTCCTCAAGATCGCAAATGGCAGCTAGCCGGGCTCTTGTGGCCAAACCCCAGCTGAGCATGCCCAAAGGTTTACCTGCCAAAAATCACAACACTGCCACGCTGAGTGGAAGTCATCTCTGGCGCTGGCGGGGTCACAGTGGCGAGCCTGATGCCCGAGGAGACCCTGCTGCGGGAGCCGGAGCCGGAGCCGGGAGGAGGAGGAGGAGGAGGTGGAAACCTGCCTGCTGGGCTCCAAGGCAGGGGCTCTTAAAGGGCACGGAGAGGAATGTAACTCACACTCTCATTGGCTCCTTCCTTCTCTTCTCCTGCCCTTACATTAGAGAGGACTACCCCGAAGCGAGGTGAAAGCAGTCCTCCGATAGGCTGCGGAAAGTGAGCGCTTGGGGAAACGTGACTACAGTTGGGGAGACCTGCGGCAGAAAGCTAGCGGGCGGGCGCGCTAATCAGAACAACCATATAACTTAACCCCTTGGCGAAGGAAGGGCTGAATTGCCGGGTGGGGCTGGTGAAGTTCATAAATCCATTCAATGAAGTTAAGTCTATGACATCGGAAAGTAACAAGATCGGTCAATTGTGTTTGAGCAATTTCTTCTTTCCTCCTTTTTAAAAAACTTTTATTTTCCAACCTTAGAATTTAAAACAAAGTTGCTTTAGTTTGCCAAGAAAACGCTTGGGCTTTTTTTGCCCTTAGATTGTTTACAAATGATTCAAACGAAAAGGAAAGCTTACACTTTCTGTTCAGACACACCCTCCAACATTTGGATTGCAACTGTTACAAACTTTCAGACTAAGTAGTGTTTATGACTGGATTTCTTTCCACAGTATATCAGCTTCCTTTCATAACTTAGAGGGAAAATTCCGTTTTATCAATCTTTGAGACTAAAAGTTTCCATAGAATTCCATGATGTATGAACAGACATGGGAAGAGCCATGTGATTTTTAAAGCCTACTTCTTCAAAATGGAGATTGATTTATTTAAAAGAAAAGGAAAAAATAATTGTCTAGTATGAATGCTGTGACATACTGTGGTATACTGACATCTGAAACAGAAAACAAGAAGCATTCTGTGAAGATTTAATAGCATAAATTTCAACATTAGGTTTTCACAGTCATTCAGTTTACCAGAAATGAGGAAGCTGCAGGCCCACAATGGTACAGTGACTGGCCCAAATTCACTCAACTAGCAAGTTTTAGATCTGATAGTTGTGGAAACCTTTTCCACTATAAAACAATATTAATTCTGTACAACAAAGTGAGCAACTGAGAGAAAGCTTTTTTAGACTGGATTCGAGAGTATGATCTAATGTGGCTGAAAAGGTTGGGGCCAGGTTTTATAAGACCTTAAAATGAAACGGAGTGGTATATATTTTATTCTAGAGCCACTTTCTTTGGTCGAGTAGTGGAGTCAGATGGTCATGTCTGTGCTTAAGGAAGATAACTTTGGCAGCAGTCCGTAGAATAGATTGGTGTGGTGATAGACATGAGGCACAGAGAACAAGATGATTGGCGATGTCCCTGGATGCAGTAGATGACCATGGCATCTAACCAAGTGCTAAGTGTTCCACAGTACCTGCTTCAGCTGCCTTGTTCTCATCTGCCCATTATGGGGTTGGGGTGGAGGGAAATCTTTACTTGGAGCAGACATCCCCCTAACTCACCAATAGGCTTGAGACTTGTTGGTTACTCTCAACCTGGTTTAGCCTGTCTGCCCAGATGGTTTAACAAGGTGCAACCACTGAGCATGCTACAGTTTCTTGGAGCCACAAGTGAGAGTTGAATGACAGGTGGGCACCAAAGGTGGATGAGCAGCCCTGAAAAAGACTCAGCAAGCCCTCACTAGAGCTGTTAGTCCTCCCTGACTACCCTATATGCTCCAGCTATGTATATAGATCTGGGAGTTGTCTGCATAAAGATGATAGTTAAATGGATAGTTACTGATAGGGTTACTAAAGCAATGATAGAGTATATACATGAAGAAGAGAAAGGGGCCTAGGATAGAACCTGAAGGAACACCTACAATTAGAGATTGTAATATGCATAATGAGCTACTAAAGGAGACTGAAGGAGTTGAACAGGCAGAAAGTGAACCAAGAGAGAATGGTGTCATGAAAATCCAGAAGGAAGAGACAGTCCAGGAAGAGAAGCTTGGTCAAAAGTGTCATCAGCAGATAGGTCAAAAAGAATTAGGACTGAGAAAAGATTTGGCATTTAAGAAATCATTGATAACTTTGGAAAAGGCAATTTTGATTAAGTAATAAGATCAAAAATAGGATCTCAAAGCATTGAGGAATGATTTAAGGAGAGAAGTACAATGAATGTAAACAGCTTTTTCAGAGTTTGACTAAGAAAGGAAGGAGAGATATAAGATGATAGCTTTAAGGGATGGTATGGTCTAGTGAAGGGTCTTTAAAGATGGGGGAAATTTGAGCATGTTTGAAGGCAGTAAAAAAGGAGCCAGGCAATAGTGAGAGGTTGAAAATTTGAAAGAGATGTAGATGATTGAGGATGCAATCGCCTTGAGAACATGGAAAAAAAGACTGGATCAAGTACACCTAAGGACAGCCAGGGATGCAACCATAGGGGAGCCAGGTCCCTTCGAAGACTAACGGATAAAAAGGGTAGGAAAAAATGAGGTCCTGGATGAAGGAGAATTTGTTCACCATGAAATGAGAATTCCAGTAGAAAGGGTAGATAATTTGGATTAGAATGTGGGTGGGGTCAGTTAGAAGGATACAGTGACAAAGAACTTAAGGTAGAGGCAGGGGACAGTTTTACCCCAAATAGCCACTGATAGATTTTTGCTGGCATAAGAAGAGTGGTAAAACCATAGGGGTAAAAGTGGGTAGAAGTGGGGGAAAGAAGCTTACAGTACCCAAAGGGTTTTACAGAAAAAGGATCAGATCTGAGTCTATACCTTCCTGTGGGAGGCAGCTAGAGAGATAAGGTATTGGAAGGGCAGTGATTGGCAGTGGTCACAGGGGTCAGCAAAGTTTATTGGTTATTGGTTTGGGGGAAGCAGTTTGGAAAACAGTTATAACTTTGTGAGCTTTGAAAGGTCAAAATGATAAGCCACCAGAGGTCCAGGAGCTAGAGTTCATGCTGGGATTTACCATAAGCCAGAGAGTGAGAAGCAAAGTTCTGAGCCTTACTTGATCCAGCCCAGCAGTAGCAGAGATACTGACTCACCTAATACCCAGCATTCACTATGCATTTGGAAATTAATTTGGTGGGGCAAATGCTACACAGAAAGTATGTTAAGTCTGAGCCCACTTTCTCCAGGAACTCGGGTGATGCCTCCCCCCAAAGTGGGGTGGGGAAGGATGATTTATACTTCTTTTCTTTCTATAACTTCAAATAAATGTTCCCTTATAAAAGCTACCTCATTTTATTTGGTTAAATGAAACTGGGTCACTAATCTAATCGATGCTGGTTAACAGTGGATGGAACCATATTAGAATTGGGACTTAAGCTGATAGGTTAGAAAAGATTCACGCTGACTTCTTAGTAAACTCCCTAGAACCCAGCGTGGAAAGTATAGCTGCCCTAGCTCTGGAAGTGTGAATACATACTCTGGTCACAACACGTTGCAAAACTTAATTGAGGTAATCACTTCAAATGTTTGCCTGATGGATGACGAATAAATTACAAATATTAGGGAAATCAGAAGTAGGGAGTTTGCCAGCCACTGTAGGGACATGCCAGTTGATTAGGATAATCACCTAATTAGAATAGTGAATGGAGTGGTTGACAGTAATGAAAATCAAGAAGATCTTTTGGTGAAGCAGGCTATTAATCCCAGGCATTTTGAAATTAGAGGCAGACCCTGTACTCTCCTGTCACTCTCTATGTTAATGTTTGGGCTGGAGGGTCAATAGTAATGGAGCCCAGGAAGGGTAATGTAATGAAAGAGGCCTCCAGTCCTACTTCACCATCCCTCGCTACTGCCAACTTCCTTCAAGACAGGTCTTTTCACTACCTCGTTCACCAAGCTCATTGCTACTTCTTTGATTTTTACAAAACTTATGCTCTCTCTCTTACACCTTCAGCCTGGAGTTACTTTCCTCTTCCCTTTTCAGTCTTGTCAAGTCCAGCTCAAGTCTGTTCTCCTCTATGACGACTCCTCCACTTTGGGGACTTTGAGGAATTTCCCCTTGAGTGAGTCTTAGTTTATTAGTTTTTTCCTCCCTAAGATCCCAGTAATAAGAACTAGTATTTATAGAGTGCTTTATGGATTGCAAAGTGTTTTTACATATATTATCTCATTTGATGCCCACGATAATTCTTCGAGGCAACTGATATTAATCCCCATTTTAGAGATCAGGATGTTGAGACTGAAAGAGGATAAGTGACTTGTCCAGAGAAATGCTCAATATTAATAAGTATAAGATCAGGAGCTCAGCTTGAACCTAAAAATTATTTCCCATAGACTAACAAAATTGGGAGGGGTAGAAGGATGCAAATATAGTTCTAGCCCAGAACCCTCATTCTTAGAGGAGAGCAAAATGGTTAGCCTCTGAACCCAAACTCCTACCTCCCCTCCTGTCAGGAATCAAAGTCTCCCTTGAAGAAAGGCAGAAGAAAGAGATTCTAGAGATATCTACTCTTGCCTCCCTGCAAGCCACATCTACTCAGACCCAGGTGGACACATACAACCTATAGAAGCAAAATACAGCAAGTGCACACACAAATACACACCCACCCACATCCTTTATATAAATATAACAGATGCAGGAGGGAAGTTCCCAAGTAGCTGTGGGGATCATGAAAGGCTTCATGTGGAAGCCTTGAGTTGTCCTAAAGGAAGTAAGAGTAAATTCTAGTTCAGATATGTTAATTATGTGTGCTTCTATGGGGATCCTAGTGTTTACTGAATAATTGACTGCTCTCTGTCCATCTTCATTCTATGACTCTTCACTTGAGTTTTTGAGGCCCCAGTAGGCACTTCCACTCCCATTCTGGAGCCCTCCTTGGACACTTCTTTCCTATGTAAAGGCTCCTATTAAAATGTAAGTAGCACTTAGTGCCAAGGAGTACAGTAAGTATTTAATAAATATTCTTTCATTCTTTCATTCATTTGAAGGAGAAACAGACATATTTCCTTAGGTTATTTTTTCTTCTGAAAATTCTCAAAGCTAGTACAAAATCAAGAAAAGTAGCTCAATATTTTCCCCATTTGGGGGAGGAGTGTTGATAATTTTTTTCAGTTGATCATACAGAACATGACTTTATCTGAAACCCATCTATAGGTTGGGTTTTCTACAAAACCTGGATCAAAAACCTAAAAAGTGGATTTGGAAGGAGGAGGTAAAAAAAGCAGGAAAGGAACAAAGAAAGTTGTAATACAAAACAAATTGTAGATAAAAATAAAGTAGATGACACTAAAAGAGTTTTAAGAGTTTGGTTACACACAAAGAGTGCAAGTGATTCTGAATAGCAATCTTTTATAAATGAAGATGGCTGCCCTTAGAGAAATAGGTACAGAGGAAGAGTTTACATCTGTTATGTGGTCAAGGGGAAAAATTCATTTCAGTTGAAAAAACCTTATATACATTGCTGGTTGCAATGTATATAATTTTAAAATTGTTGCCACTGTTTAAAAAGGCTTAAATAAATTTTGGAAGGTAGTGATAGGAAGGAAGGAAGCAAGGAAGCAAGGAAAGAAGGAAGGAAAAGGGAAGGGGGAAGGGGGAAGGAGAGAGGGAAGAGGAAGGAATATAAATGAATTTTTTTTTTTAAGTTCTGAGGGTAAAGAAAATCAGATCAGTATTGGAACTGCCATGTTAAATTTAAATGATAAAAAACAAGCCATATACATTTTGGCTCACTATCTCAATCACAGGCTGCTACAGCTTTCCCTCAGTGTCCTAGGGTACTCCTGAGCGATGAGGTATCACTTCTCTAATACCATCAGCTCAAGCCTCCATTCCAGAGGTATTCCTCCCACTGTTACCTGTCTGTAACTAGTGCCCCAGTTCTATTTAACTATTTAAGATTATTAGCTTTTACAAAGGCCTATGTTGTGAGGTTCACATTGCAAGCGGTTGTCATGCCACAGGGAAGTGTTTGAGGCCCGGGAATTAGTTGGGTCCCGTGGAGGTCAGGGCATATTGTACTGTCCCCCGCCAGGGGATACTGCATGGCTCAGGACTCTCTTGTGTGGGGTTACCCGCTGTTCCTGATTGGCGTCTCCACACCTTGGGGCCTTCATACCCTTGTAATTGCACTCCCCCTCTCACAATTCTGTTCAGCTGGGCTCTGTCACGTGTGGTATGTGGATCTGGGGTCTACTTAAGACCAAGGGCTGGGAGGTATCTTTGGAAGCCTGCCTTAGTATATGGCTTTAAGGCTTCCCTATGGAGAGACTTTAATAAACTTTTCTATTTGGACCTCAAAGCCGTGACTCTTCTGTTCCTCAAAGGTACACTAGCGTCATTGGGTTGTGTGTGTAACCAGTTGCCTCTGCTGGTAAGTTGGGGCACTCTAAGAGAGAACCCTGACACTATGTGACTGCATGCATTCCTTTTTCCCTTGGAACATGGGCCATGTTCTCAAGTCTAAGTTTACACAGGTGTTTCAATCATGGATGTCTTGCTGCTTTGAGCTCCAGCCCAGTTCACAGTTGTGACACATCCTGAGTCACATAGAGCCCTCAGGTGAAAACTAAATATATTCAGAGAGATTTCTATTGCCTTGGGGGAGGAATTTGCCTAACTGAAAGCTTGCTCAGGGAGAAGCTTGCTTAGGGGAGACCTGCTTGCAGGAAGGCTTTCACACCTTTTGGCACTGGGCCAAGCTGGTGCTGAATCAGGTTGTGATGCCACCTGAGATTATTAGTTGAAAACTATGTACTGGGAAGTTAGTATTTTAGTTTGGGGTTCACTCATGGGAAGAATGTTTCTTTGTGATTTGGCCAGACAAGACTCTGCATGGCTCTTGTTTAGCGCCTCCTCCCATTTCCCCACTTTGTGAACCCAGAGGTTGGTGCTCCCTAGTTTGGTTATTAGGTATCTATTACTCTGTTTAGACAGTTGGGGCCCTGTCTATTGGATTCTTTCTGGGATATTCACTTCTTTCTACTTATCTATCTGCATGGTTTAATTAAAGTAAGATTGTGAACCCCTTTGAAACTGTCTTTCCTTTAGAAAAGCAGATCAAGAAGCTGCGCTAACAAGCCACCCTGTGTGCTAATGCAGTTGCTAAGACAGTTGCCCGGTCAGAAATCAAAAATGCTGCCTGTTGCTCCTCCTGGCTGTTTTGTATGCTGCCAGCCATGAAGTAATATCAACAACCTGAGCCTTAAGTCCTCTGAGCCCAAACTTTCAAGGATGGTTTCAATACCTTTTAAGAAAAAACTGGCCTCATATGAGGAAAGGGGTTAGAATATTATAGATCCCACCACAATTTCCAAATATAGCATTACTGCCATCCCAGAGGCATTGGTTCTAGGTTGGCTGTCAATTTTGTGGATACCCAGATGGCTTATTCTCGGGACCTTTCAAAATTCAGCCTTAGAGTCTCCAGATTAATCTCCTTCATAAAGGAACAAACACTGAGGCTAGCAAGGAGCTAAGGCCTAAATTCACAAGCCACATGCTGGACTCGGAGGGAGAGTGCCTAGGGCCTCCAGTCCTCTCCCCTTATAATATTATCTCTTGCTGTGAAGGAATCAACTCAAGAAGAGGTAGCTCTACTGGATGATTTCAGAACAACCTGGACAGATTTACATGAACTAATACAAAATGAAGCAAGAAAACATTGTATATAGTGACAGCAATTTTGTATGATGATCAACGGTGAATGACTCAGCTATTCTCAGCAATACAATGATCCAAGACGATTCCAAAGGATTCATGATGAAAAACGCTATTTACCTCCAGAGAAAGAACTGATGGATTCTGAATTAAAATTGAATTGTACTATTGTTCACTTAATTTTTTTCATGGGTTTTTTTGGGCATATGTTTTCTTTCACAACATGACTGATATGGAAATGTTTTGCGTGATTGCACATGTATAACTGATATCAAATTGCTTACCATCTCAGGGAAGGCAGTGGGAAGAGAGGGAGGGAAAATAAACATTTGGAAAAAAAAATCTTAAAAAATGAATGTTAAAAATTGTTTTTACACGTAATTGAGGGGGAAAAAATATAATTCAGGGAGAGAGAAAGAGGTGAGGGGTAGCTCTAGCTGAAAGAGAGTAAGGACTACTAAGGCACTCCCTTATTATGATTCAGCAACTACAGCCGATGAAAGAAGCTTGCTAATCACCACTTGGTTTGAAAGCCAATAGCAGTTTTAGAGTGTGTGTGTGTGTTTGTGTGTGTGTGCCTGCCTCTGCTAACAGGCAAACAGAATAAATGCCCACTGGAATAAGAGGTTGACCTAGGATGACCCTGGCTGTAACCTGCTGAAGGTTATAGAAAACATTGATGTGGTTATTTCAAAGAAGTAGCTTTCCTATAGGGAAAGCTAGAAAGAGACAGATTTTCAAAATAAAAGCCAAATAATCTTTATCTTTCTGTTGTTGTTTTTTTAGGTGTTAAAAAAAAATAAAAATGTGTAGAACAATGACTGATTTTTTTTTTTATAAAAATAAAACTCGAAAAAGGAAAAAAAAAATGGCTGAACACAATAACCCCAAACACTTAACTTTTCAGAGTGGATAGGTGACAAGGAAATAATTTCCCAATAAACTAGCACTATCTTCAATCAGATTCAGGGTGTGTTAAAGACCGAGGAGTCCAACTCCCTTTTTTTTTTTTTTAAATTTTTTTAAATTTTATTTTAGTTTGCATAATTCATTTTCACAAGATTTTGAGTTACATATTTTCTCCCCATCTTTCCCCCACCCACCACCCCAAAACAGCCATCCCAGTGTGTCCCCCCTCCCCCAGTCTCTTCTCTCCTATGTCACTTTT
>CM053588.1:147663967-147675283 GCA_028646515.1 Pseudochirops corinnae
CTGAACTAGGTAAATGATATATGTTTGATTGATTAAAGTAAGATTGTTAACCCTTTTTGAGTTGCTTTCCTTTAGAAAAGCAGATCTAAGAACCTGTGCTAGCAGCTATCCTGGGTATGCTAGGGTGCTTGCTGATACACCCCTCCATCACCTTTAGGCTTTGAGGCCTCCAAAAACAAATGGGTTTCTGGTTTTGGTTTATATCATATGTCCTTTTCAGTTCTAAGTGCACATGGTGTAGCATCTAGACCTGGAAGCTTGAGCCACAGTGACCTTGGAGAAAAGATTCCAGGACAGATGTTTCGGCCTGCCCAGCAGTAAGCCCTCAGAAATCAGGGTACCAGGATTGGGGGGAGGGGAAGGGGGCTGGATTTGAAACTTGATGGGATTATGCTATAGAGGAATTTAATTAAACTGTGAACCTAATCCCCCCTGTCTCCCCAAAACTGAGGTGGTATAAAGAGAGATTATACCATTAAGGTGTTGGGTGAGAAATGTTTTTAAGTTTATTCTTGCTATGCCTTTGAAGTAAATGTTCCTTTATAAAAGCTAATCTAACTTTTGAGTGGTTAGATAGAACTGGGATGCAGGGGATCCCTAGAATTGGGAGGACACAATCAGTGGACACCTGAGCCATTGGCAGACAAACTAGATACCTCCAAACTCCTTTAAAGGTACTAGAGAACCCTAGGGGAAGGGTAAAATGTTCTATATTTGACTCTCAGGCAGTGGGGCCAAGGAAGGCACTGTTTCACATTAAATATTAAAAGAAATCTGTGCTTAGAGGCAAGCTATAGCCAGAGAAGAGTGGACACAGAGAGAGAAGAAATATGGAAAAATATTTTAATAAATGGCCAAACACTTTTTGTAGAAGGTAAAAAGAGTAAAAGGTGAATTACAGAACATTTAATGACTGTTTCTTGTAATCATGTTTGACTTTGCTCTAAGCTCAAAATCCATGAAAGGGGCTCTTCAAAAAGCAGCAGACTGAAACTCTTTCATGAACTTCACACATTGCTCTCTTGTTAAAATCAAGCCTTTCATCCTGCACCAAAGACTTATTTTTAAAAGAACATAGTATATAGTATGTATCCAAAGTAAATTCCCATCATTTTTGCTTACCTTCTTCTGCTTTTACATAATGTTTGGATAAAACATCAGTTCCTTAACATAACATTAATTTTTCAGTTTACTTGATCCAGCAGTTGAACCAATTTCATGGTGGCATCTACGACTATAAATTTAGTTCTCAACTCTTTTGAAGGGGTAGGAACATGTGGCCTGAAAAGAAAAACAAAAAACATCTTCTAGAGTAAAATCTCATTTGTCTAAAATCCCAAAACACTAAGCTCAAATAACATCAAATTTCCAAAGTACTATATGACAACAGTAATAGCAAGCATTTCCATAGTGCTTTAAACTTTGTGCTTCTACAAACGTTATCTCATTTTATGCTCGCAACAACCCTGAGAGGTTGTTCCCTGTTTACAGATGAGGAAACTAAGACAGAGAGGCATCAAGTCACTTTCCCAGTCACACAGCTAGAAAGGCTGGATTTGGATTTGAATGCAGATCCTGAAGTCCAGGAAGAGCACCCTCTCTGCATGGCATCTTGCTTCATAGGAGAACAATTGGCCAAACAAGAAAAAACATCTTCTATGGTAAGATTTCATTGGTCCAAAATCTAAAACCCCTATTAAGATCAAATAACCTGAACTTTTCAAAGTACTATGCAATGATAATTGACCTTCAAAGTGAAGTTCCTTTCTTTGTCTTCAAAGAGAGAGAGCTTCAGTATATAGGTTCATGGTTGTGTCTGGAACTCTTGGTCCAGAGGTTCTATTCTATTCTTCTACCATAACAGGGTTCACTCATTTTTTTAGTTCCCAGTGCATTGAAAATCATCTTTATCTGGAGACAAAAGCCATCATAAAAGTAGAAGCAGCAAATGAACAAGATTTAAGGGTAAACAGTACCAGTTTCTCAGGCAGCCATGAGACAAGGAAGAGAGAGGAAGTACAGGAGAGAAAGTCTAGTCCCAGTGAGCATGATAATATTCAATTCAGGGTAGCAGCACTCTTCCCAGGCAATAAATGACCTGGAGGGGCAGGTAGGTGGTACAGTGAATAGAACACCAGTCCTGGAGTCAGGAGGACTCAAGTTCAAATCTGGCCTCAGACACTTAACACTAGCTGTGTGACCTTGGGCAAGTCACTTAACCCCAATTGCCCTGCCTTCCACTCTCCAAAAATACAAAAAAAAAATTCTAAAATAAATGACCTAGAGCATGGATAGACTCTAAAATTCCAGGGTTTCCCCAGTCACCTTTACCTACCCATCAACCCCTATTCTGATAAGAGACCACAAAATAATGTATTGTAATATGAATGTAGGTCTTTTTCTCTTCCTGGTAAGGTCAGATGAGTGTTTAGTTTTCTGTGTTCCAACTCTGTTCTCCTAATACCTGCTTTATATTCCATCTCCCATCTGCATGCCTAGAAGGTAACTCCCTCCTCACTTCTGCTTCACATAATTCCTAGTTTCCTTCAATACATAGCTCAAGAGCCATCTCCTACAAGATGCCTTTCACGAATCTCTCAGCGCTACCACCATGAAATTATTTTGTATTTATACTGTATTTCATTAACTATGGACTTGCTCACCATGATCCACCTCTACTACCCTTATGTAGAATGTAAGGTTCTTGAAGGCAGAGACTCTTATTTTGTCATTGTTGTTCCCCAGTGGCTAACATGGTCCCTGGAACATATGAGGAACTTAATAAATTCTTGTTGTATTAATTGATTCATAGGAATAAGCCTAGGGAAATTATTTTAATAAGCCTATCCAACTGGCCTTAGAGCTAGGTTTGTTGTCCTTTTTTATGTCATTAGTCCCTTTGCCAATCTGGCAAAGTCAACAGACCTCTTCTCAGAATAGTATTTTTAAATGCATAAAATATATAGAGCTGATAACAGAGAAGATAAATTGTATTGAAATATAATTGTCAAAAGATTAAGAAAAACAAGTTTACAGGCCTCAGGTTAAGAATCTATGTCCTTGAAGGATCAGTGTGTCCAAAGGTAAGAAAGAGAGAGAAATAAAAATGAGAAGGCTCTGACAAATCTGTAGACCCATGGGAGTTGCTAATATGAAGAAGAGGAAAAACGTTGCCTGAGTACTAAAGAAGAAAGGACATTGTACTTTGAAGTCATCCTGAACCAACCTAATATTTGGGATGAGGAGCATGATTGACAGTGTCAAAGGCTGCAGAGACGTGAAAGAGGATGAGCGTTAGTAACTTTGAACAGAGAAGTTCAGTTGAATGATTAGGGTCAGAAGTCAGACTGCAGAAAGCTAAGAAGAGAGTGAGAAGAAATAAGTACAGGTGGTAATCGGAGATGGCTTTCTCTTCATAATGCAAGGAAGAAATTCTGGATAGCTAGTGGTGATGAATGAATCAGGTGAAGTTTTTTTAAGGATGAGAGAATCACAGGGGACTGGAGTGAGGGTTTGCAGGTAGCAATGAAACAACTAGTATACAGGAAGAGACTGAAAATGAGGGATAAAGTGGGGCTGGTAGAGAAAGCTATCTGCCAGAGAAGACAGAGATGGCGAAGGGTTTGACTTGGCAAGGGAAAGAGCCACTTCTTCATGTGAGATAGTAGGGGAAGGCATCTGGGTGACATAAGATGAGAAAGAAGGGAGAAGAGGAAACTCTTGGTGAATGACTGATTGAAGATGATAGAGAAACAGAAATATGCATAAAAACCAGAGAACTGACTGTAGGCATCTGGCTACAGTAGGCTGGGAGATGTTGGAACAGTTAAGAATTGATACCACCTTGGAGAGTATCAGAATAGCAGCAGAAATACCCAGTTGTTCAAAGGACAGAAAATTTAAGAAAGAAAGTGACAATAAAATCCATATCTTCATACACACAAACGCAAAAGTTTAGCTAACAAGTAACTAGATATCTTAATATAAGTTGGCAAGTTTGGCCTTTTAGGTGTCACACTGATAGTTGGTGAGATGAGCCCCAACAATCAAGAAGAAGCTGAAAAAGGGGTAGGAGTTAGAGAGTATCTGGCCCTGGAGCATGAGAAAATCAGGAGTGTAACTGGGTGAGAAATGATAAATTTGATATATCCTCCTTAAATGGAAGATCTGGGACTACTGTCCCACCTCCAGCCTTTCCAATCAGAGGTGGTAGGGGGTACTGGGGAGGTAACATATTCTCATTCCATCATACTCCTCCATCCCAGTGATTCTGAATCCTCTGATATCATTGTATAAAGTTTATACAATAAACCATATCCCCCCATTCCCCACTGCCAGCTCCCTTACCCATACCATCCTATCATCCTTAACTCTGCCTCTCAAATGTCCCACTCCATATCTACTCTCCTTTTCTACTGTACTCTCTGTTACTCCATAGTTAATAAGCTTGCTTTTTTCTTAATCCATTTTTTAGACCCCCTCCACCTTCTGCTGTCATCAAGACCTCAGCTCCCTTCTGATGACAATGCATCCCTGGCCTGATTGCACTTTTACTTGGTTGGAATGTTCCTTGCTCCCTATGTCTATCTCCATACTCTCCTGCTCCTTTGATCACTAAGTGTTCTCTCCTTCACTGAAGTTTATTTAATATACATTTCTTACCTATTCATGATTCTGGTAGCTATTGTCTACTGACCTCCAGAACATGCTATTTCCTTCCTCACTATGTTCAGTAACTGGCACACATTACTTCTCTCTTGCTCCCATATAATGGCACTTCAACATATATATTGATACTCCCTCAAACATTCTAACCTCCTAGTTCCTCAGTTTACTTAGTTCCTATTATCTACTCCTTCCCTGCTCCTCAGCTATATACATATTACAACTAGACTCTGTAGCATATGACACTATTACCCTCTTCTTCTGGAAACTCTCCTCTTTGAGACACTACTTTATCCTGATTCTCCTCCTAACTCTCTGACCATTCCTTCTCAGTATCTTTTGCAGGATCTTCCTTCAGATAATTTTCACTAATCATAGGTATCTCCAAGGTTCTCCCCTGAGTCTTATCTTCTCCCTCTATGCTATCTCATTTTGTGATCTCATCAGCTCCCATAAGTTCAATTATCATCTCTATGCAGATCATTCTAATCTTTTTATTGGCCTATAATCTTTCTCCTGACCAACAATCTCCCTTCACCAGCTGCCTATTGGACTTCTTGAACTGTATATCCCATAGATCCCTCAAACTCCTCATATCCAAAACAGAACTCATCATTCCTCCTCCCTCCTGTCTTCCCCTCTTCCAGATTTCCAGAGGACCATCACCCTCCTACTCACCTATAAACTCACAACTTGGACATCATTCCCAACTCCCCATTCTCTTTTGCCTCATCCCCCATATCCAATCTATTCTACCTTCACAACATTTTTCATAAATCCCAGAGCTTAGCACAGTGCCTGGCACATAGTAGGCTCTTAATAAATGTTTATTGAATTTAGTTGAATGTATGCTCCTTTCTTTGAACTCATACAGCTGCCAGGCTGCAACAAGTCCACATTACCTAATGCCAGGACTATTGTAATAACCTGCTGGTTGGTCTCCCAGCCTCAAGTGTCCACTCAGCTGCCAAAATGATCTTTTTAAAAAATTGGTGTTTATTGATTTTTAAAAGTTGAGTTTTCTGTTTATTACATCATCATAGTATCTCTTATATCCCTCCCTTTTCTCTTCCCTGAGAGCCATACCATTATGACAAATAGTATTTTTTTAAAGAAGAAAAAAAAGCCAATACAACTGATCTGTACATTGAGAAAGTCCAAAAACATGTGCAATGTGTAACACCTGTGGACTTCTCACCTCCACAAAGGGATATGTTGGGAGTGTCCTTTTATGTCTTTTTGAGTCCTGCAAAATGATCTTCTAAAAAGTGCAGTTTTCATTTCATTTCAATAAACCCCAGTTACTATTACATCCAAGATCAAATATAAAATCTTCAGTTTGGCTTTTCAAGCCCTTCATAACGTGGGCCCTTCCTACCTTCCCAGTCTTCTTACACTTTACTCCTTTCTACTCTATGATCTAGGGACACTAGCCTTCTTCCTTTTTTTCTTGTAATAATACCCCATCTCCTGACTGTTCATTTTCCCTAACAGATTCCATACTTGGAATTCTTTCCCTCCTCCTCTCTGCCTGGTGGCTTCCCTGGTTGCTTTTCAAGACTCAGACATTACCTTCCTCAGGCGGCCTTTCCCAATCCTATCCTCCTATCCCATCCCCATCATCCCCCACCCCTCCAAGTCCCTTCCTTCTGAGATTACCTCCCATTTACACTGTATACAGCTTATACATACATAGTTGTTGTTTACCCATCTAGAAGCACGAACTTCTTAGGAGTGAGGACCATGTTTTTACCTTTTTTTGTGTCCTTAGTGCTTAACATAGTTCCTGGAACATAGTAAGCACTTAGGAAATGCCCAATTTACTGAATAACTTGAACTATTAGAAGTAACTGGAGAGGTGACAGGAGTATACACAGTCATTGCTACCAAGAATTCTATTGTAAATGATTGAAAGTCACTGAATCCACACACACACACACACACACACGCACATAGACACACGCACAGACACACAGACACACACACACACTGAACTTTGTTTACTCACCAGTAATTTTGGATGGGCTTTGACATGAGATCTATTTGTTTTCATTTAGCTGTGTGGCAGGGTACATACAAAGCTTCCTTGCACACTCTGGCTGACTTTGGGTTTTTAGGCTAGTTTAGTCTTTGGGCATTCTAAGGATGATGAACTCCCTGGATGCTTCCAGCTGGGCAGGTGTGACTTAGTGTTGAAGAAGGGAAGCATTTTGGGATTACAAAGCAGTCCCTTTATTAGTCACCGAGACAAAGTGGCTGATAACTCAAAGGACCTTTAAAGAGGAAATATGGCTTTCTCCTTTTGGTCTTCCAGGTAGCATCCTATAAATCTGGGACTTCCCAGTGAATGGTGAAGGAAGGGGCCTCAGCTAGATAAACTGGAGCCTGAACCTCTAGGTGCCTCTTCTGCTTTGTGTTTCTTTCCCTAATCCTGGGTGACCAAACATCAATCTTTTTCTTTTTTAAATTTTTAAATATTTTAATTTTTTCCAATTACATGTAAAACAATTTTTAACATTCATTTTTTAAATTTTGAGTTCCTAATTCTCCTTCTGTCATTACCCCCCTCAATGAGAAGGCAAACAATTTGATATAGGTTATACATGTGTAGTCATACAAAACATATTTCCATATTAGTTATATTGTGAAAGAAAACACAGACAAAAAAGGAAAAAAAAACAAAAAAAAATAAAGTATGCTTCAATCTGCCTTTAGACTCCAATAGTTCTTTCTTGGGGGATGTATAGCATTTTTTTTATCATGAGTCCTTTGGCATTATCTTGCATCATTGTATTGTTGAGAATAACTAAATCATTCACAGTTGATCACTATTACAATATTGCTGTTACTGTGTACAGTGGACTGAACAGCAATCTTGAAATGAACATTTCATTTCATCTCTGTCCCTTAAGGTGAATCTGTGAATTCAAAAGGCATGGAGATCTTTGATCCTCAGTGAGCACTGATACTGCGACCAGCACAGTTGGGTGGGCTAGCAACCAGTGAGTAAAAAGATAGGGGTGTATTCAATAGTCTGTTTATTACCGAGCCATTTCATACAGAGCCAAAGATACAAGGAACTTACAAAGTTTATCTGCCCCTAGTAGAAGATCTATGTGACCAGAAAAAAATGCAGACAATGTACAAGGACCCTCCTTTGATCTTGATCATTCTTTACCCTAGCTTAAGGCTAGTTATTTATTAAGACTTTATCCTAGGACCACATCCAGAGTCACAAACAAGACTACCAGTCTTGCTGATAATCTACCCTGAATCTTCCTTAGTTATTTATTAGGTCTATATCATAAGACCAACAAACAATACTATATGTCCTCCTGATTATCTGCCCTGTGACCTTATAGAAGTTTGTATAGGAGAGGGGAACATTCCATTAGTGGGGCTGGGGGACCCCTGGAAGTTCTCTATATCTCCCCCATATTATTTATTTATAAGAGAGGGGAACATTCCATTAGTGGGGCTGGGGGACTCCTGGAAGTTCTCTACATCTCCCCCATATTATTTATTTATAAGGCTACGGGAAGAATCATGCAGTTGGACATTATATATGACTTGTTGCACAATACGAGAAAAACAGGAAATGAGGATGGGTAAACAGGTACATAAAACCAGTAGTAACACTCCTATTCCTAGGAAGGTTATTTGCTGTATATATCCAGGTAATATTCTCTGAGCTCTCTTTAGCCAATCTACAATGTTTTGTGCCTCTGGATTTGGTAGTAGTAACTGCTGACTTTCATGATCCATGATGTGAGCCAAATTCTTGAAATCATTTATGTCAAGGGGTGTGTTATGGTCACCCCATAGCCCATTAAGATGATTTCTGATTTGGGCTATGTCATAGTCTGATTCATTATATTGTTTGTTTACCATACAGAAATACATATGTCTATGATCACATATTAACTTTTGTCTAACTTGCATTAATTCAATCTCCTCAGCTAAAGCAATTATATCATCTCTAAGCTGCGTTATTGCTTTATAAAAACTCTTAACAAAAATTCTTGTGAAACATTGGCAGACAATTCGTACAAAAACTGAGCTTGCACTATTTGATTTTGTCTAGTGCTGATGGACACAGATATAGCAACACTGCTCACTATAGTAGTAATTAAAGCAATCATCTCAACAACAATACAGGAAATATACCTCTTTTTTCTATTAAAACCCAATTGTTGATTAATTTGAGCAATAGAATGATCAACACGAGAGTAAAACCAATGCTCACTCTCTACAGGTATCATAACCATACCAGGTCTCCTTATAACAAATAGCAATTGTCCCAAAGAAGTATTATCAGGACATTCAGAAACCTTACAATTAAGACATGTGACATTATAATGCTTATCAATTTCAGTGATATTTACATTGCTAGGATTTCTCCACATGAATGCATACCTCCCTCCTAAAGAAGCACATACAAAGCTGTGGTCAGTCTTGTTCAAGTATGTCCCATTAGGAGCAAAAATAGCAAAAACTGTTCTTATTGGGGCCCATGGCAAAGGGATTTTTCATATTTCTGGGTTTCCTCTCTGTAAGTGTCCAAACCAATTTTGTTTAGCATACCCTCCATGTCTGTGTTTAATGTTTGTGTCACTGTGCCAGGAAACATAGGTTTGCTGTTCCACCTGATGGCAAGCAGGTACATCAGTCCTACAATTTAAAAATGGAAGATCTGCTTGCCCTCATTTTGGCTCTGGCCCCTCCTCTACTGTTGGCTTCATCTGGTTCTGGTCCTGGGGGCGAGCTGAGTGTGCGGTCTCTGTATTTGTTGACTCAGTCCTTGTTCTCCTTTCTGGTATCCAGACTTTCTTCTTATCATCTGTGGAAACACAAAAAGCCTCAGCCGTGGGTTATTACTCTGTGCAGACTGCACTATTGTCCCTTATCATTTTTCCACATCACCCATTCAGTAACTACAGTTGCCTGGGGCTGTGATCTTTTAGAATTGCCAATTGTATGGTCAGTAACGCTGCCAAATTTTTCAGCTGGTGTTTATTTTCATGATCTAATGTTAAATAATTTACTACACACTGACCGCATTCAAAAGGAGTTGCCAGCAACTATTATAGTACTCTTGGAGGAAATGACCACTAGTCAAAGGATGAGCCCAATTTGTGGCCTAGCTTTGCAGAAAATATCTAACAAGATGGGGTTAACAGTACGGAGCCAAGGTGAAATGTAAAATTATATTTTTATGACTTTAAGTCTCATCCTCTCAGCAGATTATAACTTTAATCATTATTACCACTTGTTTAGCTTGTTTAAGTTATCTGTCAATGCATACTGGTCAAAGCATTTTGTGCTTTGCATTTCTTTTGTTTGAAGGAAATAAATTGCCTGTCTCATGCCCCAGTTACATTGTATGTTGAATATCTTTTTATTCTTGTTTTGGGGAGACTTTAGACATAAACCAATATCTAAGACTTATGTAAATCTTCCCTGAGTAAACCTAAAATTTATAGCATAAAGAGCCAAAGAGTTCAAAAAAAGAAGTCTAATTTCTCTTGTGGGGTCAGCCTTCTCTACTACTAAATCTGGTCTAAGTTTCATACCAGAGTCCATAGCAGAGGGAAAGGAATTGGGCACAATGCTCTCAAGCTCAGCAGAGGTTCTAATCAGTAAATAAGTAAATAAACTTGTTTCCCCTTTGAGTTTTGTGACCTGTTTTGCTGCTTGCAACAGAAATTGGTCACATCACACTGATGGTGTCAGATAAGATGTTCTCAGATTGTCTGGGTTGGGGCAATAAACCAGAGAATTGAGTAATCCCTCAAAGTGTACCCAGGCTTTTAATGCCACAGGAGAATCTTTAATACAAAAATGGTGACATTGTTGCTAAATATTGTATTGTGAAATTAGTAATCCATGCAAATAGGATTTATCGGTAACATAGGATGTATGGAGCATATTAACTGGAGTTAATTCTGTTAAAATGAAACAAAGTTAACATATATGAAGAGAGAGAGCATGGTATAGTAGATAAAGAACAGTCTTCACAGTCAGAAAAGTTGGGTTCATGTCCCACCTCTGATACCGCTGAGTGTGTAACCTGGGCAAACGTAGTCTCTCAGTCAACTCCCAAAGACCAAGTTGCATACAAGGTTCAGATGTTCACTGGTCAAAGAGGCGCCTCACTTGGAGCTTCCTATGCTGATGAAATCACAAGTCTGGCAAAAACAGTAACAACAACAAAACTGGAACACACCATTTTTCTGGGCATTTAATATATTTTTTATATTAGTGGATCTCAAAGTATGGTCTGGGGATAATACCTGAAGGTATCCTCCAGGTGGCCCAAGAGTTCATCTCTTTTAGTATAAATGTTTATAATAACAGTCTATGCTTTTAGTTTTTGCATAAATTAAGACTGATTAATAAGTACTATAAGACAATTAAGTACTGTAAGTACTATAAGACTATTATAAGTACTACTAATAAGACTAATTAATAAGTATTGTCTTTAGTAAGGATTAACCTGGTATAGAAGAAAATTAACAGAATCACCAAAGTGAACACTCCGGTTGGTTCATTGGACTAAAAAGCAGAAGTTCTGGGCTCCAAGGTCATTTCCAACTTGTAAATCTATGTTTCCATGATGCTAATCCTCACCACCTACTTCCAAATAGGTAT
>CM053588.1:147675383-147699390 GCA_028646515.1 Pseudochirops corinnae
GGGGGAAAGAGGAGGAGAAAATATGTAACTCAAAATCTTTTGGAAATGAATGATGCAAACTATAATAAAATTTAAAAACAAAACAAAACAAAAAAAAATTTATAATGTAGGAAGTGAAGCAATTTGTTTGGAGAAGTAGGGCAAAGTAGGACCAGCTCCACCTGGCCCCTTTCAGTCTCATTCTTGATACACTGAGGCTCAACTAAGGTTATGGCGGGTTTTAAAAGGAATCTTCTTAACACAGTTCTCACCAAAGAAACCCTTTGCAGTTTGCTATGAGGAGCTCCCATGATGATTTTTAAAATCCCAGGCTGGCAACCAGGAATATGATAGAAGTTAAAAGAAAATTTCTAATTATAACCCAAATAAGATGATAGCAGTAGAGAAACTCAGTTCAAAAGAAAGATTTAAATGCTTATGGACATCTCTAATTAACTGGCTGGCTAGTAACCAGAATTTTTTAAAAAGTTGCAATGGTCTCTAGGGTTAGGAGATAAAAGCTGAGATCCTGGTAGCTGCAGTTCAATGTAGAAACCAGCAGATGACAGCAGAGCAGCTTCCTGGAGATGCCAGGAGGGTGTATCGGAGGCCATGATGTAAAAAAACAGAGTAGCAGAAGACCCCAATTCAGTGGAGAAAGAAGTCCACAGCCTAATGGTGTCATTAAAGGGCATCAGCAGCTCTGTAGGGAAACAAGCAACACAAAAATGTTATTTACTAAACAGAGTTTTCTCAATGAAAAATTAGTGTTTTATTATGTGCATATGCACGGAAAACTCTCAAATTTATTTTCCTTTCTTATTAAACAGAGGGTATGGTAAGTTGTTCCAAGGGGGAAGGGAAGCAAAAAAGGTTGGGAACTCCTGCCCCTTCTGTAGGGTAGGATCTTTCTTGTTACTTATCTTATGATACTACTTAAATTTTTTTTAATTCTTATTTTTATTGATCTTTTGCTTTTTATATCACATTCACTTCTAAATATATCTGCCTCCACTACCCAGCAAATTGTCTCTTGCAACAAAGATTTTAAAACAAAGGGGGAAAAAAGAAGTCCAGCAAAATTAACCAATACATCAACCAAATCCGACAGTATGTACAATATTCAACACCTGAAGTCCTCCATCTTAGAAGAAAAGGAAGTGCTGGTCATTGTAATTACAAAACATTCTGTTTCAGATTTTTTTTTTTACCTTTCCTTTTACTTTTTTGTAGTCATGGTTTATATTGTTTTCCTGATTGTCTACTTCATTTTGCATCAGTTAATGTTTTCCCATGCTTCTCTGGATTCTTTAAATTCATAATTTCTTACAGCTTTGCAACATGCTATTTATATTCATGAACTATAATTTGTTTAGCCATTCTCTAATTTATAGGTATACTTGTGTCTAGTAGAAACCACAAAAAGTACTGCTTTGAACATGCTAGTGCATATGTGACTTTTCTTTCTATCTTCGACCGAGTAGGGAGTATATGCTTCACAGTAAGATCTGAATCAAAGGGTATGAACATTTGTTACTCTTTTAAACAACTGCTTTCTAGAATAAAACAAATCACAGTTCCAACAATTTTTGATAAATATTCATTAATGATATTAGTCTATAGTTAACCTTCTTTGCTGAGTCAGTATTAAAACTTAAAAAAAAAAGTGCTTCCTTTCTCAACTTTTGGAAATAATTTGTGTAGCATAGAGACAAATACTCCTGGACCACAGTTGGACCTCTTTTCGCAATCTCTCTTTGACAGTTACTTTGTGACTTGCTCCATTTCGTTTTCCGTGATTGGGCGCAGGGACACACAGCTGGTGTCTAGCGTCTGAGGTCCCACGTAACCTCAGGTCCTCCTGACTCCAGAGCGCTGCTCTATCCGCTGCCCCAAATTATCTTCACTCTTAATATTTGGATTTGTTTGGAAAGCATTTCCAACTTTCCTAACTCTCTTATCTCTCCTTTCCTGTTAGCATGAATTCCTGCTGCTTTCCTGCCCACAAAATATATTGATTCCCTTATAAAGGGATTATGGATTTAATTATTCTTTCTCTTCACCTTATTCTTTACATGCACCTAAAATCATTAGTCCCCAAGACTGCTTTTGTGTCTTGATGTTCTCTGTTCTTTTGCTTCTCAGTCTGCTTTTTAAATAAGCCTATAAAGATGAGAGAATTTCATCATTTAATATTTTCTTGGTAATTGTACCTATTTAATAGAGTTTTTCTCTTATTCAGCATGTTTGTAAGTCAAATATTCAGTTCCTGGTTTTTGTCTTTAGTGGAGTTTTTTGGGGGGGAGGGCGGGAATAAGGAGATAATGTCTCAAATATCTATCTTTTATTGAAGGTCTACCTTTCTTCATTTATACTTAGTCTAAGTTTTTCAAGATATATTATTTTGGGTTGAAGTTTAAGTTCCTTTACTTTTTGGAACATACTATTCCATTCTGTTCTTTGATTTCTCAAGATTGTGGAGTAATTATGGTATATCTGAATTTTGAACGAAGCCTTAATAATTGACATTCTCTTGGCTCCTTGCAAAATTTATTTATATTAAAAATTTCAGAGTTTAACAACACAATTTGAAAAATGGGCTGATGTTTTTTAGGCAGGTAATCTGTGTATTCATTTAGTAAATGTTTCATCATCTTTATTCGTCTTTCATTCATTCATCTTTATTCAAAAGTTACATAGTTTTCTTTAAACATTTTAAAATTTATTTTTGTACATATTATTTCTTCTTCACACTACTCCCCCCTCCACTGAACAATCAAAAAATAAATAAAATTGGGGCAGGTGGGTGGCACAGTGAATAGAGCACCCGCTCTGGAGTCAGGAGGATCTGAGCTCAAATCCAGCCTCAGACACTTAACACTTAACTAGCTGCGTGACCTTGGGCAAGTCACTTAACCCCAACCTCCACATTCCAAAAAAAAGCTAAATAAACAAACAAATAAATAAATGAAAAGAATCTTCATAGTAAATATTCATAGCCCAGCAAAAACAAATTCCCACATTGGCCACACCAAAATATGTGTATGCCATTCTGCATTTTAAGTCCATTTCTGTATTTTAAGTAGGAAGGCATATTTTATTTTCGGTCCTCTCGATTCATGGTTTATCATTACATTGATCAGAGTTCTAAAGCCTTTCAAAGTTATTTAATAATGACTTCTATAACGTTGTTGTCATTGTATAAATTGTTCTAGTCCCAATCACTTTATTCTGCTTTGGTTCATAAAGGTCTAACCAGTATCCTCTGAAATTGTCTATTTCATAATTTCTTTTGGTCCAATAATAAATATCTCATTACATACATGTACAATAATGTGCTTAGCAATTCCACAATAGAAACCCTTAGTTTCTGGGGTTTGGGGTTTTGGGTTTTTTTTGGTACATATATGTCTTTCTTTGATCTAACTTTGGAGTACAGGTCTAGTAGTGGTAACGCTGAGCCAAAGGGTATGAACAGTTTAGCAACTTTTGGGCATTGTTCCAAATCCTTTTTCAAATTGGCTGAATTAGTTAACTCACAGCTTTACCAACAGTGCATTAGTGTGCATGTTTTCCCATAGCCCCCCCAACATTTGCCATTTTCCTGAGTCTTCCTTGATGATTTGATGAGTATGAAGTCAAACCTCAGAGTTATTTTAATTTATATTTTTCTGTTATTGATTTGGAATTTTTTTTTAATATGGTTGTGGATAGCTTGGATTTCTTCCTTTGAAAATTTCTTATTCACATTCTTTGACCTATGATCTGTTGGAGAATAGTTCTTGGTCTTTTAAATTTTAATCAGTTCCTTTTGTATCTTGGATATGAAATCTTTATCAGAGAAACTTGTAGCAAAGATTTTTTCCCCCATGTCTCCTCATTTTAACTGCATTATATTTGTTTGTACAAAAAGGTTTTAAATTTTTTTCTTTATTAATTTGTTTGTTTACTTTTAGTTTACAAGATTCAGTTCCACAATCCCTTGGATTTCAAATTGTCTTCCCCTCTCCCTCTTCCCACCTCTCCCCCATGGCAGCATGCAATCAAGTATAGGATCTGCAAATACTTTCACATCAGACATTAGTCAGGTTGTAAAGAAGGATTGTAACTGATGGAATAAACAATGGAAAAGAGGAAACAAAACCAAACAAGAAAAAGAAAGAGAGCAGATAGTTTGCTTCAGTCTGCATTCAAACTCTGTTCTTTGTAGTGCTTTCTCTGAATGTAGACATCTCCTTCCACCATGAGTCTTTTAGAGTCGTCTTATAAATAAGACATTGCTGAGAAGAGTCCAGGCTATCAAAGCTGGTCATCACACATATGTTGTTTCTAAATTTCTCCTGGTTCTGCTCTTCTTACTCAGCATCAGTTTGTATAAGTCTCTCCAGGTAAATGTACAAAAACTTTTAAAGTTATATAATCAAAATTGTTTATTTTATCTTCCATGATGCTCTTAATGCTTGTTTGGTCATGGATTTTTCCACTATCCATAGATCTGAAAGGTGGTTTCTTGATCCTTTAATTTTTTCTAATGATGTCATCTTTTATATACATACCTATTTGGATGGAGTTTATCTTTATGTATAGTATGAAACATTGGCTTCTGCCTAATTTCTGTCAAACTGCTTTCTAGTTTTCCCATCTGTTTTGTCAATTATTGTGCCCTAAAGTTTTGGGATTTTATCAAACATTATACTACTGTGTTTGTTTGCTTCTCTATACTATGAACCTAATCTGTTCCACTGATTGGCCTATTTTATAACCAGTATCAAATCATTTTAATAATTACTGCTTTGTAGTATAGCTTGAGATATGGTACTGACAGAGCCCCTTCCTTCCCACTTTTTTTTTTCATTATTACCCTTGAGAATTTTGACCTTTGGTTCTTCCACATAAATTTAATTATTATAAAGTTGCCTACCTCTATAAAAATAGGCCATTAATCATTTGATTGACATGACACTGAATTAGGACAATATTGTCAATGTATTATATTGTTTCAGATAATTTTCTTGAATTATTTACTGTAGTATGACATTAAAGATTTTTTATCTGTTATGTTCTTCTGGAAGACCTGTGAACCTTAAATTATCTCTGTGCATCCAGACTTCTAATAACAATTGCTTTAGCTCACAAAGTTCATGTGTTCTTTTAATGTTTTTATGATCTTAATTCTCTTTTGTTTCTATATTTTGTATTTTAAACTTTTCATTTTTTCCTTTCAGAGCCTCTACTACTTTGGTGAAAATCTCCATCACATCTTCTCTTTTTTCTTTTAAAAAAAAAATTAAACTTTTGTTTTTAATATCACTTTTCTCTTCAAGTATTTTTCTTCTCTTTTCCCTACCCAGAATGCCATTACTTGCAACAAACAGGGGATAAAAGTAGTTCTGCAAAATTAAGCAACAAATCAAGTCTAATAGTGCAATGTTCTACATCTATAGTTTCATTCCCAATATTTTCTCATAAATTTTCTTTTTGAATCATCCTGGAGTTTCTTGCTATGGTTCCATGATCTCTTTTCAATAGCACATAACATCTGCATGTAGGGTTTTGACATCTATTTTGAATTTTTGCTCATTTTGCCTTCTGTATGAGTCTCTGGATTGGCTTATTTGTCTGTGAGCTGGGTTTTCATTTAGGCTTTCTCATTCAGTCATCTGGTCTTAAGCTTCCGGCTTTTATTCACAGTCACTCATCTCTAGTTTAACTCTGTGTATTCTTTGACTCCTCCTGCTACTGCTGCACAGCTATCTGAGGTTGGGAATCTTCAGACTGTATCTGGAGGCAAATCCAGGTGCTTGTCTAGAGTTAACTGTGGAAGTAGAATCCTTGCCTTAGCAGGGGTTCCAGTTCCCTTTCCCTCACACAGAAGGGCTTTCCTTTTAGCCCGCTGCTCTGCCTTTTAGCTCCGCTGCTCTTTGTTGTCTGGATCTGCCATCACCTCTGTCCTTTTTTTTTCCTTGTCCTGTTTTTTTTTTTAATTTGTATTTTATTGTCAATTAACAGGAATTTATTTTCTCTTCTTGCCACCTCTCAGTTCTGCTGAAGGAAAAAAAAAATCTTTATAACAAATATGCATATCCAAGCAAAACAAATTCCCACAATGAGCATGTCCAAAAATATATACTATTTAAAAGGCTCCTTGGTAATACTTTGGCTAGAGTGCTGGGCCTGAAGTCAAGACAACCTGAGTTCAAATCCCACCTCAGACACTTACTAGCTGTGTTACCTTAACCTCTGTTAACCTGTCTGCCTTAGTTCCCTCAACTGTAAAAATGGAACAATAGAAATACCTACCTCACAAGACTGCTATGAGAATCAAATGGGATATTTGTAAAGCACTTAGCACTGTGCCTGGCACGGAGCAGGCACCGAATAAACACCTCTCTCACCTATCCCCTCATTGGGAATATTGATACCTCTTCCTGACACTTCATTGGTACTCTGTAATCCTGGTTGGTCATTCTGTTGATTAGTTAAGTCTTTTAAAAGTTGTTTGCTTTCACAATGTTGTTATTCCTATTATATGTTGTTCTCACTCAGTAGCACAAGGGTCTTCCTAAAGCACAGGTCTGACCCTATCTCTTCCCCTTCGCTTCCAATAAATTCTAGTGGTTTCCTATCAGTTCCCGAATCAAATATAAATCCCCTATTTAGCTTTTACAGCCTTTTATAAACTGACACCTTACTCTTCCACATACTCTACGATCCAGTGACACTGGCATCCTTGCTCTTGCTCAAACAAGACACTCCTCCTAATTCTGAGCATATTCAATGGCAGTTCCCCAAGCCTGGAACACTCTCCCTATTCAGCTTTGCCTCCAAGCTTCCCTGGCTTCCTTTGAGCCTCAGCTAAAATCCCTTCTGCCAGAAGCCTTTCCTGGTCTTCTTTAATGCTAGCATCTTCCCTGAGATTACCTCCAATTTATCTATTAAGTTGTACATTGTTATTTGTATGTTGTCTTTCCTATTAAATTGTTGGCTTCTTGAAGTTTGACTGGTTTTGCTTTTCTTGGTATCCTTAGCTCTTCACACGGTTCCTGGCAGTAATAAATACTTGTTGACTGATTGGCTTGTTGACTTCTGTTCATCTCACTCTACATGTGTTCATACAAATCTTCCCAGTTTTCTCTGAAACCATCCTTTTGGTTATTTCTTATGGTGCAATAATATTCTATTACATTTGTATGCCATATTTTGTTCAGCCACTACCCAGTTAATGGGTACCACCGTAATTTCCAGTTCTTTGCCACTAAAAAAAGAGCTGGCATAAATATTTTTGCATTTTTCTTTTTCCTAAGGTTCTTTTCCTTTTTCTTTGGTCTCTTTGGGGTATAGGCATCCCCTCGTGGTATCACTAGGTCAAAGGTACAGTTTCATAAATTTGGGGCATACATAGTTCTAAACTGCTTTCCAAAAAGGCCACACTAATTCACAGCTCTAGGATTGTATTAATGTGCTTATTTTCCAGCAGCCCCTCTAACATTTGTCATTTTCCTTGCCATCTTCTTACCTCCAGTTCTTCCTTTCCTTTGTGTAGTATGTGTAGCTAGGCAGAATCAATGTCTGCCTCTTCTTGAGGGATAAACAGAGATTCAACTGAGTCACTACAGTGGAGGGAGTTACTGGTGGAGACCTTAAATCTATGAGACTGCCCAAAATGACTTGGGGTATAGTTTCATTGAGTGAGAACTCCAAGTACTTGAGTTTTTTTTTTCTTTTTGGAGGGGGAAACATAGGGTAATTGGGTTAAGTGACTTGCCCAAGGTCACATGGGATAGTTTTTTTTGTGTTAAGTGTCTTGAATGCAGATTTGAATTCAGGTCCTCCTGACTCCAGGGCCAGTGCTCTATTCACTGCGCCACCTAGCCGCCTCTACTTGAGTTCTTTGATCTTACTTCATGAGGTTTTTATCTTGTGTATTATTTGTCTTATTTATCTTGTGGATTTGGTATTAAGTATTCTAAATCTGATGTATAATTTCTTTTTTTCATGACATTTGGAGCCTAAAGAAATATTTGGAAAACATTTCTTTCATTTTGTCTATCACATGATTCTAATTAAGTATTATTTTGCTTTCAAGTAATATTACTTCCAAGCTGGCTTGCAAAGGAAACACTGGTGGGGTTCATGAGCTTTGAATGGGTACTGACCCACAAAGTGCTTTGAACCTGGGGTAGATGTCAGGGGATTCATGTATGAAGGAGGGCCCTCCCTTCTAAGGAAAGGAAAAAAATAACAGGATCCTGCTCCAATTATAACAGCTTCAATATGAGTTATCAATGTCCCCAAAATGGGAAATGGAAAAGATAGAGATAATAATGTTAATACTTTTTTTCTATTGAAGTTTCAAAAACATAAAACAGTTGTCAGAATGTAAAGGCCAAGGGGGCCCAGAAACCAACTTAACCAGTTATATCACTTTGCCTAGCAGAGAACTTGGCAACCAATGATATTACTGAATACTAATGCATTTTTTTAAAGCAGTATGGAGGACCAAAGGCCATTCCTCAATACATAAACATTTCTCAAAAGAAGCGCAAATTGTTAATAGCCAAATTACTAGTAATGAGAAAAATATAACTCAAAACAGCTCTGAAGTTCTCCCTCACATCTAAAAATTGGCAAAAATGACAAATGACAGAAACAGTCACTGGGGTCATGTAAAGACCAGTACACTCATATATTTCTGGTAGAGCAATGAATTAGTCCAACCAGAGTAATTTGGAATTATGCTAAAAAGATGACAAAAATGTCCACATCTTCACACGATGACCTCAGTGTTTGTCACATACCCAAAGTAATATAGAAAAGTCCTATATTAATAATAGCTAGCATTTATATAGTGCCTACTATGTGCCAAGTGCTGCTAAGCGTACTTATGTGTACTCACGATAACACTGTGAGGTAGTGCTATATTATCCCCATTTTACAGTTGAGGAAATGAGGCAAGCACAGGTTTAAGTGACTTGTCCAAAGTCACACAGGTAGTGAGTACATGAGACAGGAATTGAATTTGGGTCTTCTTACCTGCAAGTCTATCATTCTTTCTGTTGTGTCACTTAGCCACCAAAAATATACTAAAATATCCATAGCAGCACTTTTTTTGGTTACAAAGAAGCAGAAATAAAGTGAGTGAATACTAGTTGAATGTCTAAAGTGAATTAAGACTTAGTCAAACTCAAAGGAAAGTAAACAGAACCAGGAAAACAATAAATACAAAGACAACAATGTGAAAGATATAGAAGCACATTAATGTAAAATTTTAAATATGAAATTATTTTTTTAATTAAGAGAATTGACTAAACTATAAATTTAACAAATACCTCATCTGCCCAGGTTATTACCTCTTCTAAGGGCAATCTCCTCTCTCTGACCCTTAAAGGGATTAAACTAGGGTCTACTCCATGAGGAGAACCCACTTCCATTCAGTGGAAAATATTCAAATTTCAATTTAGTTGAGATTTTCCATATACATCTGTGGGAATAAACCATTGATTCCTCCGGGAGAGCCTTCTAGGAGAAAGAGTTAGAGTTCAACTGCTCAAAATGTTTACCCAGAATTGTATTGTTACATATCTTGATTTTTTTTCCTGGATTCCTGTAAATCAAAGATTCTCAGTAAGGTCTGAGGGAGGGTCCCCAGAGATCCTTTCAGAGGATACATAAAGTGAAAACTACTTTTGATAATAAAGCTAGGATGTTGTTTACCTATTAAAATATTCCTCCATTTTCTAACTACATGCTTCTTCTTGTACTTCAACTTAAAAAAAAATCACGATAGAATGCAGAAGCAGATAGGATAATCCAGCTTTCTTTCTATTAAACCAGAAAGTAAAAGATTTGCAAAAAAATATGTAAAACATCCCAATTAATAAATGGTCAAAGGATATGAACAGTTTTCAGAGGAAGAAATTAAAACTATTAACACATGAAAAAATGCTCTAAATCACTACTGATTTAAACAAATTAAAATAACTCTGAGGTACCACCTCACACCTATCAGACTGTTAGTATAACAGAAAAAGAAAATGATAAATGTTGGAGAGGATGTGGAAAAATTGGAACAGTAATGCATTGCTGGTGGAGTTGTGAACTGATCCAACCATTCTGGAGAGCAACTTGGAACTATACCCAAAAGGCAACCAAATGGTGCATACCTTTTGATCCAGAAATACCACTACTAGGTCTGCATCCCAAAGACATCATAAGAAAGAGAAAAGGACCCACATGTACAAAAATATTTATAGCAGCTCTTTTTGTGGGTACAAAGAATTGGAAATTCCCTATCAATTGGAGAATGGCTGAATCAGTTGTGGTATATAAAAGTAATAGAATAGTATTATGCTATAAGAAATGATGAACAGGAGGATTTCAGGGAAAGACTTACATGAATTGATGCTGAGTGAAATGAGCAGAACCAGAACATTGTACACAGCAATAGCAACATTATGCTTAACTATAATAGACTTAGCTCTTCTCAGCAATACATCGATCTAAGACAATTCCAAAAGACTCATGAGGAAAAATGCTAACCACATTCAGAGAGAGAGAGAGAGCTATGTAGTCTGAAGGCAGATTCAAGCATACTATTTTTACTTTTTTTTCTTTCTATTGGTTTTTCCCTTTTGTTCTGATTCTTCTTTCACATGATTAATGGGGAAATGTGTTTAACATGCTTGTACACATATAACCTATATCAGATTGCTTGCTGTCTTGGGGAGGGGGAAGAGGAGAGAAGGAAGGAGGGAGAAAATTCTGAAACTCAAAATTTTACAAAAATGAATGTTGAAGACCATCTTTTACAAGTAATTAGAAAAAAATTAGGGGCAGCTAGGTGACGCAGTGAACAGAGCACCAGCCTTGGAGTCAGGAGGACCTGAGTTCAAATATGACTTCAGACACTTAACACAAAAACTAACCATGTGACCTTGGGCAAGTCACTTAACCCCAATTGCCCTCCAAAAAAAGAAAAAAGAAAAAAGAAAAAAAAGAAAGAAAAAAATTAAATTACTATTAAGGAAAAAAATATGTAAAACAATGCCATTTCTCACTTTTTTAAGAAAAACTTATTTCTCATAAAATGTTATTTATGTTGATGTAAAGTTTTTAATGAATACAAATTTATTAGTTTTAATTCCTAATGTGATAAATGATAGATATAACCCACACAAAAAAGTTCTTTGTGATCCTCAATAATTTTTAGGAGTACAAAAAGATCCAGAGACCAAATGATTTGAGAACCACTTTAAGTGTTACCAAACTGGTCTTGGACAGACTTTTTAGAGGGCTTAGGAATACCGTCATTTTGGATATCTCTCAACATCAGAAATGTCTTGGAATTAGATTAACCTTAAATAAAATTATTTCTAGAAGATTTGTGACTCAATGCAGAGTACCCTATTGGGGTTTTTTTTGACAGAAAGATTTTTTTTTTAATCTGAATGCTGTATAATTACAATGAAGGAGTTTAATCCTAAGAAAAATTGAGAAAAGAATCCTCCTCTATTTGTGCAGATACAGAATATTACATATACTTCAGCCTTGGTTGAAGTGTGGGTTTGTTTTGCTGAATTGTTTTTCTTTTAAAAACTGTATTAGAAGGTATTACTGGCTAGATAGAAGGAGGATATATTTGGAAATGAAGGTGATTCTAAAACAATGTCTCAAAGTTTTTTTTAATGAAATGGAAAAGAAGCATTAAAAATGGCAAAAGATTATGGCCTTATAAAATGGAAAAAAAGAAAAGCATTGGAGATAGGTTCAAGTTTGCAAAAGTTTGGCAATAGACCCAAATAAGTAATATTATCCCCAGAATATTGACAAATGAAACTAGCAGGAAGATAACAAATAGAAAACAGAACATATGTCAGTATTTTTGGAATGATCTATTTTTATCATCCATGACAGTGGAACCATTACTACATTTGAAAAATACCTGAGTCCTCAATACTATATGAGGAAGCAGTAGTGGAATATAAGATCAAGTCAAGAAGACTGGCTGGATCAGAGGCCCAGATCCAATCTTTGATAAAACTGATACAATCTTGAAAGTACTGAGAGATAATTTTACAAGTTATTTCAGGAGACAGAAGAGATTTTAAAAGAGAGGAAGAAATCGCTGACAGTAAAACTATCTCATGAAGTAAACAAGAGGACACTAAGTACAAATCTATATAACTGCTTTCTCGTGTTTAGAAAATCTCACATTTTAGTAACATGATTAACTGAAAGGTACAAAGAATATAAGATCTCATTGCATTTATTATTTGCTGATTCCAAAAAAAAGGCAAAACACAACCTTTAAAGGCCCCTCCTATAAGGAGTTTCTCATGTATGTGTTAAGATCATACAAGTTCTGATCTGCTAAATGCAAACACAGGTGACTGTCCAACAACCCTCTGATTATTCACGTCAAGTGAAGCACAAAAATCACATGCTTGCTGGAGGTGTTTGCCACTGCCATGGAGGATGTTCAGTAGAGGGTCCATGTGGAATCTGCTGGGATGATGCTCCTCTTTTAAGATAACATCATGCGGTTAAGTCCCAATTTATTACAGAGGCTTCTCAATGAGATCCATGATTACTCAAACAAGAGTACAGGAAAACACAAAGGCATCAAAAAGTCCTATTGTCCAGATTATGATAGGCAGTTCACTGGCCAGTCTGTAGGTAGTCAATGAGCTGGGCTCAGAATTGAATAGTTCCAAGAGAGCAAGCTGCATTGCACTTGAAAAATTCCAGTCCTTATAATGATACCAAGCTGCTCCTTGGCGTAAAATCCCAGTTTTCAAAAACTAATGTTTTCATGGTGATGCTGTTTTGGTATGGCTGTGAATGCTGGGATACCACAGTCTCCAGCAAATCAAAATTGCATGTTAACTAAAAGGCAATGGAGAGGTGCACTGTGGACACAAGTAGGCCAACGCACATTTCCAGCAATGACCTACCTGCATGTAAGAAGTGGTGAAAGGATTATCATCCAGGAAATACCTAAGCAAAAAAGGAAGTGGGTCAGTCATGCTGCAAGAGAGATAAAAGGAACACCCTGGACACTGCACTGATATATATGAAATGTGATGAACTGTACCAATACCTATAAAATTTTATGACTGGATTCTTAACCTTTTTTTTGAGTTATAGACGGCTTTGACAGTATGGTGAAGCCTATAGACCCCATCTTAGAATTATGTTTTTAAATGCAAAAAATAGAGTAATAGAATTGTAAAGGAAACAAAATATTTATTACAGAGGATCAGAAAGTATGGAAGAATTGTATCTGATAAAGGTAAATACCCACACTGATGACTTTCCTTTTAGATAATTAAATAATTTGTTTCCAATTGCCTGTATCTTATTTACTGAAGAGCTGTGGGGAAACAAGTTTACACTGAAAGAGGCAAATAAAGCAATATTTATTAAACTTATCAACTCTTGCCCTCAAGAAGTTTACAGTCTATAAGGAAGATAAGTCACATAAAGAAATAACTATAAGGCAAATCAGAAAGTACAAACTAGTACAATGAGATAAAAACAAAATGTTTTGAGAGATTTGAAAAACTATAGAACACTATGACATCTCCTTTAATTTTATCATGTTCTAGCTTGTAGCCTATTTTCACACTTTGTTACCCCACCTCTTCCCTAATGATATTATAAACACCAGGAGAGCTGAGGCCCAGGTGTTTTTCATTTGCATTCTCCGCATCTGGTATTCTGACTGGATCCAAGTAAGAAATTACTCCATGTTTTTTAATTGTCTCCCTCTCCCATAAAGGTCTGCTTTCCCACAAGGGGGAAAGAAAACACTTCTAACTGAAACTAAGACATGAAAAATCATCATCATATCCCATATCCTTTTTCTTTTTTAACTGATGGATTTATTTCCTTCTCTCCCCAAGGGAGGGGATGAAGTATCAGTTTCTCCAACAGAACAAATTATCCTACCTCTCATACTCTCTCTCTCCCAAATTCTGTAGAATCTCTGGGCCTAGTTTGGTGATAGATGGAAAGACAGGTAGATAGATAGATAGACAGAGAGACAGAGAGACAGACAGGAGAGGGCCGGATGGAGAAAGAGATAGAACTACTGAGGAAGAAACAGAAATAGAGACAGAATGAGATTACAGAGAGATAGAAATAGATTATATAGAGATAAGGATATGAGATATAGAGATAACAGAAATATTGCTATAAAGAGTTACAGGGCTAGAGATAAAAAGATGTATAGATAGGCAGATGGAATGACAGAGCATTTATTAAACACTTAGTTTTTTTGTGCCAAGCACTGTGACTGGGGCTTCTCTCTTTAGCAAATGAAAAGGGAGGGACCTGGTCTGCTAAATCTTTTAGATCTTTTCTAGTCCTAAAGCTGAATGATCCTAAAGGAGGAGATAGGGGAGGGAGGCTCTCAGAAATTAAAGACCTTGCACCTCACCTGAAGGAAAGAGAAGGCCCCCCAGCGCGGTGGGGGGTGAGGGGGAACGAGAGGCCGGATCTCTCAGAAGTCATCGTCGTCGCAGATGTCCAGGTACACATCGAAGGCCTCCCGGTTACAGTTCCCGTCGGGGGTGAAGACGTACTTGTGGAAGGTGCCGTCCACGCAGATGGCGATGACGGAGTTGACATTCTTGGAGGTGTTCCGGCCAAAAGCACAGATGCAGGCGGACTCGGCGGGGACAGTGAAGCTGGCCAGGCTCCACTGCGAGTCCACGTACTGGCCAATCATGGGGCCCACCTTGCCCACTCGCGCCAGGGCGGACCTTCGGTTGAGCCTGGTGTCCTTGAGGGCGAAGACGTGGACCGTGCCCTTGTCGCTGGAGGCGCAGAGAAAGGAGGAGTCGTGGCTGAAGTTGATGCAGTAGAGAGTGGCTGGGTCGGTGCCTCGCCTCAGCTCCACCAGCTTCTCCTTGGTCTGCGTGTCGAAGAGGCGGATGAGGGTGCCCTTCTGCGAGGCGGACGCCACCACGGTGCCGGGCTGGTTGAGGGACACGCAGGCCACCTCGCTCTGGTGTGCGTTAATGGTGAAGGGGGCCGACGACGTGCCGGGTTTGGTGCTGGCCAGGTCCACGAGCTGCAGGCTGCCGCACTTGTGGCCCGGGAACACCAGGAGCTGCTTCTCCAGGCTGGGGCAGAGGTCGCACAGGCCCTTGGGGTTGTCGCGAGTGTCGAACTCAAACAGCTTCTGCGGGTCATTGGGGAAGGAGTAGACGTAGATGCGGTTCCGCAGGACGATGACGATCTTGTCGTGCCGCATGCGCACGGCCAGGGCGGGCTTGGTGAAGGTGAACTCGAGCACCAGCTTGTCTTGGCTGTCTCGGCCTTCACGGGCGTCGTCCCAGACCAGCACCGAGATCTCCGAGAACTTGGGGCTGCCGCCGCCGCCTACAATGGCCAGCAGGTTGGAGCGGTGGAGCATCTCCACCAGCGCTACGCTGCCCACCTGCTCGTGATCTAGGTGGCCCTTCTCCATCAGGGGCTCCACGTTGTAGATCCGGACGCCCGTCTCCATGGCACAACAGAAACAACTCTGGTCCTGGTTGAAGCGCAGGCTGGTCATCCCGCGGAGCTGCGGCTTCTGAGCCATGGCGAAGTTCCGGCAAGGGGAGACCAGGAGGAGGAGTTATAAGAACCGAGTCCCGCCGAGGCAAGACGAGACTGCTCGACTGGAGCCGAAGGTCGGGACTAGGGGGAGAGAGAGAGAGAGAGGGAGAGAGAGAGAGGGAGAGAGAGAGAGGGAGAGAGAGAGAGAGAGAGGGAGAGAGAGAGAGAGAGAGAGAGAGAGAGAGAGAGAGAGAGAGAGAGAGAGAGAGAGAGAGAGAGAGAGAGAGAGAGAGAGAGAGAGAGAGAGAGAGAGAGAGCGCGAAGCCCCGCCCCTTAAGCTGTTCATTCTCGCCGCTACCCCAGGATACCTGCTCCCACACGATTCAAGTTCCGCCCTCCTGGGGGTTCCGCCCGCTGGCACTACCGCTCCAGGCTTGGAGATTGGGAGACCTGAATGGGAAATCTACTTTTGATGTTTAATGCCTGCAAGTTACCCAACCTGAGTTTTTTGTCTCAGTTTTCTTACCTGTAAAATAGGGACAAAAAGAATGAGGTAATAAGAAATAGGGATAAAAAGAAAGTATCACTTCTAGTTTCCTAACTAGGTTATTGTGAGGATCAAAGAAGATAATGTATTCAAAGTGGTTTCCAAAACTTAGAGCAATAAAATAGGTAGCTGGGGAGGTTAAGGCAGCTAGGTGGTGTTGTGCAGAGAAATAAGAGCAAGCCGAAACCTGGGTTCAAGATAAATTTAGATGTGGATTTATTGATCAAGCTCTCCTGCCAGAGTTGTCACTCAAATTGGCAGTAATTTCTGGAATGTCAGATCTTGGTTATATAGGCTAAAACCACAAAATTATAATAGGGAGGGGAGCTAGCAGAAACTATGAGGTACAGAAGCAGAGAACAGTGGTTAAATCTATGTGACTGGGGAGCATGGTACAAGGGTACAAAGGGTGCAACCATTAACTGAGTGGAGGGCATGGGATGAGGGGGAATTTCTGGAATTTCCCAGAACAGGCCAGGGTCATCTTCCGGACAAAGGGGGTGGGAGGCTCGCTTGGTCAGCGGGGCAGGACTGGCTGGTACTTAGATAAGATCCTTGCACCGTAATGAATCTGGTACACTATAATGATTCAAGGAGAAAATATGAAATGCTGATTAGGGGAGACAGAGTCAGGGAACACCTTGAGCAATATGCCCAGACATGCCTTAAGCAGTTTCAAGCTAAAATATAAAACAGGGACAGAGACAGAAATACAAGAGGGGTTTAATGGTGGGCCACAAGTCAGGTGGTATGTAGTGACCTGGGATTTGGGTTTGGGTACAACAGTGGAAGCTAGGTGTCAATTTTTGTATAGATAGAGTAGTGAGTAGATTACTGGACCTGGAGTCAAGAAAACCTGAATTTACATTCAACCTCAGATACTTACTGGGCAAGTCACTTAATATGTCTGACTCAGTTTCCTCATCTGTAAAATGGGAATAATAATAGCATTTTCCTCCCCACCCCCAAATAAGATACTATTTATACTATTATATTTATACTATTATATAAAACGCTTCCCAAACCTTAAAACACTTTGTAAGTGTTAGGTTGTTGGGGTTTTTTTTGGTAAGCTGGCAGCATGTGCTGCCTAAATTAACTTATTTTGCTGGGGAAACAACAACAACAGTAATAATAGCTAACATTTAAACAACTGCCAGACACTGTGGTAAGCACTTTACAATTATTATCTCATTTGCTTCTCAACAACAACCCTGGGAGGTTGGTGCTATTATTTTCCCCATCTTTCAGATGAGGAAACTGAGAGGAAGAGGGTTTAAGTTATAAGCCCAGGATCACAAAGCTAAGGTTGGATTATGAACTCGGGTCTATTCTGATTCCAGGTCCAGCGATCTATCCACTGTTCTATCCAGCAGCAGAGGAACACAGACAAAAATGAGGCAGCATGATTTGGGAATTGATTATATATGTGGGATGAGGGAGAATGAGGAATTGATAATGACTGAAGTTGTGAACCGGGAAGGATGGTGATGAGCTTGACAAAAATAGTTTGGAAGAGTGAGTTATAGGGTAATGGGAGGGGAGATGGTGGTTGAATCTCTTGTTCCTCCTTCTTCCAATTAACTTTTATTTATTTAAATGAACACTAGGAATTTCCGACATTCCACCAGTTTCCTAAAGGCAACTCACACTGAGTAATCTCTTCAATTTGATTCAGAATTTCCCAGACACCTTTGCATGTAAATATTTCTCCTAATAAAATGTCATTTATATCCCTTGGCTGGAAACACATAGTTGATCACTCAGAATTGACAAATAAATAATTCGTAACTTTTCTGATACTGCGAATCAACAATAGTAGACTTTGCCTTTTCCTTTTGATTTACTTTTCCTTTTTTGATCTTCGTGTTTTTAGGTTTTTCCACCTCGCATTATTTCATAAATCTCTTTCAGGATTTCTTTTGTATTCCTAATAATACCTGTCAACCTTAATCGCATCAGTATTACCTTTCACTAACGTATCACCACATATTTAACTATTCCCTATTTTGGGACATTTATTTTGCTTCCGGTTTGGGATTTTGTTTTTGCAATTCCGTATTATTCCGCTGTGAGTCGTGAAAATCTTCCGACCAGTGTGGTTTTTTTGGGTTTTGGTTTTCTTTTTGGTTGTTTGCTGGTTTTTCTTAACACTTTCAGGACACACCCTAAGTGTTTCTTTAAAAACAGATTTGTAAAAAACAAACAGTCCCACTTATTTGAGCTCCGCCCCTCCCTTCCCCTAAACTAAAGCCTCTCTCTATCTCCTCACTTCCTAGAGTCCGCCACACCTCCTTCCTAAAGCTTTGAACCCTTCCTTCTTAGAGCCCCATCCGGCTCAACCATATCCCCGCCCCTCTATATTAAAGCCCCACCCACTACCCTAAAGCCCCGCCCCTCTTTCCTAACTAGAGCTCTAGCCGTCTCAACTAGGTCCCAGCCTTCCCGCCCTAAGCCCCGCCCCCTCGCTCTCCTGAGCGGTCGGCCCCGCCCCCTCCTACCGCGCAGAGCACTCTGGGAACGGCTTCCTTGGATTCCTCGGTTGCCAACCACACAAAGCTGGGCTGTGGTCCTTGTTTCCCCCTTCCTGTGTCCTCGCCGTTTCCCTGTAAAACCGCTGCTTCCTCCTGCTTTTTCCGCGGGGACTTCCGCCCCTTTCCCTGGGAGGTAGGAGTGGTACGCCTGGGGACCGGGAGGGGCGACATCCATCTGTGCCAGGGATGCTCCAGGCCTGGGGAGAGCTGCAGGCGTCCGTGGGGCTCCCCATCCCCCGCTGAGGCAGCAGCAAGACAGGGCAGGGCAGAATACACTCCCCTAGACCTGGGCGCAATCACAGCAAGTATTCTGATAGCGCATTAAGACTTGCAGAACACTTGTGCGCTCTCATTTGAACCTCACAGTGTTCTGATGTAAATCTGAAAGGTATGAATACAGTTTTTTAAAAATCACTTAGCTAGATGCATGGATGGGTTGTGACCTGCACAGATAGAGTTAATATTCATACTTAAGGATGTGAAATATTCTCTTCCAACTCTGAAATTCCATCATTTTTTTTTCTTTTGTTGGTATTTATTTTGTTTTTCTCACTAAAGTATTTCCAAACCTAGTCCTGGGCCTGTGGCTAAAATGGTTACAACCCAACTGAAAGGTTTTCTAAGGCTGATCAAGCTCTCAGTTTCTATGAGTCAATTAGTTTAAATGTAAGCTAAACTCTCATAAAACAGTAAGGAAATTTGTTCCTACCAAATCTCTGCCTCCTGGGAGTTTACTTTCACAGTCACAGCATATAACATGATATGCAGACCCAAAAATATACAATCCTTAAAGTATTATTTAAAAGTTCTATTGATACCCTGTTTCCACATAGGATCAAAGTTCTAGATCTAAAAGGGAACATAGAAACTGCCTGGTCCAACTCTCTCATTTTACAGATGAGGAAAAAGGCCCAGGGAGGTTAATTGACTTAGACAAGCTCACTGTGGTAGTAAGAATCAAAAGCAGGTTTTGAACCCAGTTTCTTTGTTCCAGAGCTAGTAGACTTTATCCTCTACCTCCCTATCATGACAACAGTTATTTCCACCTGCTTCTTTAGACCTTGCCTTTCAATCCTATCTCTTCACTCAATTAGTCAAAGAAAAAGTTAAGCAAAACCAATCTGTAGCCACCTCCACCTTCTTCAAAGGACAGAACTGAAAGTACTTTTTTTATATAATATGAAAAATGTAGAACTACCAAGAATAACATTCATTGTTAAATAAATAGACTGGTCAAATCTTGGAAACATCTTGGTTTTAGAATCATTTTGAAACCTTAGTTTATGCTTGAGAACATATTTAGCATATCAAATTCTTCACAGGTACAAATGATGGAAAATGTGCACCTGGCTCCAGAGACAGATGAAGATGATCTCTATTCTGGTTACAATGATTATAATCCAACTTATGATACTGAGGTAAAGCATTTACTACTGCAAATTTTCTGTCTAATGTTGGCATGCTGGTTCTTGTAGACATTGGCTGTTTTCAGTTTTCTGTACCTTCTGAGCTTAGTTCAAATGTACTGGTACAGAGATCATGGCAGATCTTTCCCTCTGCAGAACTCTGTTAATCCATCTTTACTTCTCTTATGGCATTTACTCCATTCTATCTTGGATTACAGTTATTTGTATAGTGAACTTTTCTTATTTTTCTTTGTCCCCTTTTCCTGCTTCTCCTACCATGGAGAATATAATCTCTTGCTCTATGTAGTGCTTAGTAAATGTTTATTGAATGTATGGTGAATTTATTGATTTTACTAACCTCCATCTATGATAACTTTATTTTTGGTAGGAAGGTCTGTTAGAAGGTGAGGATATTGGGGTGGCTAGGTGATGCAGTGAGTGGAGCACTGGCCCTGGAGCACTGGCCCTGGAGTCAGGAGGATCTGAGTTCAAATCCAGCCTTAGACCCTTAACACTTACTAGCCATGTGATTTTGGGCAAGTCACTTAACCCCAATTGCCTTGCCCTCCCCTCTCCAAAAAGCAAAAAATAAAAGAAGGTGAGGATAATTGTACAAAGGAAAAACCCTCTTCCAACTTCTCGTCTCTTCCAATCTTCAGCTGGCTTAGACTTCTCAAACTGAATATTCCAGACAAGTATATTAAACTCAGTATGTCCAAAGGTAAACTCATTCTCTTTCTCCCTAAACCCCTCCCTCCTCCTCACTTCCCTGTTACTGGAGGGGGTACCACCATTCTTCCAATTTCCCAGGCTCACAGCCTAGGTGTCATCCCGGACCCTTCATTTGTTCTTTTAAAGCCCTTTATAAACTGACTCCTCCCTACCTTTCCAAGCTTCTTTCTTACTCCCCTCCACATTCTGTACAATCCGGTGACACTGGCCTCCTTGCACATATTTCCCTACTCCCTGCTTTTTCACTGACTATCCCTATGCCTGGACTAGTCTCCCTCCTCATCTCTATGCCCCAGCTTCCTTAACTTCCTTCAAGTCTCAGTTAAAATCCCACCTTCTGCAAGAAGCCTCTCTTGACTCCTCTTAATGCTAGTAGTGTCTCTTCTCTGTTTATCATCTCCAGCTTGTCCTGCTGGTACATAGTTGTCTGCATGTTGTTTCCCCCTTTAACCTGTGAGCTCCTTGAGAGTAGGGAAGTTTTTGTTATTGTTGTGTTTTTTATTGCTTTTCTTTGTATACTTAGCCCCCAGCGCGGTGTAGACACATAATAAATACTAGTTAACTGACTGACTGGAAAGTAAAATAAATGCCAGCTATGTACAAACTGTTCTGGTTACTGTGGTTAGAATGGCACAGACCGTGCCCTCCAGGGGGTATAATGGTGGGGAGAGGAAAGACATACTCAAATAGCTGGTACAGTAGAGAGTGATAATTGCATGAGAGACGTGCGGTGAAAAAATTTTAAAGTATGATGTCACCTTTATCTGAGGTTAGACCCTTTTAAGTGGTCCATTCCAGGCCCTGGGGATGGTGTGAGCTAAGGTATAGACAGAGAATGAGAGATAAAGAATCATTGAATTTAGCTATAATGTGAAGTAAATTAAGGAGAGTATTGAAATTCATATAGAAGGTAAGGCCTTGAGTTCCACGTCTAGAAAGTTTTATTTTATGTAGTAGTCAGTGGAGAGCCACTAAAGATTCCTGAGTAGGAGAGTGACATGATAACAGCAATATATTAGAAAAAAATTTTTTAAGAAGTTATGTGAATATTAGATTGGGGAGGGAATAGACAGTAGGAATACTCTTAAGACAGGCTATTAAATTAATCTAGATGAGGAAAGATCAAGTCAAATCAAGGAGCATTTATTAAGTGTTTACTATGTGACATGAACTATGAAAAGCACTGAGGATACAAAGACAAAATGAAATAGTGCCTGCCCTCAAACAACTTCTGTTTAGCCTATCCAGGGAGGCAATATGTACATACATACACATACATGTATACAGGTACCTTCTGTAAATGTACTTGGGAGGTATCTTAATTTGAAATCTCACATTGAGCAATTTTGAAGGATAGTGGTTTTTTGAGTGGTTTACAATTTCTGAGTGATTTGGAGATCTAAGCCTGCACAATCTTAGTGATCTCTTGAACCACTGAGAAATGAATAATGAACAAAATTTAATTAGGTTCCACAAACATGTATCAAGCAAGGAATTGTTCTGGTCTGACAAGCATCAAAGAATGGCATATTCTTTCTCCTTATGGAGCTTCTGAAGGAGTTAGGAAAATTGATTTGCTTTTCAGATTATCAGAGCCAAAAGTTAATGTTTGTAGTAAACAATATAATTCAGAAATTCTTAAATCTCTTTGTTCTGCAGTTCCATAGTATTTGGGAATTTCTGGAAAGTGGTTTCTCTCTTAAATGAAGTGTTAGTTATATATGTGTGTGTGTGTGTATATATATATACATACATATATAAGAATTGGGAAGGAAGTTACACTAAAAAAAATAAGCATGGTATATATGAAAGAAAATAAACTCTAAAGACTAGTAAAATAGTCGACTCCCAAGTTGTTATTGACCTATTCTGTTTAATTACTTTATTGATATGTGTTTTTCTTCCCTAGCTCTAAGGAAGATTACTGAAACTGTTCTCTGATTAGTGTTTTACATAAGTTGATTCCTAGCACCAAGAAATTAAGTAGCATAACAGGATGGGAAAATCTGTTTATTAATTCTTCCCGAATTGTCATATCTTTGCAATGTAGTATAAAGTCCCCAGACATCAGAATAAAGTGAATTATTAGAACATCAGACAGCTATATTTAAATATAAATATAAGTACAAGAGTCATACATTTGAAAGCCAAGTAGAAATTTCTGGATTAGCCACATTTGCACTTTCTCCATTAGTAAATATTGGAATTTAGAAAGTTGTCTTACAGCTCAGTTATTTCAAATCTAAATGCCTTATATTCCATAGAAAATAAGGTTACAGGGCAGCTAGGTGGTACAGGGAATAGAACACTGGCCCTGGAGTCAGGAGGACCTGAGTTCAAATCTGGCCTCAGACACTTAACACTTACTAGCCATGTGACCTTAGGCAAGTCACTTAACCCCAATTTCACTGCCTTCCCCCCTCCAAAAAGCAAAAAAAAAAAATTTTTTTTTAAAGAAAAAAAAGGGGGGGGCAGAGCCAAGATGGTGGCGTAGCAGCCCCAACATATCGCAGCTCTCACATAGCCACCCCAAAATACCCATAAAATAGGACTCTAAACTAATCCTAGAACTCCAAAATGCACACAAAGATACTTCCCACTAAAGTCAGCTCGGCTATGAGGAACCATCTCAGCACTGCGAACCGAAACCAGCCTGGCCTAAAGCCGCGGCTGTGCCCTGGGGGCGGCTGGGCGGGAGGAGCAGAGGAGCCTCTCTGGTGAGTGGATTAGCAGCAGCTGCGAGTGGGGATTGTGAAAGGGGGAGATAAGCAGTCCGCCGGGAAGGTCTCCGGAGCAGAAAAGCAAAAGGCAGAGGTTTTCCACCCACCTCCGTGTTGTAGCTTCCCACCTGTGGCCTGCAGACAGCAGGGGGACAGAGCGATTGTTTTCAGGCCAGTGCTCTCGCGTTGAGTGGCCTGGATCCGGATCGCCGTCTTGGGCCTCGGTCTTGGAGTCTTCATTATCCAGTCAGCCGGAAGTCTACGGCAGCCAGGAGGACCCCAGCGATTTGGGACAGAGCTTTCCCTTCTGGAAGCAGAGCCCCACAGAGATTTAAAAAAAAAATTCACGGTCTGAACAACCATGAGTAAGAATAAGCATAAGAAGCAAAGTAAGAACAGCTCCCAAACCCTAGATTCCTTCTTTGGGGAAAAGAAAGATCATGGGAGAGAGAGGGAGGAGGAGAGTGCAGCCAGAGTGCCCCCACCAGAGGCCTCCAATAAACATGAAGAATGCCTTAAAGCTAGAGATGAGCTGAAGAAGGA
>CM053588.1:147699890-147728497 GCA_028646515.1 Pseudochirops corinnae
TCTAGCTTTAAGGCATTCTTCATGTTTATTGGAGGCCCCTGGTGGGGGCGCTCTGGCTGCGCTCTCCTCCTCCCTCTCTCTCCCATGATCTTTCTTTTCCCCAAAGAAGGAATCTAGGGTTTGGGTGCAATTCTTACTTTGCTTCTTATGCTTATTCTTACTCATGGTTGGTCAGTCCGTGATTTTTTTTTTTTTAATTTCTATGGGGCTCTCCTCGCAGAAGGGAAAGCTCTGTCCTAAATCGCTCGGGTCCTCCCGGCTGCCGTAGCTCTCAGGAAGGTGCTGGGACCCTTCCTACTTACTTCCGGCTCGCTGGATAATGAAGACTCCAAGACTGAGGCCCAAGACGGTGATCCGGATCCAGGCCGCTCAACTCGAGAGCGCTGGCCTGAGAACAATCGCTTAGTCCCCCTGCTGTCTGCAGGCCGTGGGCGGGAAGCTGCAACGCAGAGGCGGGTGCAAAACCTCTGCCTTTTGCTTTTCTGCTCTGGAGGCCTTTCGGCCGGACTACTTTTCTCCCAAGATCTCACAAGTCCCACTGACCTAGTTCTGAACGCTGCTCGCAGCTGCCACTAATCCGCTCACTGTTCCTCTTATCTGGCCGCCCCCGCGGCACCAAGCGGCTTCAGGCCAGGCTGGTTTCAGTTCGCAGTGCTGATATGGTTCCTTGCAGCCAAGCTGACTTTAGTGGGAAGTATCTTTGTGTGCGTTTTGGAGTTCTAGGATTGGTTTAGAGTCCTATTCCATGGGTATTTTGGGGTGGCTATGTGAGAGCTGTGATATGTTGCTGCTGCTATGCCACCATCTTGGCTCCGCCCTCCTCAAAGAAATTCTTTAAGGGTTTATTTGATTTCTTCTGGGATTGGTCCTTTTAGTTTTTTAGGTCATTTTGATATTTTCCTTTTTTGAAAATAAATACCAGTTTTTTTAGGATATCAAATTTATTGGCATAGAATCAAGCATCATGATTTTTGATAATTCTTTTGTCCTAGTGATTGTTCACCCTTTTTTCTTCTGATTTGGTGATTTGAATTTATTTTGTTCTTAAAAAATTAGACTTGTTGATTATTCATAATTTTTCTTGGCATTTAAAAAAAAGTTCCTCTGTAATATCTTTCTATCTTAACTTTTTTTTTAAACTCACAAAATACATGCTGTATTTTAAGGACTTCTTTTATCTATATGCTCAAAATCATGTATAAACATGATGAAATTCAAAACATTTATTATTTGTAAATTTTATATTCACATAGCAACTAGAAAAATTAAGTAATTTATCCAGTGATGTTGTTCTGGAGACCTAAGACCTAGTTCATTGTTGAGTCCATTATAATGAATTGTAAATTTAATACAAATTTTCCAATTTCTCCTCAGGTTCTGCTTTTGATCCTCTTGGCCAGTGCAGAGGCCCTGCTCCTCCATTAGCAGCCAAAAATGAAGACAGGTATTAGTTTGTTTTGTTATTGTATTTAGGTAGAGTGACTTTTTTGAGAAAATATATGCTACATCAGTATTTTTTAAATCGGCATCAGTATAATATTCATAACACAGTCTTTTTTTATTGGAACTTATAGTAAAACCATCTAAGAATTATATTTAAGTCTGTGCTGGGTGATAGTTTTAAAATATTTTAACTTTTATGAATAATAGTTTCTACTTCCTTTGAAGTCCAGATGATTAAAATGATGTTATAAGTATGAAACAATGGTTTTAAGAATGCTTCTCAAAAAATATTGTGAAACTATAACCTACACATTTCAGGTTGTCAAACTAACATTGAAAAGTCTATTTTCTTATAACATCAACTTTTATGTTAATCTATATATAAAGAGACACAAAAAACTAAAATTTTCTTGAAATTGATATGGACTCAAGGTTTGGTTATCAATTATCGATCTAGCAGATGAGATTTTTTTTTAATTGCTATACTTAAAATCCTGAAAGATTTGGATTGCATTATAAATAGAATATTTTTTGATTAATAGAATTGTTTTGATCAATAACTTTAAGATTCTTCTGTAGAAAGGGATAATCTATTGTATTTTCCATGTAGTACCATTTTGTTTCTTCTGGGCATAAGGACAATTCTTCTAGTTATTAAATCTTCATTTAAGTATTACAGTTTTCCAGCCATCTGTAGAATAGACTAGTTGTTCACAAGGTCTTCAAAACATTCTTGTACATTTTTTAAACTTCACCTTTCTTACAAGTAGCATGCAAAAATGAAAGGCAAAAAGCCTTTAGAAAAGTGGGAATAGTTTACAGTGATAAACTTAAAAATAACCACTATCCATCATGATACAGTCCTCAACTCCTTGAAAATGAATTACATTGAATATCATAACTGTAATGTTCATCAGAGAACGTGATTTAATTGATTAAACTATACTTTTAACAACTCTCTTTAAAAAAAAAAGTCCTTTTGGCAACAGGTGAAGTGAGGGAGTCAAGTGGTTCATCTGCCAGGCCCTTTATTTGAGAAAACTCCGTTTAGGAGTTGTTATACATAGAATAGTAAACATAGTAGTCTGTCTTGCTTAAAGAAAATGATATTGCAAAGAGTTAATTTTGTTATTTTGAGAAATGATTTTGAAATGATACAGCTGTCACAGTTATCTTATTGATTCTAGCCTTTTCACCTTATGATTTTGTGCTCCTGGAACCTGTTTCTTTAAATGCCTTTATGCAGTTAGAAATTTAATTTCACATATAGCTTCTTCCTGGTAATGAGTGTTTTGAAATTTTTTTAACAAATGGTGTGGAATTCAGTTCTGCTTGTCAAAGGATATAACTTTTTTGTCTATAGGGGACATTTTTTCCTTTGCCACAGAATCTGAAATAACAATAAATTGTGTAATGATAATGGAATTTTCTTAAATTTTCACAAAGATAGTGTTAAGAATCTATTAAATAGTAATTAATATTTTGAGTAATTTAATGCTCTAAATAATAGCTTGTAAAATTTAATTTCAGTCCAGAAGAAAAGATTAGACAATTAGAAAAAAAAGTAAATGAGTTGGTAGAAGAAAGCTGTATTGCCAACAGTTGTGGAGACTTAAAATTGGTAAGTTCATTGACTCTATCTTGTATAATTTATGAGAACGTAGAGAGAATACTGTTCTTTTACTTTAAAAGACTTCCCACACTGGATTGTAAAGCTTTCTCTGAGGCTGTGATATTGAGACAAATTAATTTGGCCAATTTGTCAAGACATTTAAGAATTTTTTTCTTCATTGTCTGCCTGAATTTAATGCTTCACTGAAGATAGAGCCTTAGATACTAGCTTTCTAAAGCCTAAAAGGAACTGCTGCCTTTTTGTTGCTTGGTCTGTCTGTCTATCTGTTTCTGATGCCCAGTCTTTCACAACTCCGCTATCTCATTTCTGGTTGTATCTCAGGGCATTATTAAAACTTTTTTTTTAAGTAAATGAAATTGTTGATTCTATAAAACTGAGAGTAGTCTTCATAGATTCTCTCTGCTTTCGTTTCCGCTACTTTTAGCTTTTATAATGGCCATCTTTTTATGAGCTATAGGAGCAGCTAATAAAATTTTCAAAGCCTGTGGACTTTTGTTTTCAGTTTTAAGTAAACATTTAAATGATTTTAGTGGTTTAATCACTTTCCAATAGAAACAATTTGTGATTACAACAGCAAATTCAGTTATTTGTTTACTATTAAAATGAGAAGCATTCTTTGGATGAAATAAAAAGCACTGGATTAGGAATCATACCTAGGTTCTAGTCATTTAACTTCTCTCAAATTGTTTCTTCATCTATAAAATGAGAAAATTTGGTTAACATCAGAGCTCTACCTTACTTCTAGAATTCTATGATTCTCAGAAATACAATTCCTTGTAGCTTCTGCCCATTAATGGTTTTTCTGGAATTGGAAAAAGTAAGTCTCTTTCATTTGGCAGACTTTCAAATTTAAACATGATTTATTTTGTCCTTCCTCTGTTACTCCCCCCTTCCCATTTTCTCTAAATCACCCCTAATTCCTTTAATTTTTCCTTCTATATGACATTTTAGTCTCCTAATGATACTAGATGCTGTTCTCCAGATGTGCTTCATTAAAATGTAGTACCCCAAATTAAACAGTTTTCTGAGTTTGGTCTGACCAGTATAGAATACAATGAGACTATCATCTCCCTTGTTCTGAGTGCTAGTATTCATTTTAAACCTTCAGTCAAAACAAACTGCAAATCTTTTCTACATGAATTTAGGGGTATCTGTCTCTTTCCCCTCATCCTGTGTTTATACAATTGATTTTTTGAACCAAGGGTAGCAGATTACATTTATCCACAGTAAATAAACTTTATCTTATTCAATTTAGCTTATAATTCTAGCTTGTTAACAATCTTTTTTTGGATGCTGACTCATTAATACAACATATCAACTAACCTTTACTACTACTACTTCATGTACTACTTCATTTACTTACTACTACTTCACGTCATCCTGAAATTTGATAGGCATGCTGTCATTGTCTTCATGTTGTCAGTAAAAATATTGTACCAGAACAGGACTTCTCTCATATGTTGGCCCTAGTCATCTTCTGATTTATCGTCAGTTTTTTTTTGTCTTTAAAAGCATTTGCAAATTCAGTTAGTTATGTTATTAAGAAAATAAACTGTTTCTCTTAAAAATTGGTATCTTGAACTACAAGCTGTGTAATTTTGTGTCTTTAGGAAGAAATTTTTCTAAAGAAAAAAGAGGTTAAAGCTCCTATATAAAATCATGTAGTCATTATATATATATATATATATATATATATATATATATATATATATATGTTGCTAAAAATTCAAAAACAGTTAAAAATCATGTGATTTAAGGCCCTAGAAAAAGCAAAAGATGCAGGAAGAAAGGAGAGAGTACTGGTGAGACAACGTGAACAAGTGACGACGCCTGAGAACATCAACTTGGACTTAACTTACTCTGTAAGTGTTGACATATCTGTGAAGTCTAATTGTTTTCTGCCGTGTGTATGGATTACAGTGCAGACAGAATCCACTTGACTGTTAAACAGTTCTGTGGAAAAGGTCATTGATATCAAATGAAACAATGTTACAGAGGCAAGTTAGCTTAGATCTCATGTGACTGGCTAATTCAAGTCTAAGGCCAGTGGGAGTGGGATTTTGAAACATTATTATAAGGTTGGTTTAATGTATTAACATTGTTACAAAATAACAATCAAGACTATTATGTGAGCTGCTGCTGTGTCTGTAGTAAACAAAGGCAAGTAAAATAGACTATGAAAGGGGTGGGAAAAAAGATGGAAGCACCTGATTGTCAGCACCACCTGCTTCTTGTTCTAATGGATTTTCCCAAAGATGTGTATGCCATTGTTGTAACTTACTTTCTGCCACTAAACATAGTTTTCTTATAAGAAATTTGAGAAAATGAAGGTTTAATTTTGAAGAGTTACCTAAAATATTACTTTTATGTTGATGTCTGTTATTTTTAGTGTGTCCTGTTCAATACTTCAGTGCCTACCTATAAGGCATTGGGCTAACCATAGGGAATACAAAGACAAAAACACAAGGCTTTGCCTCCAAGGAACTTACATTTTACTGTGGGGTGGGAACTGGGAGAGGAGATTGCAACATGTACACAAAGACAGAATAATTAGAGAAGGTAGAGAATATTATAAGTTGAGAGGAATCAGACTTCACAGAAGAGGTAGATCTGAGTTGAGCCTTGAAGGAAGTTAGAGATCCTGAGTGGTAGAAGTGAAGAGAAAGTATATTCTAGACAGTCCATTCCAAGTATGGGAGACATCCTACGCAAAGAGGAAGTGCAATGGGATGCCAAGTTTAGGGAATAGGTAGTGGGTTGGTTTGGCTGGAATGTAGAATTAATGAAGAGGAATAATTGGAACAAGTCTGCAAAGGTAAATGAGAACCAGATTGTAGAGGTTTGTATTTTAGACTAAGCAGTTTGTATTTTATCCAGCAGGCAATAGGAATGACTGAAGTTTTGAGGGCATGAAATTGATCAGACCTGTGTTTAAGGCATATTCATGTGACAGCTATATAGAGAACATTCTCTGTTGGAGAAGAAGAGGTTAGAAGTAGAGAGACTAATAAGGAGACTATAGCAATAGTATAGATAAGAGATAATGAAGATCTGAATTCTAAGATGGAGACTGAGTACAGAGTAGACAGATGTGAGAATGTTACCAAGGAAGAGTTTACAAGACTTGACAAGTTAGCAGGCTGGGTGATTGGGAGGATGATAATACTCTCAAAAGAAATGGTAAAGTTTGGAGAAGGGAGGAAGGCTTGGGGGAAAAGATGAGTTCTGTCTTGGACATGCCTCTGAGACATCCTGATGGAGATATGCAGAAGGTGTTTGATGATTGTATGGTTAAGAGTAGACTTAGGGAGGCAGAGGGAGAAGCAGAAGCAGAAGCATAAGAAGTTACAATAAGAGAAGAATTTTTATATCATAGTTATAGTGATGGTGAAACCTAAGATGTGAGTATCCCTGTTTGTGGCTGAGGTGGACTTGAAGATAGAGAATGCAGTCTGGACTCCATGGAATTGGAGATTGATGAAATTAGAGGTCAGTATATTTGTGGAGATATTAATATATAGACTGAAATATCTGTATTAGGAGGGCAGGAGCGGGGGTTAAGAGAAAGAGAAACAGCCAGTGCTGGAGGGGATAGTTCCCTGACTAGATTAAACTCACACTTCTCACCACCCCTGTAACCTCATCTCAAGATGGTGGCAGACAAGGGCTATCAAGAACATACCCTACATGTGGAGAAAGTGCTTGGCTCCTGTTCCCCAAGCCCTCTGAGACACTGTTAATTCCTTGAGGCTGGGGAATCTTTGATATCTCTGCTCAAAGACTCTGCAAGTCTCCTTCAGGACAGCCCTCTGGTGCCTCTGGCTCTCTGAAGCTTGGGATCTTTCGTGGATGTGAGTTTCTTTTAATGTGGAACTTCTACCATCTTGCAGAACAATCTAACAACTGTGGTGATTGGATCTTCAGGGAACTGGCCTAAACACATACTTGATGCCTGCTCCATAACCTGCTCATATGGCCAGAGATGAAACATACTTGGAACATATGATATACATGGAATAAGTTTTAAGATTTCAATCTTTTTGTCTTTGGAAACAAAAACCCTTAGGTGCCTTTGGTTCCTTGAGGCATGGGATCTCTGATGGTTGTGAAATCTCTGTCATTTAGACTTTCTATATTAGACTTAAATAATTTACAAAATGCTTCCTTGAAGGTCTTTCTAGATTGTGCCTAATTTGCACTTAGGCAGTGTTTTACTAAGCAAGGCTTGACTTAATACTTTGCTTATTTTTTCACAATTAGCAACAGACAAATGTTCTGTTTTAAATGGGCTGTGAGCATTAATATTATTTAGAGAGAAACTGAAAAATAATGACTTTTTAAAGGTATTTATGTAAATTAACTTTCTGGTTCTTTTTAAAAATGAATTTTTAATTGGTATTTTTTGTTTTCACATCACTTAAATTTCCTCTTTTATCCTTTTCCCTCCCTTTTCCCAGAGAACCATTCCATATAACAAGGAATTTTTAAAAATCTGTTTCATTTTTAAGGCAAAATATTCTTTGTCTCCTTATTTTGGTTCCTAATCATGTTGGTAAATAGTTCCTATTTTAGCTTATTTTTAAAAGGTGCCTTAATGTAAGTAGCTAGTCTTGTTATAAGATAATAATGGTTATCATATTTATTCTTTTTAAAAATTTCTTTAGGTTCTTTTCAATTTAGCCAGTCAGTATTCAGCTAATGAAATGTACGCTGAAGCACTAAACACATATCAAGTTATAGTGAAGAACAAATTGTTTAGCAATGCAGGTAGGTATACCTTTCTAAAATGCTGGCAGTTTAATTATTGTTTATATTTAATATAATAAATAATCCCACTCATGCCCATGGTTTATAATTTTGTAGCCTAAATGAATCTATGTTGACATTATTTATTATTATTATTATCATAAGTTTGTAGGTTTTGAAGAGACTTCACTTTAATTCAGTGGTGTCAAGCTCAAATACAAACAGAGGCCACTAATCTGTACCTAAAAAATCCCTGCAAGTCACGTTGATTTAGTTTTAAAATGTAATGTTATCTGTGGTTTATTGTGTGTTCATTTTGTTAAATTTTCCCAGTTAAATTTTAATCTGATTTGGTTCCACTTGGCAGTGCTTGACTTCTCTGCTTTAGTTCAGTCCCTAAATTGAAGTTTGAACTACCTCTAAAAAATCTCCAAGAAATGGTCAGCTGACCTTTTTTTGAAAACATGCAAGTCCAGGAAACTCATTACTTTTTCCCCCCCTCTCTCAGCAAGGCAGTCAGGGTTAAGTGACTTGCCTGGTACAATAAGTGTTAAGTGTCTGAGGTGAAATTTGAACTCAGGTCCTCCTGACTCTGAAGCTCTGTCCACTGGGTCACCTAGCTGCCCCAAACTCATTACCTTTTAAGTCATGCCATTCTACTTTTGGACCACACTGATTTTTAGAATCCCTCAATGTTTCCCTCTCAATTCCAGTTCTGCCCTCAGAAGCCAAGTAGAAATCTAGTAACTTGTCCATATAACAAACCTTCAAATATTTAAACACTGTAACTCTGGCTCACCCCTCCCCCAGGATTCTCATTTCTAGGTTAAAAACACTGAGTTTTTTTTTCATCTAATTCTTCTATGGCTTCTAATTCACCCTGCTTTCTGGTGACCATTCTCTGTACTCAGTTTGACTTGTCAGTATCATTTCAAAAACTAGATATATATGCTCCAGATGTAGTATGACAAGGGAAGAGTACTATAGGAGTCACTATAGAACAGAAAACAAGAGTATTAGTTTCTTTCTGATGAAATGGTTTATAAGATCATCAGATTTATAGTTGAAATAGATTATTATTATTTAGATACTCCCAGTATAAAGGCAATCATGAGTGTGTTAGTTAATGTTTAACAACCAGCTCTTGGCGGGGGGATAGTGGTGGTGTATGCACAATACCTTTTTAACTACAGTTTGTTATATTAACATTTTCTCCAGCACTTAAGCATAGACAATCAACAAAATAAGCCTTCATTTGTAGCATTTACTAATTTCCTATATATAAATGCTCACACTGAAAAATTTAACAATCAGCTCTTGAGGACTAGTTCAGGTTAGCTCTAGCACACTCTTGAAGGAAATCCTTTATGTAAGAATCTGTATTTACAGAAATATATTATGGAAGTGCTCATTATAATGCTAGCTGAGAGCATAAAGTATAGGAAGAAAGCAATATTTAGTTGGTAATAACAGTAAAATCTTAGTCATATAATGCTTTGTGATTTTAAACATGCCTTCTGAAATAGGTAGTACAGTTATTCCCATTTTGTAGATGAGGAAACAGAGACTTTTAGATGTTAAATTAGTTTCCCAGGATCATATAGCTTAACTCTTAAGTCATAACTCTTAATTCGGATCTTGTGGCTCCAAGTTTAGTACTCTTTCATCTATTTTAATCTGAAATGAAATAAACACAACTCTTCTTTTTGTTTTTTAAAGTTTTATTGATGCCTTTTGTCTTTTATTACACAATTATATTTCTAAGTGTATTCCATCCCCTCAAAAATCTTCAAATGTAACAAAGAAACAGCTACAGCTGAACCTCATTATTCACAGAATTCGATTTGTGAATTTGCCTACTGCCTGAAATTTGTTGCTGACCCTCAAAATCAATATTCAAGGCACTTTTGGGGTCATTCATGGATATGCACAGAATGGTGAAAACTTGAGTCACACAGTGTGTGTATGGTCCCAGCTGAGGTTGAACTTGAACAAGGCTCATACTGTATGTAAACAAGTTTCCTTTTCACAATCTAGTTTAGTGTCACTTTAAAAAAAATTTTTGTATTTTTTTGTTGGTGTTTTAAGTGTTTACAGTGTCCCTCTAATGTAGTGCTGAAGAACTGTCTAGCATTCCTAAGCTCAAGAAGGCTGTAATGTGCCTTATAGAGAAAATGTGTGTTAAATAAACTTTGTTCAGGCATAAGCTATAGTGCTGCCATTGGCTGTGAACTGAATATTAACAAATCATCAATATTGTGCATCCAGAAAAAGAAAGAGAAAATGCTTATCTCTACATGAGGTCGCTCTGGAAAGTTCTGAAAGTAAATGTTGTGGCCAGAAACTTGAAGAAACCTAACCCTATTTTTCCCATAGGAGTAATGGTTCTGTATTCACTAATTCAGTGTTTGAAACTTTATAGAACCTAACGACTGTGAATGATGTGAATCGACTATATATAAAACTACCTAACCCGGAGACTCTGTGTCATGTTCAGCATTCTGTATCTGTAGTCTCCCATTCCCTACCAGTGAAGATCTTTCTCATCATCTGTCCTCTAGAACCAATATTAGTCATTGCATTTAAAGTGAATTCAGCTACCTTCTGGCTTCGTTTTAATTTGTATCACTTTAGCTGTGTATTCCCTTGGCTCTACCTTACTCTGCATAAGCTCATATAGGTATTCCTGTCTTTCCCTGAATTCCTATATTTGTTATTTTTTATGGTACAAAAATATGCCATGACATTCATATACCACAATTTGTTCAGCTTCTTTCCAGTTGGTGGGTACTCACTTTGTTTCCAAATCTTCGCTAACACATGCAAAAAGACTTCTTTGAACATTTAGTGTATGTGAGGCCTTTCTTTGAAGGTCCTTGACATCTTTGGGGTATATTCCCTGAAGAGGGATTGCTGAGTAAAAGGAAATGAAAATTTAGTAACTTTTCTTGAGTAATTCCACATTGTTTTCCAGACATTTGACCATTTTGCTGCTCTGTCAGCAGTGCATTAGTAGCACAGTTGTTGCCATAAAAATATGAAGAGCCAAGCAACACCACAGATTGTACCTCCCCCTAATGTAAATTTATTCCCAAGGGAATATGGTTTCTTATGCAGTATTTGTATTTTGTAACTAATTCTGAGTTGCATTATTAATGTTTTAGCAGAAATGTGTGATTTTCACACTTTTCTCTTCTGAGTAGAGAAATGGATAACCAATAATGCAGAAAGAATGTTGTTCTATATACCGTCCGAAACAGTTTTTTACTTTGTCAGCTGTTTTTACTTTACTGTTTTTCTTTGCTAAGCTTTTCTTTATTGAATAAAGGAGGGATTAATAGGGAGATATTTTGGGTATAAAAAGCAGGAGGAGCAATAAAAATTGGATTTTTTTTCCCTTTAGTATTAAAATTTGCTAAGTTATTCAGCTTTTTAAAAAAAATCTTTACTGTTGTTGTTTAGCCCTTCAGTCAGATCTGACTCTTTGTGATCCTACGGACCATACTGTCCTTGGGGTTTTCTTGGCAAACATAGTGGAGTGGTTTGCCATTTCAATCTCTGCTGGTTTAAAGTAAACACAGGTTAAGTGACTTGCGTAGGATTGTGCAGCTAGTAAGTATCTGAGGCTGGATTTGAACTCGTCTTCCTGAATCCAAGCCCAATGCTCTATCCACTGAGCCATTACTCTTACATTTATTTTGTCTGATATATTATTTCACATAAGGCTGCATCTCTAATTTTATCATGTCTATCGTTAGGGATATTACAATTTGTTTCATAGGTTGTTTTTTTTGTTAAAGAAACATATCTTTTCCATTAAATGAGGTATACCTGTACTTGTTCTTTACACTGAGTTCTCATTTTATTGTGGGTATTAACATAGGAATATGTAAATTTGATTTAAATTTTTAAAACCTACTTAGTATTTATACTTGAAAGTTGTATTTAGCCTTATAAGTCTACTAAACAGCTTGAAAAGGTAATATTTAAGATCATCTGATGATGACTTAAATTAATGTGGAAAAAATGAAAATAGATTAGAATTGAATGTCATGCATTCATTTAATTTTTTTCTTATTAGGAAGACTAAAGGTAAATATGGGAAATATTTATTTAAAACAGAGGAATTATTCCAAAGCCATCAAATTCTATCGAATGGCTCTAGATCAAATTCCAAGTGTCCATAAAGAGATGAGGTGAGTTTTTACCATAATAATGACAATAATATGACATTTATATTGAGCTTTAAAGTTTATAGAACACTTTAAATAGATTATCTCTTTGAGTCTTAACAGCAATCTTGTGTAGCAGGTACTGCATCTATTTTTATCTCCATTTTACAGATGGGGAGATTGAGACCCAGAGAAGTTAAGTGCCTTGCTCAGCATCACACAGCTAGAAAGTGTCAGAAGTGGAATTCAAACCCAAATATTTTTTCTTTTTTACTTTTTGGAGGGGGGAGGACAGGGCAGTTGGGGTTAAGTGACTTGCCCAAGGTCACATGGCTAGGAAGTGTTAAGTGTCGGAGGCCAGATTTCAACTCAGGTTCTCCTGATTCCAGGACTGGTGCTGTATTCACTGTGCCATCTAGCCGCCCCACCCAAATCTTTTTTTAATGTCTTTCATAAACAGAATTGACTCTACTAACTCATTGTTGGAAGGGCAAGTGTTTTCATTTGTTTTGAAAAATAAAATGATTCATTTTTAGTATCACAAACCAGTTGTTCTTGTGACCAAGGTATACGTTTGCAAGGTTGCTTGCTGGCTATGGTTAAGAATGCATTCTGTGAGCAAGTAAATAGTGAAGTTCCGTAATTAAAACCTAAATCTGTTACACTCTACCAACCATCTCAAGTAATGTCAGAAGGGTTTCTGGGTTCCTCTAGTAAGACCATGCAAATTTAGGTATGAAGCAGCACCAGAAGGCATCGCCCCAATCTCATGTATGAGAAGAAGAGGTGGAAGTGTCCATGTTCTTCAAAGAGTCATAAGTAGGATGTAGGCCTAGGGATGTAAGGAACTTTACAATTCAGCGTCTGCTTAGTAATATCTTCTCTGGGACTGTGGGCCTCCACTCTGAAAGTGCAGCTAACATTAGATGCATTCAGCGTGCCATATCTTTTCATTAAAATTTATTTAGAATCATTGTTTCAACAACAAATAGGGTGCTAGATGCAGAGGATACGAGCATTCCCTTAGTATCTGTTTGTATGTGCTTGTGAACACACTGGAGGGCCTCTAGCATGTTAGGTCTGCTTTTTGAAGTATATAGTAATAGCCAGCATTTATTTATGTAGCACTTTACGGTCTGAAAAGCACCTGACAAATATCTCATTTTCTCTTCACAATAAGCCTGGGAGGTAAATGTTCTTGTTGTTCAGTCACGTCTGACCCTACATGGTCCCAACATGGGTTTTCTCCATGGAGCAAACATACTGTAATGATTTGCCATTTCCTTCTCCAGTATGTCCCCATCTTATTGACGAGGAGCTGAAGCAAAAAGGGTCACACAGGCCCAGTGCTCTGCCAGTGTACAGACTGGCAGTCATTTTATAGGTGTAGGCAAACTTGTCACAACTCATTAATTTGCCAGACCATTTTATAGTTTAAACTTTAGACCAAAATTCATATTTATTTACTTTCCCTTTTTTGTAAAATGCATCTCTTGCAAGATTCCATTCCAAGTTTCTTTCAGTATGGGAAGGCACAAAATGCCAATTCAGTGATACGACCACATTATATTTTGTATATCTGAAGTTTAGTTCCATTTCACGTTTTGTCCAGTACTGCATAGTTAATCAGGATGAACCAGAGAATTGAGATATTTTTCTTGGATCCTAAAACAGATTGTTTCACATTTTTCAAAATTATTTATTATGGTTTTAAAAATTTTTTCAAAAATTATAATATCAAAAGTTTATTTTTACTCTTCTCTCCCTCCTCACAAAAAGAGACACTTTTAGGAGGTATAACATAATCCTAGCCCTTGAAGAGTTTATAGTCTAATCAGAGTTGGGACATTTCAATGAAAAGATATATAACAGTACACAGTAGCATGTGCTCAATATCAAATTGTGATGTTTAGTTGAGTTGAATCTGGGTTTGTCACCAAGCCCTAAGGTATTCAGAAAAGGCTTTCATGGAGAAGGTAAGACTTGAGCTGACTTGGCCTTAAAGGAAGGATAGGGCAAAGAATCGAATGAAGAGAAGAAGGGAGTAACCATGTGAAAAAAGGCACAGCAGTGGGAATTTGCAGTAATTATACAAAGAATAACTTTAGTTGGATCATGTGATTGGTGTAAGGAATTGCTTTAGAGATGGGTTGGAGAAAGATATAGGGATAAAATTGTGAGAAGTCTTAAATGCCATGTTGGGGATTTTGAATTCTAATAAGATTATCATGTATGTTTTTTCAGGATTAAAATAATGCAAAATATTGGTGTTACATTTATTAAAACTGGTCAGTACTCAGATGCTATTAATTCATTTGAACATATAATGAGCATGGCCCCAAATCTGAAGGCAGGCTTCAATTTGATCCTGAGTTATTTTGCTGTTGGAGATCGGGAAAAAATGAAGAAAGCTTTTCAAAAATTGATTGCTGTTCCGTTGGAAATTGATGAAGATGACAAATATATTTCACCAAGTGTGAGTATGAAAAGGACTTTTATGTAATCAACTTTTCTTTTTTTTGTATTTTGTTAGTAAATAAACAATGTATGAATCTTAAGTCGTGTGAGAGAGATACTCCAGCACATATGTACCTTCTGTTTACCTGGCCCTTTTAAAAAAAAATTTTTTTTCAATAAACTAAAGTTTGTTTTGTTTCCCTCACTTCCCTCATCCCTGAAAAACAGAAGGAAAAAAAAACCCTTGTAACAAAGGCCGTGAGAAACAAATTACCGCATTGACCATGTTCAAAATATGTTTCATTGTGCACTCCAAGTCATTCTTTGTCAGGAGCAGATAGCACACTTCACCATTGGTCCTCTGGAGCCATTGTGTTTATCAGAGTTCTTAAAAGAGAGTCTCTTTAAAGTCAGTCTTTCAAAGTTATTTTTCTTTACATTTTTTAGTATCTCAAACCAGTTGTTCTTTTGACCAAGGTTATATTGTTGTTATATTAAATTGTTTTCTTGATTCTGCTCACTTAAATGTGCATCAATTTATACAAGTCTTCCCAGGTTTCTTTGAAAGCATCCCTTTCATTATTCCTTGTTGCACAGTAATATTCCATTATATTCATATACCTTAATTTTTTTAGCCATTTCTAGCTCTTGGGCATCCCCCTAGTTTCTAGTAGTTTAAAAAGAACTAGTACAGATGTTTTTGTATGTATGATCCTTTTCCTCTTTCTTTGGTGTCTTTGGAGTATAGTAGTAGTAATGCTAAGTCAAAGGGCACATACAATTTAGTAAACTTTGAGGCATGCTTTCAAATTATTTTCCAGAATGGCTAGACCAATCAATTAAAATAGCTCTAAGTGAATTAATGTAGCTCTTTTCTCATAGTATCCCATTGTCATTTTCCTTTTTTGTTAACTTTGATTATAAGGTAGAATCTCAGAGTTGCCTTAAATTTGCATTTCTCTAATTATTAGTGATTTGGAGTGTTTTAAAAATATGCTGATTCATCCTTTTTTAAAAAAAAAATTTCAATCTAAGTAGCTTTGGTGGGGGACCAGAAATTTTGTGTACATAACTTTATTGAAGGAAAAATTGAAGTATAGAAAAGTTAAGTTAGTCTCCAAGATCAGGTATGAATTCTATCCCAACTTTGCCATCTAGGCAATGATGAAGTTGGATTAAAATTCATATATATGACCAAATAGTAATGAAGGGATTTTCTCATTTATTTTTCAGGATGATCCTCATACTAATTTAGTGATTGAAGCTATAAAAAATGATCATCTAAGGCAAATGGAGCGTGAAAGGTAACATTCTGTTTTTAATAGTTCAGATTCTTAAAAGTCTAATATTTATTATTAACTCTATAAAGTTTTATGTCCATTAGATGCATTGTGTTTTATAAATTCAGCACATCAAAGTACTGAATTTATATAATGTTGTGACCATGCTAACTTGCTTTCTACTTGCTGAATTAGTCCAGAAACACAGCTACATTCACTTCTTATTTAACTTTCTTATTTCCAATTGTGGTCCCTTGTAAGGACACACTAATTTCTGAGTTTGGGGGGAAGGGGATCAGATGGGCGCATAATCCATCATGGATACTGGGACACAGCTCCTGTCATGTCACTGTAGCTATCATTTTCCTCTCAATAGTGTACTAGTTCAATTATGCTACCCCCAATATGAGGACTATTTTGATTTGTTCCTTTCTTTTGGGTGTCCAAAGGAGGACCTAACATTCAGTTTTATGCTCATGTTGGCCATAAAACCATTCCCACTGCCACACTTCTTCCATATCCCAGGGAATGGGGAAGGGGAATCTGGTGCAGAAGATCATTTCACGAGGCATAGGAGATGGAGATGGACCCAAGAAATGCATCTGGGTGAATTGATACTATGGATGCCCGTTCCCTTGTGGGAGGAACGTTTCCAGATCATTAATGAAATCTTAGTCATTTTTATGTCCATTATTAGGGTTGCTTATCCCTTTTCTTCCTCCTAGCAAGAGTAGTGGTGATGCTAAGTCAGAGGGTATACACAATTTAGTAAATTGGAGCCATAGTTCCAAATTATTTTCCAGAATGACTAAACCAATCAATTAAAACAGCTCTACGGGTATTATTGTAGCTCTTTTTGCTTGAACACCTTGAATGTTCAAGAACTTACCATTCCACAGTAAGCTTAGTCTGTTCTGTTTTCTCCCTCATTAGACTGAGCTCCTTGAGCACTACATCTTGCCTTTCTTTGTATCCTCAGTGCTTGGCAGAGTGCGTGGCACACAGTAGACACTTCATAAATGTTTGCTGACTGATTAATAACTCTAATAATAATTCTTCATTTTTCTATAGATAATTTAAGGTTTAAAAAGTATTTTTCTTACAACAATGATTCAAAGTAGATATTTGGATTTTATTATCTTCATTTTAAAGATAAAGAAACTGAGGCACTGATTAAATGACTTACCTAGGGTTATACAACTGGTAAGTGTTAGAATAGTGGAAACTCTTCCTTGTAGTAAACAAAGATCTGCTTTTGTATAACTTCCATTGTTGATGTTCTGGCCTTTGAGTCAAGTACATTAATGCCTCTTGGATATACCATCCCTTCAGATATTTGAAGCAATTGGTAATGTGTTTCCTAAGTATTCTATTCCCTGGGCTAAACATCTCCATTTCTTTTGATGGTTTGCTATGTGGCATTATTTTAGTGTCCTCACAATACATATTTGCCTATCTTAATTACTTTTCTAATTAAAATGTGATTTTTTTTCATTTGTTTTCAGAAAAGCTATGGCAGAAAAATACATCATGACGGCAGCTAAGCTCATTGCTCCTGTAATAGAAACATCTTTTGCTATAGGATATGATTGGTAAGAAATTGCTTCAGGTCTGCTTATACGGTGATCTCTTTCTTCAGTTGTAAATCTTGTTTTCAGATCCTTCTCTCGTTAATTGAAAAAGAAAAAGCATACAGGTGTGGTTTGCACTTAGCATATATATTTAAAAACTTTACAAAATGTCTTCAGGTTAACATGCATTATCTTATTTGATATACAAACCATAAAAATGCTATAGACACTTTAGTACTTTTATACTTTGATTCATGTGTAATCTTATGGATGCAAGTTCTACCAAGTGTCCATGTTATCTATGATCTTATCCTGTGCCAGTCTTGTCCATGTCTGTTCCATGAGTAACTATATAAGGGAGTCTACCCAACATGCTGAGGTCCTTTCCCTAGACCTTCTGCTGTTGCATGGATACAAGTGGATCATGCAGACTGTCCGTCCTTCACTCTGACTTTAAGTCCTGCCCACCTTCAGACTTTTCTGTGATAGTTTTTTTTGGCTACTTCTGCACAACTCTCTCTCTCTCAGTATTAGGTTGTGGCCTACTGCAACCTGCCCATGATACTGCTCAGCATTGTCCCTTGAATGACCTGAAATTTAAATGAGATTTCACTTATTCTGTGACTCATAGGCATGCAGCATTATTAGAGGAATATTAATATTAAAAAGGTGGTTCTTTGTTTTAGGGAGAAACCTGGGATCGTTAAGAGCTCTGTATAATTTTCCAAAGGCAATTCATCTAGCTTTCTTCTTTCTGTTCAATTCCAGTTGCAATTTGTTGTCTGCCTGCTATATCTGTCTGTCTGGACCAATTCTTTAAGTTATCCTTCCAGATGCATATCAGAGAATGCACAATAGGCCTTCTTCTTTCACTCACTTTGTCTTTGTGGATAGCCAGGTTGTTTAGGGTAAAGATGTATTTTCTTCTAGGCATCTTCTAGGACCCATATGGGGTCACAACCCACAGTGTAAGAAGCACTGAAGGCAAGTCACTTAACCCCAATTGCCTTGCCTGTTCCCCTCCAAAAAAAAACCCCAAGAAGCACTGAAGGGGTCACAAGTGGAAAAAGTTTAAGAAGCCCTGTTCTAAGTCACTGGTTTGAATCTATCTAATGACTACTATGGGTAGTACTAAAAAATTCAAACAAGCTATATTTTTCTTACGCTTTGAACCATTCTATGGTTGTTAAATCTCTTAAACTGGAGTTTTACTATCAAGGAAAGGAGAGGCAATTTTAGGGGGGTAATCTACCATTTATCACCATATATTCACTTCTTTTTATTTCTCTCCTTTTCCCTTCTTCCTCCTCTTTTTCATCTTCTTTCACGTTTCTTCCTCTTCTCCTTGTCTTCCTCTTCCTTCTTCCTTTTCTCCCATAACTATAATTTTAACCTTCCAGTAGTGCTTATGAATTTTGTTAATCCTGGATGAGAACACTCGGAGCTAAAGAGGTTGCTGCTTCCAGTTGTAGTATATCAGCACCATCAAAAGTTATTTATTGAATACCTAATTATGAATAATAGATATAGTACAATAAGACATACAAACACAGTGTTCCAACCCTGCAGTAGAATTGCAGATACTAAATGATATTCTGGTGGTCTGTAAAATTTAGTATGGCTTGATAAAAACAAAGGCACTGGAGAAAATCTGGTTCATTCTTTTCTGCAGTACTAACTGTTCTAAGTCTTGTTCTATGAGTGTTGCCAACAGATGGAATAATATGTAACATTTTTAAATATTCCTAACACATTAATACTCTTAGGTCTTATCCTATATTCGTGTTGTTTTGATAATATATTTTAAGTTATTATAATGATAGAATGTTAGAACTGGACAAAACTTGAGAAGTCATCTAGCTTGGCCTCCTCACTTTACAAGAGAGTTGCAGCTAAAGCCCATAGAGGTCTAGTGTCCTGTCTAAGGTCAGATAGGTAGTGGCAGAGCTGGAACTCAAATCCAGGTCTTCTGGTGCCCAAATCTAGTACTCTTTACAAATATATCTTGCTCAAAAGGACTTTTTCTAGAAGTACATTTTGATATGACAAATACCAAATTTACACAGTAATGATGTTTGCAAAACACTCTACGTACCTTGCCTTATTTATGACAGACATCATGGAAAGAGCATTAGACTTGGAGGGAATCAACCACTTTCCATTTCGGAACATGCAACTGAGTTCTGCATTTATTGCTTATTAGCTCTGGGAGCGTGGGCCACTCACTTCACTGCTTGAGGGCTGTTTGCTTGTCTGTTCTTGTTTAGTTCTTCTCCTGCCTGTCTGACCACTCCTCAGGCTCCTTTGCAGGCTCTTCTTCCATATCCTGTTTACCACACTTCCTCAAGGCTCTGTCCTGTGTCTTCTCTTTCTTCTTTGTAATACCTTACTTGGTGATCTCCTCAGCTTTCAGGGGTTTAATTATCATCTCAGTGCAAATTGTTCCCAGATTTGTGTATCTAGTCCCACTCTCTCTCCTGAGCACTAGTTCCATATTACCAGCTGCTTTTTGGACATCTTGAACTAGTTGTCTTGTAGATGTCTCAAAATCAACATATCCAAAACAGAACTCATCTTTCCCTTCAAGCCCTGGCCCTTTTCAAAGCTTCCCTTGTGTTTTGGAGGGTACCACCATTATCCCATTCATCCAGGTTTGCGGCCTTGGTGCCCTCTTCATTTCCTCAATCAGCATATCCAGCCCATAGCCATATCTTGTCATCTCTGCCTTCCCAACATCTCCCACAGAAGTCCCCTTCTCTCTCCTAACATGGCCATTATTCTGATTCAGACTTTTGTCTCCCTGCCTCAAAGTTTTCTGCATTCCAATCATTATCCAATTAGTGAAGTGATTAGCTAAACTGATTTAATTTTAAAATGATTTTTAAATCTCCTTAAGTGATTTTAATGATTTTTCTGTAATATGTCTATGGTCACCTAACTACTTATTGCCAGAGGAGGAACTTAAGAATCCAAGTTCACCTGACTTTGAGTCACCATATAAATAGGCACTTACATAGCAGTGTGGTTTTCAAATTGCTTTTACACACGTTATCATATTTGATTTTTCCAGTAACCTTGTAAGTTAAAGTAAGCATGATTACCCCCATTTTCTGAATGAGGAGATAGAGATTCAGATGTTAAGCAGTTCTAGTTTGTCCTGGCAGGCAGAGTGCCACAGACCACATGCTCATGGTACATTCCTTTCCTGTTCCTCTGGTAATAACAGGAAAAGAGATGAAAGGCTGTCAGAGTGTTGTCCAGTCTTTTGCCATCTTATGTTTCCCCTAACAGCAGTGATATTTCTGGCTAGATCCCAGGCACTCACTTGGTGTTGAAACTCTGTATCCAGTATTTTGGGTCCCTTTCCACTATTAGGAAACATGACTTCTACATTGTACCCACATCCATAGAATAAGGAACTGTTATTCATGGCATTTGCAGCAACCAAAAGTAGTATGTTTATTTCTTAAGGTATGTCATGTGAATTGTGAGTGATAAATATATTATATCCCATATTCATTTGATATTTTGAATTTCTGCAGCAATTACATAGCAAATAAGGATAAATAGTGTTTAGTCAAAATTAGAGGAAACTTAGAAACTTTTGAAGTAATCCAAATAAAAATGTGTTTACTTAATAAAAGCTAGGTAAATTATCCAAACCTCTTAAGCATATAATGATTGTTTGTCGAGAGATGTGTTACTTGCCAAACAGAGAGTTTAGCTTACCTTAACTGACCTAAAATATGATTTTAAAATACCAGTATTTTATAGAGCTAAACATGTGCATCATTCATTTTGTTTGAGAGGAAACAGAAAAAAATTATTTTGGTTGTGCTTCCAAATCTGCTTATCAAGAAGGAAATTATAAGTTTAGAGATAAGTCATAGCATTAACTTGATAATATTGTTTGCATTATAGGTTGCCTTTGTCCTGTAAGATATGCATCTTAAATATATCTGTTTTGAAGTGCCTAAATTGGCCAACTTTGAAAAACCACTTAAAGCCATTCAACATCATAAGGGTTAAGCAAAATAAGCAGACTCTTCCTGTGTAAAAAACTCATTTATTGACCTTCCTTTCAAAGACATTGAAGTATTGTTCTTGAAATCAAAATGTTCCACAAATACCTTTCGTATATTTTGGGTTTATTTCACTTTGTTCTAGCATGAGGTTACTTGACAGTTACACTAGTAATAGCAGTCTTTCAAAATATATTTGTACTTGAATCAGTTTGAATAGTATTAAACAGAAACAATTGGCTATTTAAAATGGGCGTTTCTTTTAGTCATTTTTCAGTCACATCTGACTCTTCGTGGCCCCATTTGGGGTTTTCTTGGCAAAGGTAGTGGAGTGGTTTGCCATGTCCTTCTCCAGGTTATTTTACAAATGAAGAACTGAGGCAAACAGGGTTAGGTGACATTCCCACTCAGGAAGATGAGTCTTTCTGACTCCAGGTTCAGTGCTCTATCCACTGTGCCACCTACCTGCCTAAAATGGGGATACCTGTTTCCAAATAAATAGTTTCCAAATAAAGGCAGTAAACATGTCATGACTCAAGTATAGAATCTTGTATCTATCTCTTCATCTTTTGGCCTCAAATTGACTTGCCACAGGATCTGTTTTTCTTGATGAAATCTGAGAAAAATCCATTTGGTATTCTATTTAGTAGCAACTACCCAAAGTTTCTATTAGGGAATATTCTTCCTGGTCTCACTAGAGTCCTTGAAGGTAGACATCAGCACTAATCTATTTCAGTTGAAAAAATCAGCAAGCATTTCTTACCCTTTTTTCCTTAATGCATTTGTAACCTGTTAGAGACTTCTCATCTCCTTGACTGGATGGATTTTGTATTCTAGCCAAAGTAAGCTACTAACCATTCAGAAATCTGATTCTCTTGTCTTAGCCTCTTCAATTCACATAGTTGCCTCTTATATCTGGGGCACTTCTTTTGCATCCACTCTAAATTCAGTGCTGACATTGGAGTAAGAAAACCTCAGTCTAAATCTTGCATCAGATACTTAGTAGCATGGTAACATTCAGAAAACTGTTTACTAATAGCCTCAGTTTCTTAATATGTAAAATAGGAATAATGGCACCTATGTCATAGCAATGAAGGGCAACTCTTTTTTAAATGTTCTTCCTTAATATTCTTCACTGTTCTTACAACTTCAAGAAGTCTACTTCCCACTCTTGAGGAGTCAGTAACAACCATGCCAGCTGCCATGTCCTGCAGAAGGTTTTTACTTGTTTTCTAAGAATTAATTAGCCTATTTTGTGGGAATCATTTGTCATTTCTTGGAGTCATTTTTCTTTTCTTTTTTTTTTTTTTTAGTGCAATTCCCTTTGCACTTTGGTGCAGCTGAACCTGTCTGTCATGTTCAAGACTTGAATACTCCTTGAAGTGCTTGACTTCCCCACACGCATGGTTGTTGTAATATCTTTAACAGTCATTGACGCATGCTCTCTGAGAACTAAAGCTTTTTCACAATTCCTCAGTTATATCCAAAGCCACAGAATTTAAAATGCAACAGAAGAAAGTAATGAAACACACACTTACGGCACAAAATTTAGTCAGGTAACAGACAACTACCTAACGGTGGGGAAACCAGCTCAGTCTGGTTTCATCTCATCAAGGTCAGATATTCTACGTGAGCCTGATTGTTAGTAGAGTCATATAGGCATGATCATTGTCACAAAATGAAACATCAGAATTAGTGTTTATCCCAAGTAATTTACACAGGACTTACGGAGCTTAATAAGTACTTATTAAGTGAATGAATATAAATTGATCCTCTGACTCCAAAGTAAATAGTCCTTCTACTAAAACACTCTACCTCCAGCATTTGAGCTGACTTACCAAAATCTTTTGAAAAAAGTTGTTTTAGAAACAGTAAAGCCAAAAAAGTGATACAGTAAATATATATTTCTTTAACTTTTCTGTTATAGGTGTGTTGAAGTAGTAAAAGCTTCTCAATATGTAGAACTTGCAAATGATCTGGAAATAAATAAAGCAATTACATACTTGAGGCAAAAGGACTTCAACCAAGTAAGTTTTTGTAATATTATTAAAGCTTATAGTGCTTGAATAGAGTATTACATAGATTAATGCTATTGCATACATTTAAAGGTAGGATATTTTGCTTTTGCTTTAATTAAAATGTGATTCATAATAATAATGTTCTTTATCACTTCAATTTGAATTTATACTCATTTCTCATCTTAAAATAAGAATTTTATATCATAATGGCTTCGTGATATATGTGATGCTTTAAAAATATATTAAATATAGATAAATATAAATATAAAAATATAATTAAAATCAGTGTAAGAATTTCTAATTCCTTAACCATGTTACCATGGTTAACTTCCTTACAAAATGAGCAGTTCTCAGACTCTCAATGGTTAGTCTGGGCTGCTTTTTAAGTATCATGTTTTCAGTAAGGCAGGGCTTATGTTTCTGGTTTGGGCATGAAACAATCATTTGCATATGATATTAAATAGTCTGAGCAATACTTTCTATTTGAATTCCATTAAAAAACTTGTTTAAGTACATGCACATACACACATAACATCATTTGGTCAGTATTTTACTCGTATATCATTAGAACAATTTTGACTTTCTGGCGTATTTTTTGATTGAGATATTTTTTCTGTGGAACTTGAGTTGGGAGATTTGTTGGGATCATACATCCTTCTGACATAGTCTATAGACAAAATAGTCCATAGTCAAAAACATATATAGACTTGTCTATAAACAAAAAAAGTTTGAGAATTATTATCTTGACTGACAAAAATGAAGGTTTTTTTGTCCATAAATCCTTATAATATTTCATTACTAAATTATATCTTCCTCTAGAAGTTGTTTATGATTTAGCTATTGAAAAGATAATATATCATATTTTTCCTTGTTTCTTGGGATGAATTTGAATCAGAATGAGGTGTGATACCACTCTTAACTAAAATATTAATGTTTTGATGTTAACAGTCATTTTAATGGTGTTTTTCAATTGTCATTTTCACTTTCTCTTCAACATTGCTGCTTCTATTTGTCTCTTGCTTTTTGTTTATGTCCTGTAAGTATGAAGAGGTAGGTATAATAAAATGTAGGCTTGAAAGGAACACTGTTATGTTAAAGATAACCAAGATGGTATATGCAGTAGGCTCATAATAGCTATTTAATGACCAGAATTAGTGTGAAGTGGAGAGGATAAGACATGACTGTGCTCTGTGCTTCCATACTTCCAAAGAAGATGCTTCAGTCTCACGAGCAAAGTTTTTTGTCATGATTATTTGTGCCTTTTTCAGAGCAGTAGGAAAACATGCTTTTGTCTAAGAACAGACCAAAATAAGTAGGTCATAAAGCGTTAAATGAATTGTAGAGGTCATTACTGGCCATTAGTAACAACCCACACAGTTAAATACTGAAGGTAAGATTATATAATTCCAGGAGGAAAAATTGAATTAGAGGATGTAAGTAGGCAACATATCTATGCTTATAATGGTAAAAAGAAAGAACAACATTCAGATTGGACAATAATTTTCCTTTGGGTGGCTTTATTTTTAGATTTTTATCTTATTTTCTGTTTCTCCAATGTTAGCCAATTATCATAGCATGTTATTTTAAAGTACTAAAGTAATATTTTGTAAATACATTTTCATTGGACACCTGAAGAACCATTATAGAAATGTCCATTTATGGAACACCAAAATCTGAACCAAAAAACTGACAGTGTTCTTTCCATCAGCTTTAATCTTTTTAGAATAGTATGTTATGTAGAATTTTAATTGTTGTTGTTTGTTGTTGTTGTTATAGTTGTTGTTCAGTCATTTTTTCAGTCTTGTCTGACTTTTCATGACCTCACTTGGGATTTTCTTGGCAGAGATACTTTAATGGTTTGCCATTTCCTTCTCTAGAACATTTTACAGATGAGGAAACTGAGGCAGACAGGGTTAGTCACACTGCTACTAAGTATCTGAGGCTAGATTTGAACTCAGGAAGATAAGTCTTCCTGGCTTCGGGTCCAGCACTCTATACACTGGGCCACCTTGCTGTCCCTTAAATCTTGATTGTGTAGACCAAATATGTTTCTATTATTTTTAATTCCTTTTGCTTTAAAAAGTTCTGTATGTCCTATAGACTTATCTTTATAATATTGTATGTTGTTAAAATGTTCATTTTAAGTAGTTACTCATACTATTGACTTTCAAATGGGTTTTTGGATTTATAGTGTACTTTCTTAAAGACAAGATATTTTTTATTTCACTATGAATGCCTGTCTTATGGTTAATGTGTACTACACAGAAAAACACAAATTATAAGGTATCATTGATAAATGGTGAGTTTTACTTGCCTGATCTTATTTTAAAAACTTCCTGGAACAGCTTGCTTATAGTGTGATATACCATTACTGTACCACTTTGCATTTAGCTTTGCAGTTAGTGTAAGTATCATAAACTTTAGAGTACTACCTTGTTTTCTCTTTACTTTCTGCCCTTTAGACTTTAGTTGGCATGAGTTATAATCATTCGCATACTATATGCACTTAAGTAATACATCTGTATGTATTCATTATAAAACAGTACTAAAAGGAAAAATTATGTATTTCAACCTGCAGTCAAAGTAAAATGAAGCTTATAAGGTTGGGAGATACAGGGAGGCTAAGGTTCTCACATTAACAGTTGGGTGATTGTGTGTGGAGCCTGTGAGGTAGCTACTACAGCATGAGCAACATGAGCTAGGAATGTTTGTGAGGCAGGTTGGAGAAGTTCCATGGCCCTCCACAGAAGGTTTCTCTATTCTGCATAAGGAAGTAAGAGGGGCTCAGCAGCAAAGGAGGCATTCCAGGAAAATAAAGTGCTCATAGAATCCTGAGTTCTTCATTTCAGTTCAGCAAACATTTAAAACTTTAGGACTGTATGCCTCAGCTGTTTGATCTAAAATAATGTGAAACCCCTAAAGAGGGAAATTTTTAAACTAATGTTGACAAATATCCATTACATTCTGAGATTGTCCCACATTCTATTGCCTTATTTTTGACTCTGTCAACATATTGGTACAGCAGGTACCGTTATCCATTTCTACAGGTGAAGAAACTCAGGCTTACAGAGGATAAATGACTTGCTCATGGTTACTCAGCTAGTCCAGGATGGGATTTCAGTCCAGGTCTCCCTGCCCTCAGTTCCAGTGCTCTGTCCGTCAAACCACTTTGCTTCTGTCCATTACCTCTACTGATTTCAGTTAGCCCACAATTCTCCTTCCTCCCTAACTGATTAAATACAATAACTAATACGGGCTTTCAGTATGGACACAATTAGTCTCCTATATAGAAAGATACTTAGGGGACAGGGACCTTCTGCTGCTTTCAATATATATTTGATTAATGAATGGATCATATGGTTCATAGATTTAGAGATAAGGAAGGATCTTAGAGGCTGTCTAGTCCAACCGTCTTGTTTAAGGAAGAAGAAACTGAAGTCCATAGAGGTCAAGTGAATTACCTGAGATCTCTTTGATAATATATACCAGTGCCAGGATTTGAATAGAAGTCCTTTTCCTCCAAATCTGTATCCTTTTCCCTCTATTCCACCACTAGAATAACTTTTCCCCTGTCTGCCTCATTTTGTGTCTTCTATAATTTTTGGCTCCAAGTTTCTACTTACCATACTAGATATCTGTCTACAATTTCTAGCTTAAGGTTGGGTCAAGAGAATCTCACACTTGGTATGTTTTTAAGTATCTTTTTTTAACCTGGATTTTTCTTGGGTTAAGTAAATATATAGTTATAAAACAAACCTTAATTCATGGAAATTTCTACAATAAGGTCAATACCATGCCTTCTTAGGTACTCTAATAGTAATACTTAAAAAGGAGAAAAAAAAGAGGAAGAGTGCCTTAGATCCCTGAGTAGTTTGGTATTGTATCTAGTCAATAGAATGTTATTATATGTAATATATTATGTTAAATAATTGGTAGCATTAGGATTTTTTCCTCTTAATCACTTTCTGTCACCACCCAAGACTACCCTCTTCCTTTGATAAAAATGTATCACACCTTTTCCACACCTGCCTGCCTGCTGTGTGTATTTTCTTTAGTTACATTAAAATTGCAAGAGGAATTTATCCTATAATATTTACATTTTATTTCTTGATAGCCCAGACTGGTAATAAAATGATCTTTTGGGAATGTTAAATTATTTGACCACGTGGATTAAAACTATATAAAAAACTGATATAGGAATAATTTTTTATGCCAAAATACTTAAAATGTAATCCCTTTTTCATTCAAAGGGCAAGTGGTGGGTTTTGTTTTTTGTTACAATTACATTAAATTTAATATATACTTTTTGAAAATAAGTGACAAGTTAACAGTTTCATATACATATACATTCATATAGAATCCCGTTTTTTCTTTATATGTTTAAATGTTCTAGGTTGTCAATGTTTAAGTTCATGATAATAATTTTTTTCAAGATTTAAATGAAGAGATTAAATGAAGCTAGAAGATTGAGAGAAAAAGAGGATGGGGGAGAGTAGAGGTTGTAGTGAGAATTTAAAATGTTCCAAAGTGAAAAAGAGGGAAGTTGAAAAGACAAGAGATTATAATCAGGAAAAAATTATCTAGCATGCTAATATCAGTACATCACATGAGTTCAAGAGAATGATTAGGAATAGACATCTCTAATTTCATTCACTCAGTTCAAACACCATCTCTCACATGAAACCTTTTTGTCCCTCTCCCTCCACAGCACAGGTATGTGCATTTTTATAGTAACTACAAAGTGCCATTCACTGTGCTGGGCACTGAGGGCACAAAGAGCAAACTGAAGCAGTTCTTGTCCTCCATGAGTGTATCTTTGGGGGTTTTTGCAAATGTTTTAGAAAGTTACTTTTTTAATAAGCAAAAATATTTTAGATATTTCTTCCAAATTCTAAAGAAATTTTAAATAAGATTTTCAAAGAGTATAGTAGAAATCAAATATGTAGATTTGAACTCAAGTCTTTTTGATTCCAAGTCCAGCACACTATCCACTAAGCACATACTATCATTCACATAGGAGGACATTTGCTTTTCCTCAAAATTTAAATCCCCATTGAGAAAGTATCATAGAAAGAAAGGTTTTTGAGTTCCAAGTCTTTGGAAGGTAAATTTGTCTGAAGATAGGCCCTTAGTTTAATTCATGAATTTTTTTTTTTGAAGGTAAACAATTTCATAACTAGAAGATGGAAGTAATTGGAAGTAGGAAATCCATGAATAGCAATTTCTTTATGCTAGCTATAATTTACTAGAACTTAATAAATTTAT
>CM053588.1:147728997-147748093 GCA_028646515.1 Pseudochirops corinnae
ACTTTAATAACTCTACCAAAGGACAGCTGAGTCCAGTAAATTCTTTTTCTGACAACGAACCTAGAACGGATTTCATTAGAAATCCCTCACCCTTTCCCCCCTCTTCAAGATTTTCTATTCAGTTCTGCTCTTTTCATCAAGAATGTTTGAAAGTCCTCTGTTTCATTCAATGTTCATTTTTCCCCCTGAGTAATTATACTCAGTTTTGCTGGGTAGGTCATGCTTGGTTTTAATCCTAGTTTCTCTGACCTCTGTAATGTTCCAAGCCCTTGGATTCCTTAATGTAGAAGCTGCTAGATCTTGTGTTAATCCTGGTTACATTTCCACAGTACTGTCTGCTTGCAATATTTTCTCCTTGACCTGGGAACTCTGGAATTTGGCTACAGTATTCCTAGGAGTTTTCCTTTTGGGATCTCTTTCAAGAGGTGATAGGTGGATTCTTTTGATTTCTATTTTCCCCTCTGGTTCAAGAATATCAGGTCAGTTTTCCTTGAGAATTTCCTGAAAGATGATATCTAGGCTCTTTTTTTTTTTATCATGGCTTTCAGATAGTTCATTAATTTTTAAATGATCTCTCTTGGATCTGTTTTCCAGGACAGTGTTTTTTTTCAATGAGGTATTTCACATTGTCTTCTATTTTTTTCATTCTTTTGGTTCTGTTTTATAACTTCTTGATTTCTCATAAAATCATTAGCTTCCATTTGCTCCATTCTAATTTTTAAGGAATTATTTTCTTCAGTGAGCTTTTGAACCTCCTTTTCTGTCTGGCCAATTCTGCTTTTTAAGGCATTTTCCTCTTTTTGCCATTCAGGTTAGTCTGTTTTTTAAGGTGTTATTTTCTTCAGTATTTTTTTGGGTCTCCTTTAGCAAGCTGTGGACTCATTTTTCATGATTTTCTTGCATCACTCTCATTTCTCTTCCCAATTTTTCCTCTGCTTCTCTTAGTTGATTTTCAAAATCCTTTTTGAGCTCTTCCATTGACTGTGACTAATTCATATTTTTCTCGGAGGCTTTTGATGTAGGAACTTTGACTGTTGTCTTCTTCTGGTTGTATATTTTGACTTTCTTTGTCAGCAAAGTAAGATTCTATAGTCTTGAGGATTTTTTTATGCTGTTTGTTCATCTTCCTAGTCAAATACTTGACTTTATAACTCTTTATCAAGGTAGGACTATGCTTCCCGTGGGGATGGGGGTGGATGTACTGTCTCAGGCTTCAGGGGTTTTGTATCCAGTGACTCAGTCTCCCACCATCTGGGACCAGAGCGAGGAAGCCACTGCTGCTACCACGACTGCCACCACCTCTGCCGCCTTGGAGCTGGGGCTGGATCACAGTCCTCTTTCACCCAGGTGCCACAGAGTTTTCCAACTGACTTTCTGTGCTCTCTTTGGCGTTTGTGGGTTGAGAAGTCTGGAAATTGCCACAGCTGTCAGTGATTCTGCCCCTTGAGGCCTCCTCCAGCCCTGTCTATGCCGGCATGGCCCACACTGGACTGTGCTTGGCTCTCAGCCCAGTTAGATAAAGCCTTCCTGTCAACCTTCCAGGCTGTCTTGTGCTGGAAACTTGTTTCACTTTGTCATTTGTGGGTTCTGCAGCTCTAGAATTTGTTTAGAGTAATTTTTTATAGGTATTTGGAGGGTTTTGGGAGAGAGTTAAACCAAGTCCCTGCTTTTACTCCGCCATCTTGACTCTGCCCGCCAAGAGTGGACATATTTGAGGAACATATGTAGAAGTGAGGAATATATGTAGAGGGCTACACATAGAGGGACCTGTATGTGCCTTATTATATGTGATGGGGCGCACGTGTACATGAGAACACTGGTGGTCATGGCATATCTATGAGGAGAATGTCTTATGATGATGTCATCATACTGCTTTAGCTAGGCCTGCTTCCCATTTTGTTTGCTGGATTATGTTTGCCTAGTTTTGTCATTTGCAGATGTGGTTCCATTGGGCACATGGTTACAGAGTTTCAACTGTGCTTCCAGCTACCACCTTGCTTTAGAGCAGTGGTTCTCAACTTTCCTAATACTGCGACTCTTTAATACTCCTATGTGGACGTATCTGCATGTGGGCAGACCCGCCTGGAGATGGATAGAGGAGTGGTGTCTTGGTTCCTAAGACCATCGGAAATATGTGTTTTCCCATGGTCTTAGGCAACCCCTGTGAAAGGGTCGTTCAACCTCTGTCGCAACCCACAGATTGAGAACCACTGCTCTAAAGTTCTGTGATGAGAAGAGAGGTGCTCGGGTGCTGAGATGCCTCTTCTTCAGAAAACAAAGAGTAGGCTATGCCATATCTCTTTTGTTTTAGAACTCAATGACTTAGGCTTCAGCTCTTTTAGGGAGGTAGGCCCTGTAAACATTTAATATCAAACTAAGGAAAACACTTATCCACCTTTCCTCCTATAAGGAAAGGGAGATTTCTCAGTTCCCATAATCTTGTCGCTGGCAATTTTTGGGGGGTGTTTCCCCAAGGGAGTCTTCTGCTCCAGAAACCATGCTCTCTGAGAACATATACTAGTCAACCAACCCAGAAATACACACAGAGGTTTAATCCATTTCTGAGTCTCTAATGTCTGTCAATGAATATCAGTCTGTTATCCTAGATAGCCGTCTGATTTAAGGTTCGAAATTCCTTGTAATTTGAGTTAATTCTGGATTGTCAATTTGTACCTCCTTTTAAAAGACTGCCTTTCGGCAAGCTACCTACCTAGGGCTAATTTGAGTCTCAGGAGACACAAGATTTTCCTTATTTTTCCCCAAGGTTCTTAGAGTCTCCCATTCAGAAGAAAGGAAGTTGAGGAAGGCAAAAAACAAAAGAGGCCAGATTAGTAGTCATCAGTCTTCTGTACAATTCTTTATTCTCTGAAGTAGGAGGGGCAAGAGGAGGAATATTGGAGAAGCCATAAGTCCCAGAGTAGTAAATCCAGGTGTGAAATGCAGACATGTCTATGCTGTGAGTCCCTTCTATTAATGTAGGGATGTACATGGTTCTTCCCTCCAGTCAGAGGGTAGTAATGAGGTATGAGTACCAAGGGTGATTTGCTGTTTTGGGGTGGTGATAAACTTCCTAGGGCATGGTCGAGAAGTCAGAGAAATCCCAAAGTAGTGCAGCCAGGTGGGAAATATGAGAATTTTCCTCCATAAACATGATTGCGTATATAGACAAGCCCAAAGAAGAGATAAAGAAGTTTGTTGAGGTTGAAAGCAAAGTACATTTTTCCTTAGGGAGTTAGAAAGGTGTTTGGAATATTAGGGAATTCACCTTATCTATGATGATTGAAGATTCTAGTACAAACTTGTAATCAGTGTAATTTGTTTTACTTTAAAATACTCTTTCATTAGAGTAGATTGTTATTGCCTTTTGAATAATTTGATTTCTTGAATTAGACTTAAATTCAGTCATTTAGAGAATTTTAGGGTGCTTATCTTGATATCTTTTAATGCTATCTCATTAAATGCTTTTCAGACTTAATAGTTTTTTTGCTTATATAATGTCCTTGTTGAATTTCTAAAATTTTTAGCTGTTTTAAACTTTTTAAAAAAATTATAAAGAATGATAGGGACAGCTAGGTGGCACAGTGAATAGGACATTGGACTTGGAATCAGGAAGACTCATCTTTATGAGTTTAAATCCAGCATCAGACACTTAACTGTGTGACCCCTGGTCAAGTCTCTTAACCCTGTTTGCCTCATTCATTATCTGTAAAATAAGCTGGAGAAGGAAGTGGCAGGCTACTCCATATCTTTACCAAGAAAAACCCATAATGGGGTCACTAAGAGTCAGACACTGCTGAAACAACTGAATAGCAACAACAAAGAGTAATAGATTTTCTTTTTGGATTTTGTTAATTGAAGGAAAGAGGAAAGATAAATTTTGATCTAGTTTTGATTTACTGGCAGTTTTGAGAGACTAATGTACACTCTTTAACATCCTTTGCAATATTGCTTTAATGTGTTTTGTTTTAAGTACAGTATTACTGTTTTATCTATTTTAGACTTAGCTCCTAGGAAGAGGGAGTAGGTTGTTACTTTGTTGTGTTTAGTAGTACATACCACATTGTCACACACAGTATCCTTATTTAGACATGCTTTGATTCTGAAGATGATGCTGAGAGAGGATGTAGATAATGTATAAATTATTTAATCCTCATAATGTAGAGTTGACACACAATAGCTTCATTTGATTTAATACCAAATAAAATGTATTTAGGTAAAGATAGAGGTTTTTCTCTTTATTTCATATGGATTGGGGAACAACATGTCACCTACATAGAAATAATGTGTAAAATGTGCTTATTGGGTTTACATTGGAACTTTTTTATAAATAGAAAATATCTATGGTATTTTGCTGGTAAAGCTTGCTCATTTGGTACCTGAATTTTAAAAGATGAAGCCCTAGAGGGTGCTCTATCACTGTGAATTATAGCAGAAGTTGGCTTTAGTGTGATGTTTAGCTTAAGATCCTTAGATCCAAAAGTTAAATTATAGTGTCTTTTATCTCATTGACTAGAATTGAATGAATGAGTATGTAGATATTAAGTAATCTATTCCCTCAAGGATATTAGCTAGTTTATAAAAATATTTTTAAAATTTTTTGCATTTGTTTTAAACAATGTCTCAATTTAAGGATATGTTCTTTATTTTTCGTTCTTCAGATGGTTTGAGCCTATTAAAATTATTTTCCTCCTTAATGTTCCTGTTAGAATAATGAAAGTTTCATTGTTCTCCCTCATTTTTTTTTCTCCCCTTTTGAAGAATTTCTATTGTTTCATTTGGTGGGGCTTAACTAGAGACACCAGTTTTTTTCTTCAGTAATTTTCACATTTGGTCAAAGCCTAATTAAAGCATATTGTGGGAATAAATCTATCAAGGAGATGCTCTTAAGAATTTAGTCTTAAATAAATTTTTTGAGGCAAATTGAGCAAAGGTATTTTAGAAATGGTGAATTTATTAAGGTAGACTATGGATTTTTGACTGATTAGTTCCTTAACCTGTGTAACATTTAATTGTATCCCTACTGTTACTCCATGGTTGCTTAATTTGATGATCTTACAAGTATCTGTTGTAGGGGCCACTAGGTGGCAAATTGAATAGAGCACTGTAGTCAGGAGGACCTGAGTTCAAATCCAACCTCAGACACTTAGCACTTACCAACTGTGTGACCTTGGGCAAGTCACTTAACCCCAATTGCCCTGCCCTCCCCCCTCCAAGAAGCAAAAAAAAAAACCCCAGAAGTATCTCTTGTTAGAATTGTCTGCTAAAACACTTCTTTTGTCTATAAATTTGTTACATGAAATTAATATTTGTGTTCTTGAAAGTTATTTGTTATTATTCTTAGGTTGAAAATTTATCCTATAATATAATGGAATAAAAACCCATTTTCCAGCTAAAGTAATTTGTTGCTTTTATTGTTGATAATGGTAGAAAATGCCAGTGATACTCAATTGAACATTAGTAGCTTTTTTTTGGTCACTGTTATGAAACTTTTCTTTAATAATATGAAATTGAGGCAGTATTGTAATTCATGAAATATTCTAAGGGAACAACATCTACAAACTTAAAAATTAGACATATCTAAGGGTTTTTTTATTTTTTGTTTTAAATTAAGGCACCACCTTCTATGGTCAATAATGAACAACGCCAGCATGCAGAACATATATTCTTGTCATTTAGGAAATCAAAATCACCTTTTGCAGTTTGCAAGCATATCCTAGGTAAGTGTTAATTTTTCATTTTTGTTGCATAATCTTATTAGTATAATTTAAATTGCTAAAATCTTTAAGATTATTGTTGTACAGACAGCTTAATTTAAAGATATATTTATTTGAAATACTAGAGCTTTTACATTAATTATGTTAAAGTGAATTTTATAAGATATTCCTTAGGGCAAAAAAGAAAACTGTTATTTTCGATGATTAATTTTATGTTTAAAATACACTTTAAAGTGAAAGACCTATTTTTAAAAACCAGAACATAAGAATTTGAGTTTACCTTTTAAAAACATTGATATATTCATCATCTCAGTTATTCAGTTGTTTTCAAATATATCAACTCTCAAAGGAAAAGCAATAGGCACCCCCATATAATGGATCTTGGAGTCAGGATGACGTGGGTTTTCAAGTCCCTTCTTGGACACATGCTGGCCCTGTGACCCTGAGCCCCTGAGTCCCTTCCAACTCTTAACTCTGTGATCTCTCATACTAAATCATTTAAGTTCTCTTTGTCCCAGGCAACTCTTTAAATACTGCAAATTGCAGAATCGTTGCCTGGATCTGTATGAGTAGGGGTTGTTTCCTCATGTGTAATTGGCTTCCCGTGTAGATGGAATCACTGACCTCAAGGTATAGGGAAAAACTCTCAAAGGAAAAATTCTGCATTGTGTCCAGCTCACTTTTTAAATGTGACCCAAAAATGAATGAGTACATATGTGATACAGAAACATATCTTCATATTTTGAAATGATTATTTTAAAAATAAAAATCACCTTGTTTTTAAAGACAATTTATTTTTAAGACTTCTATGGAAGTTTCTTCTCAAAGAAGATACATTAATATAACATTTGTATTGAAAGTCTTATATATTTAATCTCAGAATTATAAAATTGCCTCTTTTGTTGATGGTGTTTACTACTAAGAGCTGCAGTGAAGCTATCTGTTCCCTCTTAATTTATTTTTACATTAACTTTTCTTTTGATCAGTTAGCCTCCTTTTGATAGTCCAGAGTTTTATTTGAGGTTCATAATACTTGTTGATTATTAAGTCACATAGGAAGTAAATTTTAGTATGGACTGCTGATTTTTATTCCTGTGTCCTTAGTTTTATATATACTAACTAGAAAACTCATTTTGTTGTTCCATTATGCTGTAACTAAGGGTTATATGCTTGATGCATTTATTTCTTTCTACAAATAGTTGTATAATCATTCGACTGACTACCTTCTCTACTTTGAGGTCTTAATTTCTTTTAAAAGAAAAAAACACTTGCATGGTCTGTATTTTTAGCACCAAAAATGGTAAGAGTAGGTCGATTAACTCACACCTAAGTAGACAGGTCCTTTTGCTTACAAGCCAGTTTTTTAACAACTAAGATGACATTTTTATACTTTTTGAATGGGTAATTTTGTACCCAGGAGTGGTATAGATCTGATAAGACAAACTGGCTCTGACACAAGTATATTTTCCATTTCTAATACACCTAGAGAAAATTTAAAAGAAACAAAACCTCAAGGTAAGCAAATCAAAAAGAATTCTACTTCCCTTTCCACCTAGTGCCATGTTAGCATTGTTAGATTTCAGAAAATCGTGGTTAAAAATAATGAATCTAGGGTCCATCTACATTTGTTCAGAACTAGTTATTTTATTTGTGTCTTTTTTGGTGGATGTACACAGCTGGGCTTCCCTATGGCTTAAATTAGCAGTTCAGGTGATTACTAGTTTATTCTAGATGGTAAATAGAAAAATTTCCAGTGTATGTAAATTTCACCTTAATGAAGGTAGTATTGACTTTGTTGTTATTTGAGTTTATTTAAGAATGTATTTTTGACATGGGATATGTTTTTGGAGGGGTAGTGGCACCAATTCCAACTATGCTTTGGAATCATCTTGAATTTGGGCTGTTAAAGTTGCAGATGTTACTTTTGAGTGCATGTATTACCAATAGCATCATTAATATACTGTAGATCTTTCTGTTACATTCATGTTTACATCTAAACACCACAGACTGTCTTTTACTCAGTTGCCACCGGAAAAGAAGGGTTAATTCCTCTAAGAAGACTTCTCATTCAAGTGGCAGTCAATCACAGGCCAGGATTTTCACATTCTTACTCAGGAAATTAATTTCATTTTGTTTGCCTCACTTTGGTTAGGGATTTTATTCTAAAACTTTAAAGGAGAAAAAAAAAACTTGGCCCTTCCATCTTGAATGACTTAAATTTCTTCTTTCTTGGTTTCAGCTTAAATTTTGCGTGTTTCCCATTTTTCTTCATTTCTTTCTCTAGCTCTTTATGTTTATATTTGTTTTCTTTCCTCTTTTCTTTGTGTTTATTTTGGTAGGAAAGAACCTTCAGACATATACTCAATCTCATGACACTTGAGTGCCTTTTGACTAATCAGGTGCTATAGTATTCTCAGAAAACCCCATGACTTATTGTTAGGAAATAGTCAGATGGGCAAAAGGATTTATTTTTTTCTAGGTGCTAATTTTGTAGTAATCCTTTGTTAATATTCTAGGGAACATCATTTCTTTTTTTACTTTGAAATAGCAAACAAAAAAAAAAGCACTTACAATGATAAAAGCTTGGGTTTCAGAATTTTGGAAAATATTTTCTTAATAATACTGTCAACAATGAGAATTGGCACTTCGTTCATGAAATTCTTTTAATGACTCACTTTTTACCTAAGATTATTTCTTTGCTTTTGGTCAAGTCAGGTATACAAATTGTCCCAAAAGTCTTAGTGTAATTTTAAGCTATTAAAGTTTGTCTGGAAATCTCAAATGTAAATTCTGAAGGGTTCTTTACTCTTCTTCTTACTAAATTATTCATCATGTAGAGAGGGTTTGAGGAATGGAGGAACAATTTATTGGCTAACATGCTAATCTTTTGAACCTCTTCTATTGAATTGAAAACTTCCTTATTTAGGGAGAATGAATAATTTTCATTTAGTGTTATACTCCTTATGACTGCGTACACTTTCAGGAAAATTAGAAAGATAAATTTTGGTTTATAGGGTTCTTTAAAAGAGATGATTTTATTTTGGTCACAAGTAAATATAATCCCTTAAAATGACTTGAAAACAATCGCTTTTGCCAAGTAGTTTGTATTGCTAGGCAAATGTGACTACAGCATGGTAAATGGATGAACTTTTTTTTGCTCAGAATTCTCTGGACTCAAAAGGTCAGATATCCCAGTACTAGTTGTCAGAAGTATTGGTTGTATAGTTATAGCTGCATTACTTATTCTTATCATTCAATAGATTTCTAGATGAGACCTCTTGGAAATTCATCTTCTGTGCAAAAGATGGATAGTCAAAGTTTGTCTTAACAGTACTTTGGAAAGTGGTCCAAACAGAATTGGTTTTGTTAAAAATTTAGGCTTTGGTTTTTCTATATACGTAGTTCCTAGAGCTCATAATTCTGTGGGTCCAGGAGTTTGGAAATCTTCATATTATCTGATACAGTATGTTCAAGGAATATGAATGGTAATAATTGTGCTTTGTGGCTTAGGTATGCCACTGTAAGCTTATTAAATAAAGAGGGAAAAGTCTATTGACTTATTTGGACATTTAAAAATACCAGTTGATCAAACTATTTATTTGGGTCCTACTCTCAACATGCCATTTTTGGGTTTGTTTGTTTGATTTTTTTGGAAGAGGCTCAGTATTAACTGAGGAGACACAGTGTTTCTTTGTTCATTCCAGTGGCAGAAGTTAACATTTCTTTGGTTATGGTGGCTATGTTGTGGTAGAGGAAATAAGTGTGTTATCTTACCATGAGTGATTGGTAGTAAGAAATTATTTGAGTTATGTTTGTGAGGAAGTTCCATATTTCTCCTTAAATACAGGTGATATTTAGCTTTTAACTGCCTTCAATCCACTGTGCATTGAGCCTTTACTACTTCTATCAGATCTTTACCAAAGTCCTATATTAATTTCTAAGAACTGTCTCTTTTTTTCCTTTGAGAGTATTCAGGGATTTATGAATTGTGATTTCCATCAGAATTAGAATTTACACTAAGGCTACGTTTAATAAGTGAAACTTTTAAAAATAAGACCAGAATTTCTGTTTTTTTCTTCATGTAGCTTCACGATACCCAGCGTAGGAGACTTAAGAGATAGGCAGTTGTTCCTTAATGGTTAACCTTCTTCCCAGATTTCCATACCTAATCTCTGCCAAGACCATTTGTAAGATTTTAGTACCAATGAGAAGGAGAAAATCATTGAAAGCAGCCTTCCAGTGCTTGTGTGTATCTTCAAGATACTTTGCCATATTCTTTACCACTTTTATGCTACAGTTTGTTTTTAATTGTTTAAAGATACTACTGTTCAAAGGTCTTGGCAAGTTATCTGGAATCTGGCTATATGGTTTATGTGGCAATTATATTCAGTCTTTCAGATTTTTACACATTTCTTGACTTTGGACTGTTTCTTCATTTTTGAAATGACATTTGAAAACTATTAGAGCTATTTGATACCTGGATCTCAGAGAATCTGATGCCTTTTGACACTTCATTTTTTTTCCTGTGATCCAGTTCTTAGTGCAGATACCATAACTTGGTAGATAAGGTTGAATTCCTTCAAAGTGTAGGATGGGGATTTTTATTCAGTTTGATGAGTAGAGCAATCAGAAAATTTGCAAGAGCTTCTCACCTTGTGTAAAGAATGAACTTTGTTTTTATTTTCTGGGAAAAATAGCCTTAACTTAATTTTATACTTTTTTGAGTTTCCTGTTAGAGATGAGTCATCTTGCTGAAAGAAAAGCTATATCATTTTCTAAGCATAAATCTTTTAACAACATGGCTCATCATGAATGGGAATACTCAATCTGTTTTGTTTTGGTTTTTGTTTAAATATCTTCAAATGCAGTATACCATTTATACCTGGTGAGAATATCTTAGGAAAATTTCTGATTGCTTTATTTTTTATTTTTATTTTTTTTTTAAAGCTGTGTTATTTTTTAGTTCTTCATGCTTTGGAAGTAACAGTTGAAGAGAGGTGAGGAAAGTTTGTGAAAATTGTGATCGTGATTAGCTGCCACCTGCCTGAGGTGTCTTCAGAGAGGAACTAACCTCTTTGTGGTGCTAGAGCAAGGTCACGGGAAAAAAAAAAAAGAAACAGGTAATCATTTTATTCCTTGTCTGAAAAGTTCTGTTTTCAAATGCACGTTGTGGAAGTTCATAACAACAAGTGTCTAAAGAAATTTTTTTTATTTTCCTAACAGAAGCTAGTAAAGTGGACTACGTCCTTTTCCAGGCTGCCACAGCGATAATGGAAGCAGTTGTTCGAGAATGGATTCTTTTAGAAAAAGGTAGCATCGAGTCTCTGCGAACGTTCCTTTTAACCTATGTCTTACAAAGGCCTAAGTAAGTACATAGAAGAAATGCCAGTAAAATTACTTTTTGCAATTTTACATGCCATTGAGAGTGTGTCTTTTTGTTTAAAATGTTAATTATCCTATCCCATGTTAAAATGTAAGATCCTTGAAGGCAAGAACTTTTTTGATTTTTCTTTGTAGCCCCAGGGTCTTGGGTGTTATAGGTGTTTGTTGTAGACCTTGGGCAAGTCACTTAACCTATTTGTCTGTTTCCTTATCTATAAAATGCAAATTCCTTGCAAATATTAAAGGAGATGATATGAGTGATGTGCTTTTCAAACCTTAAATCATTAGCTGTTTTTGGGTGTTAACTGGTAGTTGGATTAAAAAAAAACTTTTTAGAATTTCATTTTGGAAAAGTGACTTTTAAAATGTTCAGAATTTTAAAAAGCCAAATGTTTGAAGGAAAGCAAGCTGGGAACAATTTTATTTTTTAGAAATCCAACAAAATACTAGATAGGCTTCAAGAATAGCTGATAAACATTTTATACTGTTTTTGCAGGTGGAAACTTGTCTGGATGTTAATCTTTAAAATAAAAAGGGAAATTGCCACATAAATTAGTTAAAAGTTGTCATTTCCATTAATTCTCTGTGCTGGCATTTTCTATGCTCCATATTTCACAGAACTCTGTTATTCATGTGGTTTAAATAGGTAGGTATTGTATGAGAGAAAGAATATTAAATGTGAAATTTTATATGTATCAAAATGCATTATGTGAAGTAATTCTTGGGAAAAAAAAAAAGATATAATTTCCTCCTTTTTATCCCAAATTTTCATATCCCTACATTGAACCTTCAGTTGTTACAGATTCCCCTTCACCTGGATTTATGAGTTCCATCAGTATAAATATTCTGTGGCCATATTAATTATGCTGAAGTGAATCACAATATAGTAAGAGGGATCTCAGAGGCCAGCCTAACCCAGACCTGAACAAGAATTTCCTCTATAGTATACCTTACAAATTGTTGCCTAGCTTTTGCTTTTTTTTCCTTTTCTTTTTTTAAAATTTTTATTTATTTTTTAAAATTGAATTGGTTTTTTTACTTTTAGTTTACAACATTCAGTTCCACAGTCCCTTGAGTTTCAGATTTTCTCCTCCTCTCCTCCCCCCCTCCCCCCCATCAGGGCAGCATGCGCTCAGATACAGGATCTTCAAATGTCTTCCCATTAATCTTTAGTTAGGTTGTAAAGAAGGATTTTAACTGATGGACTGATCATTGGGAAAGAGGAAACAAAACGAGAAAAAGAAACAGCAGGTAGTTTGTTTCAATATGCACTCAGACTCTGCATCTCTCTCTCTGGATGTGGATATCTCTTTCGATCATGAGTCTTTTGGAGTTGTCTTATAACTTTATATTGCTAAGAGGAGCCCAGTCTGTTGAAGTTAGTTGTCATACATATGTTGTCTGTAATCGTGTACACATTTCTCCTGGTTCTCTAGCTTTTGCTTTTAAAAGTTCCAGGGAGAGGGGATCTGCTGCCTCCTGAGACATCCCATTCTCTAATTGTTATGGCAGCTTTCTTTCTTTCAAGTCTAAATTTACCTCTTTACAGTTTTTTATCTATTGCTTCTTGTTTTGCCATTTAGGTCCAAGAAGAACAGGTCTATTTTCTCTTCCTTCTCCTTGAAGAGACCTATCATGTCTTCTCACTCAAATCTTCTCCCCTCTAGGCTCACCATCTCTTATTTTTTCTACCATTCATATGTCAATAATTCAAGATCCTTCACATTGCTGTTTACTCTCCTCTGGATCTTTTCCAGTTTATTATTGTTCTTCCTAAAATATGGTAGCTAGAACCGAACACAGTACTTCTGATGTGGTCTGATAAGGGAGAAAAGTACTGTGGAACTATAACTTCCTTATACCTGGGTACCATTCTCAGTGCAGCTTAAAGTCTTTTATTACCTTTCATTCATTCATTTCTTTCTTTTTTTCTTGAAATTAAATTTTATTTTTTAAATTAATAATAATTTGTTTTTATCCTTCCCAGTGTCCCCCCCCATTGAAAAAAAAAAAAGGAACAGTATTACCCTTGTAATAAACATACGTAGTCAAGTAGAACCAATTCCTTCATTGGCCATGTCAAAGCAAATATGTATCAGTCTGCAGCTTGAGTCTGTTGCCTCTCAGGAGGTGGGTAGCATGTCTTATCATCTAGTTGGGTTATTGCATTGATCAGAATTTTTAAGTCCTTCACACTCTATCTTTAAAATGTTATTATTGTATGAATTGCTTTGCTTCTGCTCACTTGACATAAGTTCATACAAATCTTCCCAGGTTTTCTCGGAAATCATCCCTTTCATCAGTTTCTTACACTGAGCCAAAATATGTCTCGTTGCACCTTCTGCTCATAGTGGAAGTGGCACAGTAGTATTTCATTGCATTTGTATAGCATAATATATTCCATCATTCCCCATTTGATGGTTACCCTCTTAGTTTCTGGTTCTTTACCACCTGGGAGAATATGTTTCAAACAGTGAAAATCCACTACTAGTTCTAGAAAAGCACCTACCTGACCTTGCTAGTTTAAAACATAGTGGTGGATATACCGATAATGATTCTCCGTCGTTTATTTTTGCTACAAAACACTGTTGAGTCATGGAGCTTGCAGTTTTATGTAGCACTCAGATCTTCTTCAAACCGTTGTCTAGATGCCTCCTCTATCTCTTAAATTTCAATTGATTTTTTTGTTTAGTATTTTTATTTTTCCCCAGTTGCATGTAAAAACAATTTTTAACATTCATTTTTAAAATTTTGAGTTCTAGATTCTCTCTCTTCTCCCCCGCCAACTCCCTCATTGAGAAGGCAGGCAATTTGGTGTAGATCATATATGTGTAGTCATGCAAAACGTTTCCATCAAGTCATGTTGGGAAAGAAACTATAGGAACACCCCCCTCCCCCCACCCCCCCAAAACAATCCTCAAGAAAAATAAGGAAAGCAAAAACCAAGAAAATATACTTCACTCTGTATTCAGACACCATTAGTTTTTCCACTGGGGTTGGATAGGATTTTCCATCATAAGTCCTTCAATGTTTTCTTGGATCATTGTATTGCTGAGAAGAGCTAAGTCATTCACAACTGATCATCTTACAATATTGCTGTTACTTTGTACACTATATGTCATATTGCATCAGCTTATGTGAGTCAAATTTTTCTGAGAGCATTCTGCTCATTTCTTATAACACAGTGATATTCCATCACAATCCAACACCACAGTTTGTTCATTCATCAAATGATGAGCATTCGCTCAATGTCCAGTTCTTTGCCACTGGAAAAGAGCTGCTACAAATATTTTTCTACCTATAGGTCCTTTTCCTTTTTGTTTTTTATATCTTTTAGGATACAGACCTAGTAGTGGTATTGCTAGGTCAAAGGGTATGCTTGGTTTTATAGCCCTTTGGACATAGTTCCAAATTGCTCTACAAAATGGGTTAAATCAATTTACAACTCCACCAACAGTGTATTAATGCCTCATTTTTCCCACATCTCTTCCAACTTTTGTCATTTTCCTTTTCTGTCCTATTAGCCTATCTAATAGGTATGGGATAGTACCTCAGAATGGTTTTGATTTGCATTTCTCCAATCAGTAGTGAGTTAGAGCATTTTTTCGTGTAGCTATAGATAGCTTTGATTACTATTTCTGAAAATTGTTCATATCTTTTGATCATTTATCAATTGGAGAATGGTTCTTATTTTTATAAATTTGACTCAGTTCTCTGTATGTTTGAGAAATGAGGCCTTTATCAGAGAAACTTGCTTCAGAATTTTTTCCCCAGTTACTATTGCTAACTGTATTTCCTTCCATCCTATTCTCCCCCACCCTGTTTATTGTATTTTCTCTATCCTTTCACCCTGCCCCTCTTCAAAAGTGTTTTGCTTCTGATGACCCCCTCCTCTAATCTGCCCTTCCTTCTCTTATCCTCTTCCCCTCCTACTTTCCTGTGGGGAAATACCTATTGTGTGCACGTGCGCGTGCACGTGTATGTGTGTGTGTATGTGTGTATGTGTTATTCCCTCTTAGAGCCAGTTCTGATGAGAGCGAGGTTTACTCACTTCTCATCTCCCCTCTCTTTCCTTCAACTGCAAAAACCTTTTCTTGACTCTTTTATGTGAGATAATTTGCCTCATTCTACCTCTCCTTTTCCTTTTCTCCCAGTATAGTCCTCTTTCACCCTTAATTTTGTTTTTTAGATACCAGCCCTTCATATATTTGTATTGATTTTTAACTCACTTCTGAAACTATTTACCTAAATTTTAGGCTATTAGATCCGAACCTCAGTGTTTTAATCTGTCAGAATATTTGAGTCCTTGCCATCATCTAACGTGTTAGCTATTTCTTCAAACTTTGTATAATCTTCAAATTTAATAAACATTCCATAGAAGTATTGATTGAATAAAGATCCAGATCATTGATACAGTGCTAAACAACACTATGAGCTTTCTTTCTATTTTACATCAAACCCATAATAACCATTGTTTGGATGTATAAACTCTTCAGCCAGTTCCAGATCCTTCTAATTGTAGCTGATCTCTTTCTTAGTCAAGTAAAGTATGATGTGCATTGTCAAATGCTTTTTTTAAATGTGATATTTGCTGATCTATCATTCTGATGACTCCTAGAGGAAATAAGGTTAATCTGGTACCACAATCTGGTTTCCTTAAGTTTTATTGATGCCCTACTTTTTTCTTAAAGTATAGTCATTTTTTTTAGTATCCTCCTCCACCCATTGAAATTCTGTCTTAAAATAAATTTTTAAAAACCAACTCACAAAATGACCGCATTTATTTTATTTAACATTGATAAATGTAATATGACCTGTTCTTAAATCCATTCTGACTTGTGATCACCAGTTCCTTTCTAGTCCTTCACTAACTAACCATCTCTAATATGTTCTAGAATTTTGATCAAAATTAAAATCACTGGCCTGTAGTTTTTATGTTCCAGGCTATTCTCTTTTTTGAAAATTAGGATGTTTGCCTTTCTCCCATCCTATAATACCTTTCTTTTTTTCCATGATTTTTCAGAGAGCATTTCAGTGACTCGGCAGTCACACCTTTCAGTTCTTTCAATACCCTATTTCAACTGGCCCTGGTGCTGGTGTTTTACACATAGTCCTTCTGAGCCACTTGGTGCTCTTATTACTATTTAACCATCTTAGGTTTCAACTTCTAATTACCATTTTTTTGTTTATTCTTTCTAGTCCAAAGTCCATTCTTCTCAGCAGCAAAAATAGGCAAATTGAGAGTTAGACAGCTCTGCTTTTTCTTTGTCATGAAGTACGTAGTTCCATCTATCTAGAGCAGTGGTCGTATCTCTTCTTTAGACCTTGTCTTTTCCTCATTACAGTTAGTAACATTTGTTATCTTTAGCTTTACCTGACGTCCTTAATTCATCCTGAGTCTTAATACAACTACTTGCACAGGAGCGTGTCATGCTTTTGTATTGATCCTCTGTTGACAAGCACTTGCTTCCATTTTCTGTGCTCTAAATCTAGTTTAGATTACATTAATGTACCATCTTTAATATATAAATATCTTATTGCTGATCTTCCATCAGTTTAGTGTACAGTTTAAATTGTTCTTGTTCTGGCAATGTCTTTGTATTGATACATTTCTCTCAGCACTCATACCCTGGTTCCTCTGATAACATGATATAGGGAAGTATCACAGGATTTGAGTCAGAATAGTTGTATTCAAACAACTCTGCCACCCACTGCTTGTGACCTTGTGTACTTTAGATAATCTCTGGTCCTTGACTTCCTAATGTGTGAAATAAAGCACTTGGACTAGATGCTTTAAATTCCTTTCCAGTTCTAAATTCTGTGAGCTTGTGGTTTGTAGGACAGTTGGCTTGGTGCTGAGGTCACAAACTCTAGAAATATAGTTTTAGATTATAGCACAAAGTGACAATAACTTGGCCATATTGGAATTGATTTTGAAATGCTGTCCTTCACACAAAGGCTTTAATTAGACAAGCTAGTTATAACAATACAATTTGCCTTTATATCATTATGCTTATCGTGGTTTTGATTTTTGTTGGTATCCCCTTCACACAGAACCCTCCCTTTGCCCTCCAACACCTCCCACACACAGTTACCAACTACTGTTACTTCGTAAGTGATTTTTCAGAGAGCTACTGTTCTGTGGCCAAAAAACTAATCACCCTTTTGCCAATTTAATGGTGAACCTTTATGGACTAATCTAGCCTATCCTAGATGATAGACCTACGATCTGATATGAGGCCGATATTGGAAGATTTGCCAGGACCTGTCAAAGAGCTTGTGCTTTTCCTATCACAATCTTCAAGGACTTGGGATTTACTTTCATACTTTGATGAGATATTAGAATAAGGATACAGTATATGGTATTATTTTAAAATGTATAAGAAAAGTGGCGAAAGTACATTAATTCCAATGAGTCACAGATCTTTTAAGACCAGTATATAATATAACCAGTAGCTTATCTTAAGGCTGATTTAGGAGGGTTATGGGGAAATATGGAATGCTTTCCTTGTTCCAACTCCATGGAACAAAGAGGAAAGTGACTGCCAGCTTCAGCTTTTCTGTTCCCATCCACTTAATCTTTTAGGATGCTCCCTCACCCTTCTAGGATTTCCATTTAGCCAAGTTCCCAAATCTTTTTATTTTTTTTAATAACTGGTAAACAGGACTCTAGACAAGTTTTTCAGCTAGATTAAAAGTAGCCTGTATAATTGTTAAAAAGAATTGTTGCTAAATTTTTAAAAATGGAGTATAAGATATGTAATCTGTAGGAATTTCACTGAAACTTGGTAAATTTGTTTTTTATTCCTAGCAAAATTCTTTTTTTGACTCATTATTTGATAATGCATTTAGGAAAATGTTATGTATGGAAACAAAGTTGGGAAAATTCCTTTGACATGATACATTCATTTAACAAAGGTTAAGGACATCTAAAATTATACCTAGAAAAGGTATTCAGAATTGCATTGTTGCATAATTTTTTCCACTATCCTAGAGACTTAAAAACTTTAGAGTCAGTCTAGAGTTCGCTAGATCCTTAAAGGAAATTAATATGAGTGGCTATGGGACCAATGTTATATTCATTTTTTAAAAAATTCTTAATTATTATCTCAAACCTTTTTAAAAATGATTTTTGTTTTCAAAGTTGTTTGAGAGTTGTTTATCCAGATTAACTTTGGAATAATTCAGTTATTGACTTATATATACAATTTTGTACTGTTGTACAATTTGGAAGGGCAATAGCTGCAAATCATTGAAATTTCTGTCTTCTATATTATCTATATTTTTTAGTAGTCACTGCATTTAAAATCATCTTCTTCCACTCCCTCCCCCATCAAGAATATCAGTCAGATGGTATTCTTGGCTTTTATTTCATGGCTATAGTTCAAAGGAAAGCTTTCTGGGACAGAAAGAAGAGGTCATAGGTGCTATGTCTTTGTGTCCACCAAGAGAGAGGGGGCATAGAATCTGAGTGTATGTTTGACTTTTATTGTTAAGAAAGTAGTCTTACGGGGGGGCGGAGCCAAGATGGCGGCGTAGCAGCAGCAACATATCGCAGCTCTCACATAGCCACCTCAAAATACCCATAAAATAGGACTCTAAACCAATCCTAGAACTCCAAAACGCACACAAGGATACTTCCCACTAAAGTCAGCTCGGCTATGAGGAACCATATCAGCACTGCGAACCGAAACCAGCCTGGCCTGAAGCCACGGCTGTGCCCTGGGGGCGGCGAAGAGCCTGTCAGGTGAGCGGATTAGCACCATGCGAGTGGGGATTGTGAAAGGGGGAGATAAGCAGTCCAGCCGAAAGGCCTCCAGAGCGGAAAAGCGAAAGGCAGAGGTTTTTGCACCCGCCTCCGTGTTGCAGCTTCCCGCCCACGGCTTGCAGACAGCAGGGGGACTGAGCGATTGTTTTCAGGCCAGTGCTCTCGCGTTGAGCGGCCGGGATCCGGATCGTCGTCTTGGGGCCTCGGTCTTGGAGTCTTCATTATCCAGTCA
>CM053588.1:147748593-147789145 GCA_028646515.1 Pseudochirops corinnae
ACTGCTGACTCTCTTTTCATGATTTTCCTGCAACATTCTTATTTCTCTTCCCAATTTTTCTTCCACTTCTCATATTTGGTTTTCAAAATCCTTCTTCAGCTGATCTCTAGCTTTAAGGCAATCTTCGTGTTTATTGGAAGCCCCTGGTGGGGGAGCTCTGGCCTCCTGCAGCTCTCTGCCTTGGTCCTTCTTTTCTTCAAAGAAGGAATCTAGGGTTTGGTTGCTGTTCTTACCCTGCTTCTTATGCTTATTCTTATTCATGGTTGGTCAGTCCGTGATTTTTTTTTTTAATCTTTGTGGGGCTCTGCTTCCAGAAGGGAAAGCTCTGTCCTAAATCGCTGGAGTCCTCCTGGCTGCCGTAACTCTCACAAAGGTGCTGGGTCCCTTTCCCACTTCCGGCTCACTGGATAAAGAAGACTCATAGGACCAAAGCCCAACACCGCGATCTGGATCCAGGCCGCTCAACGTGAGAGCACTTGGCCTCTGAACGATCACTTAGTCCCCCTCCAGTCTGCAGGCTGAGGGCGCAGAGGCTGCAGTGCGGAGGCCTTTCGCTTTCTCGCCCTGGAGGCGTTTTGGCTGGACTGCTTTTCTCCCAAGACCTCGCAAGCCTCAATGACCTAGTTCTGAACACTGCCGCAGCTGCCGCCAATCAGCTCACCTGAGGCTCCTTGGCTCCTCTCGTCCAGCTGCCCCCAGGGCTCAGCCAGGGTTTCAGGCCAGGCTGGTTTTGGTTCGCAGTGCTGATATGGTTCCTTGTAGCTGAGCTGACTTTAGTGGAAAGTATATTTGCGTGCGTTTTGGAGTTCTAGGATTAGTTTAGAGTCCTATTTTATGGGTATTTTGGGGTGGCTATGTGAGAGCTGCGATATGTTGCTGCTGCTACGCCGCCATCTTGGCTCCGCCCCTGCATGCTTCCTAATAACCAAACGACACAATAAAACCTAAATGGGAATACAAAATTGAAAGGATTAGAAATTGAATTAGCTTTTTAACTTGGAAAAATACACATAACTTGAATCCCAATACCATGCTGTACAAAATCTGTTCAATTTCATTTTCCAGCCTTGACTGTCCTAATGACAATGCAGAAAAAGGTTTAAATCACTGATTTGGTTTTTCCTCCTCCTTTGGACAAAGATAATATAGACAGGTGTTCTCTAGTCCATTAGGAAACATATGGTTGGACAGTCTGCCAATCTATTTTCTGGACATCCTCCTAGCTTTTTGCCCCTGAAGGATAGTTCCTCAGTCACTAGTTCATTTTCTGGCCACCCTTCTAGTCTCTTTTTCTCTAAGAAGCAGATCCCTGACTCCAGGCCCAGTCTCTGGCCATTTGAACATATTCTAAAGACCTCTCTTTGGTATTGTCCCGTGAAGAGCTGTCTTGTTTCTTGTCTTCCATGGTACATGGTACATGATGCATTCACCTTGGGATAGTCATGTAAATCACCCTGTTCACCTTGATTATGGTCAGTGATCCAGCCAGACTGACTTTGAGGTCTCTCACATGCAGCATTCTTTTTTTTTTCTTTTGGAAGGGGGAAGGCAAGGCACAATTGGGATTAAGTGACTTACCCAAGGTCACATTAAGTGTTAAGTGTCTGAGGTTGAATTTGAACTCAGGTCCTCCTGACCCCAGGGCTAGTGCTCAATTCACTGCACCACCTAGCTGCCCCCAACATGCAAGCTGAGCATTTGAAGCTCAGCTCAAATGCTGCCTTTTACATGAAGCCTTTTCTGATCCTTCCCCAACTGTGGGTGCCTTTTCTGCCACTAAATACCTTATATTTATTTTGTATATACTTATATATGTATATACATATTATCTTCCCAACAAGAATGTAAGCCCCTTGAGTGCTGGGACTTTCATTTTTCATCTTTATGTCCCCAGCACCTAGCACACAACAGACATTTAATAATTGATGGGCTAAATGTGGAGCAAATATTTATGTGACTAATATTAGTAACACTATGGGTCACTAATATTAGGGAAAAAAGAATGATTATGGAAAGAGATTATGTTCAGTGCAGGTAAGAGAGATGTCTGTCTGTTCTTATTTTCTTGAGGAGTTGTTACTAATACATAGTTGTTATTGTATAATAGAGAGTTTACCAAATAACAGTTTCCAGTTTCAACAGAGACATCTGCTTACTTCCTTTTTTAATCCAATCATTTTGTCTGTTTCAGTTTGACTTCACCTAAATTGAGTTTTTCTATGTCTTTGGGGTTCTACCTAAATTTATCCAGCCTCTCCAAACACTATTGTAACTCGGGGGGGGGGGGGTGAGAGGGGAAGCAAGAAAAAATGAATTACTGTAATAAAAATTCTGAAAAAAGTGTTCCATGGTGCTTTTAGTGCTGTGTAAGACTCAGCTTGGCCTAGAATACCTTCTGTTTTTATGTTAGAAATTGTGAGGAGAAAGATCTGGAATTTCTTCCTCTGAATCAGAAGTCTTTAAGTACCAATCCCAAAATCTGCAAGAGAATCCTAATTATTTCAGTAATTCTTCAAATCACTTTGCTGTCCACTTCCTCATCTTTGTCTCTCACAAACACTCTGGCACACACATATATTAACAGTAAAGGGAGATTCTTTACTGTAGTTATTCACTTGGAGTCCATTGTTGACCTTGGAGAGAGAATTTTCAATTGAAAGTCAGGATCTGAAGCAAGATTTCAAGAGACTGAATGAATGGTGAGAAAGTTGATCCCATTGATTACAGACAACTTTTTTCAAACTTCAGCAGTGAAGGAGAGGAGAAATATGAGAGAAGAGCTAGATGAAGGAAAAAATTTTAAAAAGGCTTTGAGGGTTGGCGATGTTTGAGGGAGTTGGGAAAGGGCTGATGGAGAAGATAGATTGAAAATGCATAAGAAAGGTAGAGATTATTTCTGGAGCAAAGTCCTGAAAGCAACAGGAGGAAATGGTTCCTTTAGTTCTCTGTTATAAAATATAATGCATACAAAGAAATTATTAACTTTCCATTAGAGAACTGCTATAAGTTATTTTAATTAATCATGACTAATTTATAACAATCCATCCTCATTTACCCGAGGTTTGACATGGTCAGGTCAGTGCTTTAGGAATAAAGATTGGCCAGCTCTGGAGAGTGGATTGGAGAGGGAAGAGACTAGAGGAATGAAGACCAATGAGGAAGTTATTACAATTGTCCAGAGGTATCTAATAGTTATCAACAGCATATGTTTATGCTATTTAAGCATAAATTTTAGAATTCAGGTTAAGGTTAGGCACATAGGAGGAAGGTGGAGGAGGATACTTGTAAAATCCCTTCTCATCTCCTCACCCATTTCTTCCATAGAAAGCATCAGGGTGGTACAGATGAAAAGTGTGTTGATTGGGGTTCAAATCCTTTCCTTGCCACTTACCTTATGACCTTGGGGTAGGTGATTAACTTCTTTGGTCCTCAGTTCCTCATTTGTAAAATGACAGGGTTGGACTTAGTGACTAAGATACTTTTCAGTTCTAAATATATAATTTTGCTGAAGGTTTGTGTGCACAGAAACATATCTAACCAGTGTAATTTTAAATGATACTTCTAGGCTAAACTGCATAACCCAACAAAAGAATGAATGTACTCGTTCATTTTATAGGAGACAATACATTTTTCATCCATCTTGTATGCTTCATTATCAGTTTAAGACATGGGTGATTCTGATGATGATGACATCCCTCGGCTTTCTTCACATACCCTAGCAGCTCTGCAGGAATTTTATGATGAACAGCAGCAGCGAAAGAGTGACCCTAGTGAAGATAACAAATATAACATTGGGATAATTGAAGAAAATTGGGTAAGTAAATCCATTTTAGACTCATACATCTTTCTTTAAAGGAAGAAAAAAGTCAGTAAGCCAATGATTATATATTGAGGGCCCCCCGTTTGATGTGCCCGATGTGTTGCAAGGCACTGAATGGGCCGATACAAATTAATTATAGGCCATCCTTAGTCCCTGCCCTCTGGGTGTTTACCACCTAGTTGGAAAGAAAAGACTAACACAAAAAACTTAGCATTAAAACAGTTTATAATTAATCTAGCCCTTGGAGACAACTAAGTGGTACAGTAGATAGAGTGCCAGGCCCAGAGTCAGGCAGACTCATCTTCCTGGATTCAATTTTGGTTTTAGATGCTTACTTGCTGTGTAACCCTGGCCAAGACACTTAACCTTATTTGCCTTCATTTCCTCATCTGTCAAACGAACTGGAGAAGGAAAAGGCAAACCACTCCAGTATCTCTGCCAAGAAAACCCCAAAATCTGGTCACAAAGAGTCAGACACAACTGAAGAACAGTAACAACAATCTAGGTCCATCTGTCCTTTGACTCTCCTCAAAGCTTTTCTTGACCTTTCTACCCTAACATCCCCCACTCTACCCTCTCAAAAACTTCCCTTCTCTGGATTCCCAAAACACTGTGTCTCTGTTATGCAGTTTTTGTATTCTACCTTGTTTTGCCTTGTATTTTAGTTATTTGAGTAACTGAATAATTAATTCCTGAAATAGACTGCTGCTGGTGGGTCTGCTTGCTTCAAGTCTCTCCTCACTCCAATCCAGTCTCCATTCAGCCACTAAAGTGATTTTCTCAAAACAAAGGTCTAATCATGTCATTACCCCTACTCAGTAAACTTTAGTGTCTCCCTGTTATATCCAGGAGCAAATACAAAATGCTCTCTTTGGCATTCAAAGCCCTTCACAACCTAGCCCTCACCTGCCTTTCCACTCTTCTTAAACCTTGCTCCCCAACATGTCCTTTTCTATCCAGTGGCCTTCTGGCTATTCCACAAACAGACGCTCCATCTCTTGGCTCTGGGGATTTTCTCTGGCTGTCCCCCATACTTGGAACACTCTCCCTTCTCTGCTCTAGCTACTGACTTCCCTGGCTTCGTTTAGGTCCCAACTAAAATTTCACTTCCTGCAGGAAACCTTCCTGAATCCCTTGTGATTCCAGTGCTTTCCCTCTTTTAATTATTTCCTAATTATCCTGTATATAGCTATTTTAGTATATATTTGTTTGAATTTTATCTCCTCTGTTGGATTGTAAACTCCTTGAAGACAGGGACTGTCTTTTGCCTCTTTTTTTATTTCTAGCACTTAGTACAGTGACTGGCACATATCAGGTGCTTCATAAATGACTGTTGATTGATTTATTAATTGACTTGTGCTTAATAGCAAATGTGAATTTAAATCCCAGCTCTGCCACTTACTGGCTGTGAGACCCATGGCAATTTTCCTTATCTGTAAAATGGGGGTGATATTTATATAACATATCTCACAGAGTGGCTGTGAGTTATAATGAAAGGAAGGAAGGAGGGAAAGAAAAAAAAGAAAAGAAGGAAGGTAGGAAGGAAAGAAGGAAGAAGCCATTTTAATAACTCCTACTGTGATAGACCAACATGGGCTTAAGAAATTGGTTGCATTACTGGGAAATAAGGTATACAGGCACTGGGGTATAGAAATACATCTTGCCCTACTAGAAAGTTAGGGGGGAATGGGGGAGGATATAAGAGAGAGAAGTTTGGGGGAAGGGGTATTCAATAGGCTCACAATCTTGGGGTGGGGGGTAGGGGAAAGACAGGGAGAAAATTTGTAACTCAAAATCTTGTGGAAACAAATGTTGAAAACTAAAAATAAATAAATAAAAGATTAAAAAAAGAAATTGGTTGCATTAAATTTAGAGATTATGAATATATCCTACTTTAATGATTTCCTGTCCATTTTTACTTTTTCTTGTTGAAGCTTTTGAAAAGGTGGGAGTGTTGTCAAAATAAGCTTCCCACATAGAATTGAAGCATGGATTTTATTTCACTGTGAAGTGAATTGTTGAAAAACAATTCAGGCTTCTGTTTATTGCCTGTGGATTTCCCCAGGTTTAGCAGGGATATATATGCTTTACATTTAGACATTTTTTATAGGTAAATTAAGTGATATTTTTACCTACTTCTCCCCCCCTCTCCCCCAAGAGTCTCCAGATTTGGTTTTTTTTTTCCATTTGTGATCTCTGGTTAATCTGAGTCTTTTCTTCTCTTTTTGGGGAGGGGTACCAAATTATTGATTTCATTGGTACCAGGAGCTTCAAGTGAGGAAACTCCCTCCACATATAGAGATCAGCACCTTCCAGGCTTCTAGGCCTAGGGAGTTGCCTGGGTTAAGTGACTTGCCCAGAGTCACAATGTCAGTATGTGTTAGAGATGAAACTTGAAACTAGGACCCAGCTCTTTCTCCTTCCTAGGCCACTTCATTTTCTACAGCAGCCCTGCCTTTTAACCTAGAAAAAGTTTCCCATTCGAAATTCCCTTCACTCTCATGAACTCAACTATTACCTCTACAGGAATGACACCCAAATCTATATCCTTATTTAGTGGTGATGTTCTTCTCCAGAACTCACACAGGACTTTATTTTCACCTCTCTTCTGCACTTATCATACACTGTAGTTTTGAGTGTGTGCCATCCCCATCACTAGACTTTATGATCCCTGACTGCAGGGAGCCCTTATATAGTAGGTGTTTCATAAAATATATTTTAGAGGGTTGTGCTGAAGCCATGCAAATATGTTTTATTTATGATACTGCCTGGAGCAAATAGATTTTTCCCTTTTTTCTGATCTTTTTTATTTCTGTGTTTGGGTAGCAGTCCATTCTCTCCTTTAGTCTCCTTTCACAACTTAGCAGAGTGAGTGCTAGGTTTTGATTCAGGAAGCCTTTGATACTTTATGTGTAGCTAACACACACTAAGTTATGCCTCAGGGTATCTCTAGGACTGATCTGCTTCTTATAACTGTGAACAATAGTATCCTGAATAGCTATGATGCTAATATAGTCCAACACTGCTGGATGTGTGACCCTGGGCAAGTCACTTAACATTTTTTGCCTCAGTTTCTCATCTGTAAAGTGAACTGGAGAAGGCAGTGGCAAACCAGTATCTTTTCCAAGAAAACTCCAAATGGGATCACAAAGAGTTGAACACAACTGAACAATAACAAGGTTGAATTATTGTTTTACAAAAATATGCCCCTTGCTGTGATCTTTATACATTTGGAACGGGCAGTTGTTTTTAGATGGCAAAAAGTTTAATGTATAAACAACAAAAGTGATTTCTACCCATTTCCCTTCTACAGCAATTGAGTCAGTTTTGGTACAGTGAAGAAACAGCATTACAATTAGCTACTGAAGCTATTATAGCTGCTGGTAAAGGTGGAAGGTAACTTTTAAACACTTTTTTTCATATCTCTTAAATCTACTGTCAGTAGTCATTTTTCTTAATGAAAAATGCTTTGTCTCTTTAGGTTCTTTTTTTCTCTTGCATCTAAACTTTAGGAGTTTAAAAAATATTTGCTGAAGAATTATTTGCTATATTTCTTAACTAAAATAGTGATTTCATAGCTAAATCATGTGTTTGTTAGAATTCATAGGAGCCATTGGATTTTTTTCAAGTTAGTACTACTGAATGTAGTATCTTATTGTGTTAACGGTCCAAACAAAAAGAATAGTCTTTTATATTTGGCTATAAACTTTGATGAAACCTTATGATTGTGATTAAGGCAGTTAATTCTGTACCAAGATATTACAAATCAAGAAAATTTTAATAATCTATTTTTCTCCCTAGAGTCTCTCACTTTTATCTCTTAATATTATCCAATAATCCAGTATCCAATAGAGTTTAATGAAGCAATTTTATTTTTTTTAATCTTTTTACCCCAGATGTATAATGCATAAGGGAGTTATTTAGGTTCAGTCATGAAACAGGAATCATATAGAGGTTTGTGCTAGCTCCTACACAAATCTTTAAGTGCCTTGGACCCAACCAGACTACTCAATATAAAAGAGTAGAGACCAGAATTCCTCACCACTAACTCTTCTTTTTTGTTTTGCTTTTTGGCAGGCAATTGGGTTAAGTCTTGCCCAAGGCTAGTAAGAGTTAAGTATCTGAGGCTGGATTTGAACTCAGGTCCTCCTGACTCCAGGGCTGGTGCTCTACTCACTGTGCCACCTAACCGCCCCTAGAGACCAGAATTCCAACAAATTTGGTTTTTCCAACTTCTAAGAAGTGAACTTGAAGTCCTGTGCCCTCTCTATATACTTATCTGCATTCCTAACTTTGGGGAAAGCCAAGCTAGGGTTTAGGAGCAAAAGGATAAGAAAATCAATAAATAATTATTTTCTTGTTAATTTTATACAGTTTGTTTACAGTGATCTCCATGATCACAAATTATTTTGTGCAGTTAGTCAAATATGGATATGTGCCATTCTAACCTTGTTTTATTTGACAAAAGAAGCAAACTAGAGGCAAGCCTCAATTTTCATAGGCCTTTAATAAGCTGTAATAACTTATTTGGCTATTAAGTTATTATTAAGTAGCTATTATTGTTAATAGTTACTATAGCCAAAAAAGCTATTAAAGTTTAAAACTACACTGACTTTTGAGATACCTTGTATGTATGTCTCAGATACAAATACCCATCCAGCAGGTATTTCTTAAAGGCAGTTAGGTGGTGCAGTGAAGAGAGGACTGACCATGAAGTCAGGGTTCAAATCCTATTTCAGACACTTAGTAGCTGTGTATTCCTGAACAGCTCTCTTAACCTCTATTTGTTTTACTTTGTTCATCTATAAAATGGAGATAATAGCACCTACCTCCCAGGAGTATTGTAAGGACAAAATGGCACAGTGTTTGCAAAGTGTTTTACAAATCCTAAAGTTTTATAAAAATAATAGATATTATTATCATTACTATTATTATTTCCCTAGTACTTGTGGGGATTTCCTATCTTTCCTTACTTAGCTAACCTCATTTGGTCCCAGAACAAATTAGCAAGAAGATGGGCAGTGGGAGGGAGGCAGCAATGAGAAGGAAGAAAAAAGAGAGAAGAGGAGAAAAATCTGCATTTTGGGGCTCTGGGACCATTTCTTATCTATGTTCCACACACCCCCTCCCCTTCTTTACTTTAAAACTGCACTGAGACTTTTGGGACACCCTGTATATGTCTCATATACAAATACATAAACACCCATCCACTGAGTATTTCTCAAAAGCAGTTAGGTGCCCACAACAGACCACCCAATGCCAACATCAATTATCAGTATTCCTATTAGGAGGGAAGAAGCATGGAAAATTGTTGCAGAATTTCCCTTTATTGTTGATGAAAACTGTTTACTATATTGTAAACTTAGCTACAGTATTCTAAACTCCCTTCCTCTCCCTGGCACTTGAAATTCAGTCAATAAAAGAGAACCAGAGAAAATTAGTGAAGCAACTCCATCCAGGAAAAAGTATAAATATCAGTACCCCTCTTTTATCTTAGCCTTGCAAATAGGCCAAAGAACTTAATGGGAAGTCCAGGGAAGGTGGACAGATAGGCTTAGAAACAGGAAAGTCAATCTGACTTGTACAGGAAACAGCTGTAGGGGAGGCAGGCTCTTTCCAAATGATGGAATCTGTCATTTAGCCCATGTGACTTCTAGATGGAAACTAGGCTCAGATACTGACCTGGAACAAGTGATGAAGCCTAGGTGAAAGAAAGAGAAGGGAAGGAGTCATGATGACTGACTGATAAGTGAATTTGCTTTGGGTGAAATGAGCAAGACAGATCAGACCTACTGAGGATGAAGGAGGCTACTGCAGAATCCAAACAAGAAAGGTCAAAGCCTATGGAAGAACTCCTTGCAGGGGACTGAGTCATAGGATTCTAGTACCGGAAGGGACTTTACAAATTAAGTTCAGTTTCATTTCTTAACAGACAAAGGGTGAATGTAGTGCTTATCAGAGATCAGAGCCTTTGAGCCTTCCAGGGCAGAAAGAAAGAAGTCACGGTAAAATCAGGAAGGTCAGAAACCCATGGGCAGACTCAGAGTTCCTGCACCCATCATCTAAGTCTAGGTAGCAGATTTTAAGAGGGTTTGGCAGTTCTAGCAGCCTTGTCCTCAATATACCTCAGGCTAGAAGCCTAAAAGTTTGGGACAGCAGCCAACCAGGACAGGCTTGAGGTCAGACTGACTCCAGAGAGAAGAAATAAAATAGTGAGGTCAGTGGATATTAAGAGAGCTAACAAAGACCAAGGTTTAACTCCTTTTGTGTGTTTACTGAAAACGATTGCCAAACACTTCATTCCTATAAGTTTTTAAGACTTAAAACTTTTGTAACTTTCTCTTTTGGGGGGCTAATTTTACTGTACTTACTAGCATTAAAACCCTAGGAAAACATAAACAAGGTTATGTATTTATATAAGAAATTACAGAATAGAAAAGTTTGGAATTTATGATTCATTCTGAAATTGGGGGCACATGGTTCACGGGACAGAGAAAGGGTGTGATACTAAGTGGAAAACATGGGGAACAGGGTAGCAGTTGGAGTTCTCCAGGTTCTAAAAGTGAAGGCACTTCACAGCACGTTCTAGTGGATTAACACTCAAGCAGATGGCCTCTGGAGATGGGGGAGAGGGCATGGGATTAGCTCCCATCTCAGACAGTTATAAGCTGTGAGACACTGGGCAAGTCACTCAGCCTCTCTGTGCCTCTCTGAAATGGGCTCTGAGATCACTTCCAGCTCTACACCTATGATCCTATGATACATCCAGAAGGCTACACGTTTATCTGTCATTCCTAGTTATCTCTTAACCTGTGTGAACCTCAGTTTCCTGATTTGCAAAATTAAATAATAACAGCACCTATTTCACAAGATTGCTATGAGGATCCAGTGAGTGAGTGTGTGTGTGTGTGTGTGAAATTACTGCTGTCCTGTGCCTAGTTTATCCTGTATTTTGTTATTGCTCAGATTTCCCGTCTCCCAAGAGTGACAGTAATTAGGTTCTCTACTTTGGGTACATTAGGTTGAAGAGATTTTTGTGGACAGGCCTGAGAACTTAATCATGTCTATAACAGTTTTATGAAAGATACATTTCAAGTTCCAAATAATCAACTTGCAAAACAGACTTTTAGAATCTAATATGTTGACAAGCATATTATAGGTAGGAATGGCTCTTTCCTGGATAGCAGATTTTTTAAAACTTTGTAACTAGAGGAAACCCAAGGTTCCAAGTTGTTTGTACACATTTGATTCATAAATCAGAAAGTTTTTGGATTATCTTTTCAGGAACTTGGAATTATAGAGAGTTCTTTTTTCAAAATCATGAGGATTTAAAAAATCAAGTCAGAATTGTTCAATTTGGGGTTTTGTATATACTTGAAATAAATAGTAAAGGACCAACAGGAAAACAATAGGGACATTTTAACCTTTGTGTCATTTACAACAGGTGTTTTTCATAATATGTTACTGATGTTCTAAGTTGTTGGTTATTAACCAGTTTATTATCTATATATCTTCAGACCTTAAAATTATGTATTGCAGATTTTTTTAATACCATATTCTCTCAATATGAACTAGTACAAAGTGTGACAGTATTTTTTAAACAGCAGCTGCTGGTAGTTTCACTGGTTTTTGTCTTTTATATAATTGAATGGAAGCATACACTCAAATAGGAGGCTAGAGTAAGGGCCTCCTCTGGGGGAAAAAAATGCTCAATGGAAATCCAAGCTATTATTCTTCATAGATGTTTGATACCCTTGGTTAACTTTGGGAAACCCTTCATGAATTTGTTCATTTTCCACTTCTAGGATAGCGTGTATCAGTGCCCCCAGTGTTTACCAGAAATTGAGAGAGTTGAATGGTGAAGACTTTTCAGTGTGCATCTTGGAATATGACAGAAGATTTGCTGTATACGGAGAAGAGTTCATCTACTATGATTACAATGATCCTTTAAATTTGCCAGAAAAGCTTACTCCACATAGTTTTGACATTGTTATTGCTGATCCACCTTACCTTTCTGAAGAATGTCTCAGAAAAACAGCAGAAACCATCAAGTATCTAACACAAGGAAAGATTCTGCTTTGCACAGGTATATGTCTCTAGGCCTTTCTGTTTCTTCTACACATTTTATTATTTCTCATAAGTATCTTATTCAAACTGATGATAATAAATATTTTTATTAGACTATAAGAATTACTGATTTAACTCAAAAGGGTTTTATAAAGCTTTGAAGTGCTATAAAAATTCAGTGCCTCTGATGCCATGCACCTCTGATGCCTCCCCCTGTACCCACAGAGTGGGAGACAGTACTCTATCTGGCAAAACAGCCCAAAGTGGATGTCCATTTTCACCTGAAGACCCTGCAGATCTGTGTGAATAATTAACAGGTGCCATTTATATGTCAGAGGTGGTGTCTTCTACAAAGTGAGATAGAGAGTTGTAGAAAGGAGAGCTGTATAAGAACAGGTCTGGAGGTTATTTTTTGTGTGAAGATAGAAATTATTCTTCAAAATTCTATTAATTCTAGTTCATTTTTTCCTTTTGTATTAACCTATGAAAAAGAGTATTTCTCTGCTGCTAAGAAACTACTGTCAGTACACTATCCATTATTATACATTTTTAACCATTCTTATTGCTAAAATTAAATACAAAAAATATAAATTTTTTTGCTACTGAAAAAGGATAGTTCTAGACTGAATCAGAATTAGGGGTGAGTAGGATGCCACCTAGTGTTTAACACTGAGGGAGGCCACAAAGGGACACTTGTTAATACTATATTTTATAAGTACATAAAGGTTTAATATTAGAAAAATTATTCTCTGTGGTATGTAGGTGTTTATTTTTTGAGAAATAAAACCACATATTAATCATGAAGATTGGTATACAGTACAGTCATTCAACTTAGAGCTTGGGCAATCCAACTCCAAGCCATTCCTTCCCTTCATTGTAAGCTTCAATGGTGCAAAAATAAGGACTATATCTTATACTTTTTTTATAGCCCCTGTTTAACATAGTACTGAACATATATATAGTCTGTGTACTCTGAGGAAATATGTTTTAATTGATTCTGATAAATATTCTCATTTTGTCAGGTGCCATCATGGAGAAAGAGGCAGCAGAACTTCTTGGGGTGAAGATGTGCAGATTTATTCCAAAACACACTCGAAATTTGGCAAATGAGTTTCGATGTTATGTTAATTATGATTCTGGACTGAATTCTAAAGTCAGCTGTTCATAGTACTCCTATTAAAAGGACATCTTCATCCTTATATTTTCTGGTCTAGATTTGATTATAGAGAGATCTTATCTCTTAATTTTATAAACCAGGTTTATAATGCATTTAGTGTTTGTTTTCAAAAAACTCTTCACCAGGGGCAGGTGGATGTTGCAGTGAATAGAGTACTAGCCCTGTAGTCAGGAGGACCTGAGTTCAAATCCAGCCTCAGACATTTTACACTTACTGGCCGTGTGACCTTGGGCAAGTTGCTTAACTCCATTGCCCTGCCTTCTCCCCTACAAAATGCAAAAAAAAACCCCAAAAACAAAAAAAACCCTCTTCACCAGCTTGAATTCATTAAGGGTTAGTTCTTTGTGCCTATTCAATGAGAGCTCAGGGCTTTTCATTTCTAAAGAGCATACTGTCAGCTCCATATAGCACAATTCAAGTTGAGGATGGAGTTAAAGAGAATGCCCCTTTCTTCTTTCTTTTGGGCTTTGTAGAGTGTAAGGAGACAAGGTAAGTCTGAATTGGCAAGAATCTGATTTACGTACATTTCAATGCAATTTTATTCCTTTGAAGAAAGAATAGAAACAAAATTTTTTTTTTAAAGTTGCCAGTGCTGGTGATATCATGATAGGAATTATTTGTAATTACCACATGCTTATAATCAAATTAGATTTTGCTTTAAAAAATACTTGAAAATATTGTTCTCCTACATAGGCTAAAGATTTACCTTATAATTTGTAAAGATTATGTAATAGGAGCAGGGTCTTCCCATTTACTCATTCCTGGAAGCGCACATACTCTTACTCCACATGGGTATATAACAGAATACAGAGCAGGAATTGGAATAAAGGCCCCACCCCCACCCCAGTTTATAAAAGCTGTATCTCCCTTTCAGGGCTCTAGAGGCTACCCCCTGAGGACTTGAGAGTTTCTTTTCAGTGCTGTTAGCTCAAGTTCCCATTCCAGTGTGTTCTCCCAAACATCATTTGCTAGTGATTAGCACCCCATTATCATTGAACCAATTAACATCAGTTAGTTTTTATGAAGGAGTTTTTTTTAACTGAGAAAATATGCAAAAACAAATAGAAATATTTTCCCCAACACCCGGGAACACACTACTGCTGTCCTTGAGAAGAAAGGGATCAAATTTAAAGTGGTTGGTACAATGCATTCGTCACACCCCCGCCCCCACCACCAAATGCATTTCTGAATGTCAAATAGTGAATGGTCAAAGTTGCCGCCTTACTCTAAAAATCTAGCCACTTAGGGTTTTGCTATTTACTAGCCTCAGTTGTCCAAAAACTGGCATAGACTCCTATCGTTGGAGCTCTTGTGGCTCACTCTTCCAGACTTTCCAAACTTGCGGGGTCACAGCCTCATCTCTTCTGTCTCTGATACTCCTTCACCTGTGACAGGAAAGAATAGACCCAAAAAGATCCAGAAGCAAAAGTAGAGCCATGTGCTCATGGCTTCAGGCAAACCCCGGGTGGCACTGTAAGCTAGCTCTTTCTCTGTCTCCCCACCCAAAGGCTTACTTACAGCAGTCCTTTCCTCCTCATTCAAATGCAGCCAAGAATTGAAATGCCCTATGGGAGGTTTTTATATGCATATCAGTTCCAGTGCAGCTGGACTAGAATTCCTGTGCCTGCTCTGATGTTGGAGCAGGGCCTTTTCGTTCACTGTGCATACCTGAAAGCAAGCTCATCTAGCTTCCACAAGGGTATGCTGCAGACATAACCCTGTACGTGGTTGAAGGATGGGACTCCCATTGGCCAGTCCCCTTTACTTAACAGCAAGTGCTTTTCCTGTCTATGACATAGGGCAGTGAAAAGAGTGCTAGACCCAGATTCTGAGGACCTGCATGTGAATCCCTCGGATCTAGCATTTATTCTGTGTAATTGGACAGGCCACTTAAACTCCTTAGGCCTCAAATGACTATTATAAAGTCCCTTCTAGGCTTTAAATGTATGGTCCTATAATTCCTCACCAATAGTTATTCTGTACTGCATATTGTCTTAGCAGCCATAGAAAGTCACTGAAGATTTTTGAGTTGGGAAATTAATACAGTCATATATGTGTTCTAGGAATATCGATTTGGCAGTTATGTGGAGGATGGATTGATTAGGCAGGAGAGATTCAAACAAGGAGATTATTGCAAAAGTCCAATGTGACTTTTAAAAAGTTCAAGAAACATAATTTCTGGGTGATTTAATAATTTCATCGATAAGACTAGCATGTTCATTAATAGAAAGAGCTCATTGGCACTCTTGAATGCCAAAGACCTCTCATGGTAGTGGGCTCACAGTTTATATGCCTTTGGAAGAGCAGGTGTTCCTGAAGGCAGCAGTCATCTCTGATTAGCTAACAATGTTGGAATGAATATTATGAGATGTGGGTTATATTACAATGAGAAGTCTTGAGGATGTGATTTGTATCACACAAGAGACTTACTAATTTCCTTATTACCTGTCTGAAAAAAGGGAGAATTCACATTTTCTCAGACCTGAGTAAACACAATGAACAAGAATTCCCTCATTGGCCTAAACTTAGATTAGATCTTAGCCTGGGTTAATTTAAGATTTTCCATGCTGGTTGATTTGTGGATGAGGAAGTAGAAAAGGGGAAAAAATCATGGTCCTGATTCAGTAATTACTTATTAATACAAGAGAGAAATAATCGTTTCATCAGGTAATATGTGATAGGACCTGACGGAAGATAAGAGAGAGGTGATGATAAAACAGCATTTCAGAGGGGACCATCTGTTTAAAGACTTGAAAGGACCTTGAAGGTCATCTGATCACATAAGATAACATGGTATGGTGCTTTGCAAGCCTTAAAGCACTGTATAAATGGTAGCTATTATTATTAATCAAATCCTTTCATTTTACAGATGAGGGAAGTGAGCTCACACAAGGAATGTGATGGCAGATTGGGGATTCAGAGCCAGGTCCTCTGAATCTAGGTCCAGAACTCTTCCCATAGTATCACAAGATGGAGGGGTTAGATTTCCCAAGGAGGGCCCCAGACCCCTTCGAGGACTGGTATTTTTAGGTCATTCACAATGTGACTTTCCAGTCTTATCTAACATAATCCCCCTTCATACTCTATGCTCAAACAGAGTGGATTATTTAGTAATCCTTCTAAACCCATCCTACAATTTCCCATTTCAGTGAAGCAGAGCAAGTCATCCCTCATGGCCGGAATGTAGTTCTTCATCTCTGCCTATTGACGGGCTGTGTTTGGGCGCTGCCTCTGCCAGGAAGCCAACCCTGATGCTCTTCCCTGAAAGTTAGCTCTGTCTTCTCAGATTTTCTTATTATGCTCTGCTTGGATCTCTCCTATATCCTTAGCACCTCCTTGAGGTAATGAATGCCATTTATCATTTTCATAGCCTAGCCCAGGGCCTTAAATATAACAGGTATCTAATAGATACGAAATGAAATTACCTAAATTGTTATAGTGAAAAGAGCTGGTGAAGAGTGACTATTGGTGTATGGTGTTGAGGTTTGCAAAGCATTTGGCATATTATCACATTTGATCCTCACAATAACCCTGTGAGGAAAATGCTATTATTTTACCCATTTTACAGATAAGGAAGCTCAGGCCGAGAGGATTAAGTCACACATCTAGTAAGTCTCTGAGATGATTCGAACCTAGATCTTCCCCACTTCAAGTCCAACGCACTACCTACTTTATCATTGTGAGGGGAAGGGAATAGGCATTTACATAGCAACTACTATGTGTCATGCATTGTTCTAAGCACTTTTACAAATTATTATCTCAATCCTCACAACTCCAGGAAGTAGGTGCTATTATTATCCCAGTTTCACAGTTGATGAAACAGACAGAGGTTAAGTGACTTGCCCAGGGTCACACAGCTAGTAAATATCTGAGGCCAGATTTGAACACACAGGTCTTCCACACTCCAGGCCCAGTGCTCTATCCACTGCACCACCAGCTGCCTCTGCTTCAAAGACTAAGTAACCCTAAATACTCATTTTAGCCGACTGTCAACAACCTGCCCACCCCAACATTCTGCCATTAGCATAGAAACTGTTTGAACTGTATAAACCCCTTGTCATTTTATACATACATGGATATAGTTAACTTTCCTTAAATGGGACACCACATTGGATCAGTTTGTAGCCTGAGCAAAGTTCCTCCCTTATCCTTTTTGATTCACCACTTAGGACGTCTTTACCACAAGGTGGTCAGAGGCAAATTCCTTCAAATCTTTTTGTAACTTGCCAACAGTTCTGTTAGTGAACTAACCCTGAAGCCTAGAGAAGCTTGGGTTTTAATCCTGTCTCTGACCATAGCCGTGTGACCTTGAACAAAGTTACTCTCTGAGCCTCAACTTCAAACCAATAGAATGAGGATAATAATACCTGACAAGTCTGGTTACTCACCAGAGATGTTTCGAGGATTGAACAAGATAATTTATGTTAATAAAGAACTTTGAAAACCTTCAATATATAAATGTTAGTTATTATCCAAATACTTCAAACGCCAAACTTCATTACTTTGAACACCTTTAATATTTAGGATTTTTAAGAGAACAGAAATTTGCTCCTATAACACAATACAGTACCACCCTGCTCTCTCCTGATCTATACATCATTAGATGCTATTTCCTAAAGACATTCTCTAAATTTGGTTTTTAAAAGAAACAATTATTTCTGCCACAGATACATTTAATGATACAAATGTAATTCCAGCTTAAATAGCCTCTGAGACTTTGCCTGTTGTTAATGTGCGCTCAAGAAAACACAGAAAATCTTGACACTGGTAGTTAAATGTCATCATTGAAGGACTCTGTGAGAGTCTCTGAGAGAAGACTAACAATGTGTCACTTAAAGACACTTGAACAGGTGAGCATTCAAGGCAGAAAGTTTGTGACAGATGGACAGTTAAGTACCATTGGCTAAGAGTCTGTGGAGAGTTAACTGTCATCTTTGAGAGTGTCTGAAGAGACCGTCTGAAAGAACCAATTTTATTTCATACATGTGTGTATATAGCTAACTTTCATTATTCTGGGACTTTTCATCCAATTTCTAGTTTGAGCTAAGCCCCTCACTTGTGTTTTTCCATCATTTAACTGCTTCTGAGCATCTAGAGGTTATAGCTGCCCTTTTAGAGGGAACCTGAATGAATTTAACTGTCTCAGTCCTGATGAAAACTGAAACTAAGTTAACTCTTACTCTGTGGACAAGACATTCAGTCTCTACGGACTTTAATCTCCTTGTCTGTAAAAATAAGACAGGTGAACTATATAACTTGTAAGGCATTTTTTTAGTTCTAACATTCTGTGACTTTAAATTCTCATAGAAGGAGCTCACAGAAGAGAACTTTAAAGCAATCTTTTTCTTGTAGTTGTGGGAGTATCACAAAAGATCAGATTCCAAACCACCATTGTAGGAATATAAGAACACTTAAATTTGTATATGTGTATATGCACATGTAAATAGAAACATAAAATATAAATTTGCTTCTGAGCTTTCCAAGGACAGATTAAATACCCCTCTTGTCTAATTCAGATCACTACACAGGCTGTACAGCGTGACAAATGCAGCTGTAAAAGAGAGGGAGTTGTTTCCAAAGGGTATGATACTGTCACCCAGGAATGATAATTATGGGGATCAGCATAGGCTGTTGGCCCCCATTGTCTCTAGTTCCACAGACAGATGCAGTTCAATCAAAGGCCCTGTGCCATTCAAGGACTCAGACTTATCTAGAGCTTTCAGAAAAGAAGCTGACATGGCACTAATAGGGGATTTCCCTGTCACCAAGAAGGCAAAGCAATGAGGTGGTCTGGTCCACTAAAGTGAGGGAATTCTCTGAATTGCCTAATAAGGAATGAGGGTTAGGGAGGGATAGAACTTAACTCAAACAGGGCTACGACATCAAACCAACTGGAATGGAGAAGGTTGAGACCTCCAAGTTGAGACCTTTACTATAAGATTATTCCTTTTTCTCTCCAGTGAAAAAATTAGGCAAGATAAATCCAGAGAAAAATTAACATTACCACAGCCAACACATCCTTCATTTATTAGTACTAAAGCATTGATTAAATGAGATTTCTAAACTTTATAATTATGATGTATATCAGATGATTCTCAAGCCAAAAATATAACCTGAGGTCTTATTGCCCATTTCATCCTTTATGGGAAATCTTCATTTGACTTCTTTTCCCCTCATTTTTCTGCTAATTTCTCAATCCCTCAAAATTAAGCCAAAGCTGGGCTTGTTCTTTTAATATGAATTGGTAAAGTCCCTCATATTCCATTTACCTAACCATTCTTTATATGGTTGCTTATAATAACCCAGAGAATCTGCTTTTAGTTCTTTTCTACTGATATTTTGTAGTCAACACTTAACTTGTATTATAATACTTATAGGGGCATTGTACATCAGCCTTTGGGGAGAGTAACTACCTGCTGCTGGGCAGTATACTCAGCATTCCACAAGTTCCTAGACCCTTGCCACTAACCTTGAGGTGAAATGGATTCCTGGAAAGGAGAATGTGAGAAAGCCTTCACAAATGTGAGTTAGGAGAAGTTATATTAACTGCTTCTGGAGAGTCATCAGAACTATTGGGGATGAGGCAGCATGGAAGCAGGCATCATAATGTGCCTGACAAAGGAAAACAGGTATTTTAAGCATGAATTAGGGACTTCATTGAACCTGTATCGCTGACTCAGTGTGAGCCTGGATGACAGGATTGTGACCCTTCTCAATCCTTTCTCTCCCCAAGGAGAATTCAAATTTCCCAATTTGCTAGTCACTTCTTTCTTATACTGTCTCCATCGTCCCTCCCAAGCTATTTAAAAAATAATCTGTTTTGGAAGCTTTGTTCTTTTCCTAAAAGCTTAATTTTAGTCCTAACCTGTGATAGATAATTGGTCAACCAAAAACCAGGTTGTTTGGTAGATCAACAACAGGTCATTCAAGTCCATAAAGAAATAAGGAGAGGGGAGAATTTCCTTTTTCAGAGACAAAAGATCTTTTAGTCATCAAAGCTATGCTGAGGAATAGAGTCGTATAGGCCTGCACACACAAAGGCAAAGAGAGAGAAGGTTGTACTGTGTGAGCCAACTAGAAGCATCCAAGACCAATATAAAGACATTCCTAGATAATCATGAGCTCAGAAAACTGCTCACTGTATTAGTAAAAGTTGTTGCCACTTAAATGTGAAAGATTTGGGTGGCAGGCCATCTCTCACACGTTCAAATAGCTATTGGCTAGGAGAGAGGATGTAAGAAAAGATGTTATCTCTCTGTGTCAACTTAGCTGGCCCACCCACAATGGTGGTTATCGTAACAATGCTACCATAGCAACATGGAAATACTGCCTGAGTGTGCTCATAAGCTCTGCCTGGTGGCTAGACATTTATTACACACAAAGATTCGCTTTCTAGATGCATAGGGGTTGTCTGAATCATATAAACATATAAAACCAATTTTATTTCCTACATATGTGTATATAGCTAACTTTCATTATTCTGGGACTTTTCATCCAATTTCTAGTTTGAGCTAAGCCCCTCACTTGTGTTTTTCCATCATTTAACTGCTTCTGAGCATCTTCACTACAAAATGGATTGAGGCAGACAAACTCAAGATTCCAAACTATTTTGTTACTTGCCAGGAATTCTGGTAGAATGTTGGGTTAGGAAGGTTGAAACTACACCATTGACTAAAAGGAGTTTTTAGGATTGTTAATTCCTTGAAGATAATCCTTAAAGAAAACAGAGATTATATTTTCTTTATCCTTGTATCTCCCCTGTGCCTAACAGTATACAGTTATCCCTTCCTCATCACAACTGGGATTCCCCATCATGGTTTCAACATCTATTCAACAATATAAGAATTAAATGGAATTTTGGGGGAGTTTTGAGGCAGCTGCAGACTACACACAAGCAGATGACACAGAAGCTAAGTTTAGGAACTCAGAAATGGGTAAAATACATGTATAGTATTATATAATATTTTAGCTTTTAATGCCATAACAATTTAGGCTTCTCCAGCACAAAGAGAGAGAGCCAAACAAGTTTACACAGATTTTCCAGATCTCAGGGGTGCTAAGTGCCTAACCCTGATGAGGTGGAAGGGATAACTGTATTGCGATGTAGATATTTAGCAATTGTTGAATGAATCTGTAAATTTCAATTATTTTGATGATTCAATTTCCAGTTCTGCAGGGTTTTTTTTGTTTATTTGTTTTTGCTTTTTGGAGGGCAATTGGGATTAAGTGACGTGCCCAAAGTCACATGGCTACTAAGTGTGCCAAGTGTCTGAGGCTAGATTTGAACTCAGGTTCTCCTGACTCCAGTGCCAGTGCTCTATTCACTGCGCCACCTAGCCACCCTTAGTTCCTTCATTTTATTCTCAGAGTTGGGCATATTTCTATGATTTTAATTTGAATTCCTGAGATCCTGTGATTCTGTGAAAAGTTGTTCCTCATCACCATAAGTAATTAAAAATTATTGGTATATGCAAAAAACATATCTATTTCTGGCCTACCAGATACCCAATGGAATAAGGCTAATTTTTGTTGCTATATCTACAGCAATGAAGAGGTAGGAAATCGTCCTTCATTCTCCATGATTGTAGAACATTAAATCAGTAGTTCTCAACCTGTGGGTTGCGACCCCTTTGGGTGTCAACAGGGTCACAGGGGTCGCCTAAGACCATCAGAAAACACATATTTCTGATGGTCTTAGGAACCGAGACACCGCTCCTCTATCTGTCTCCAGGCGGGTCCACCCACATGCAGATACGCCCACATATGAGTATAAAAGGGTCTTGGCATTAGGAAGGTTGAGAACCGCTGCATTAAATGGTAAGCTACACAGTAGCCACTTTGATAGTTGTGTTGAACCACAATAAAGAATGGAATAATATCACCGTTCAGCTGATAATCACTGACTTGAGTAATAAGACTCACTGTGGGAACTGCCGTCTTCATCATTAGCTCGCCTGTTATCTCTTCAGAACTCACTGTAAAGCTCAATTCTGAAACTAACCAACTTTCCAACATCAAACCCAGATGCCGTTGTGGTAGCCCTTACCACTCTCCTGGTTTGGTGTAGCTGTTTTAGGTCATCTGTTTTGCATAAAAGATGCAACTGGTAATATTTTGCCAGTTATGGTCTGAGCATATATCTAAAACACTTTTGTTTCCATTGCCAGACCATACAAAACACACATAAATCCAATGACAAAAGTATTTAATGAGGACATGAAACAATGTAAACTACAAGGAAGGGAATAAAATTTTAAAAAAATATTTTCTCTACCCATACACAGAATGAATCTCACACATCTTGCAAGATGAGAAGATGGGACAGAAACCTAGAAAAAATGAAGTACCTACTGGGGAAACTGACCCTCAGGGGGAGGAAACTGTCAATGGGTCTGTCTCCTTTCAGTATGGCCTCAGTGGCCAAGAAGAAGATAAGCTCACTTCTTGGGGAGGCCTGAAGGGCTTCAACCTGGCTCCAGTGGCATCTGTATTCTGCCTGGAATCTTCTCCATACCGGCTCCTTCCCAGCTCTGGCAGCCTTTATGCCAGTGGCTAATCCATCTCCAAATTTATGTTCTGCTCACTGCTCAGAGGAATCACCAGCCTGAACTTGCTGGGCTCCCAGTGGTCTTCTTCACTCTCCTTGCTATGAAGCTTAATATCTCATCATTTTACCATTTCAATCATTGCTCCAAATTTCTGGCAGTTTGGTTTATTTTTTTAGATCTCCCACTTTGAAAAGAATGCTCCAGTAAAGAGAGCCCTTTGACTGGTGTTGTCACCATACTCTGTGGTCAGATGGACAACCTTCTGGGAAATGTAGTCCAGAGAATTTCTTTCCAAGAGCAATGCTTTCTTGGCCCCAAGTATTGTGAGAAATTAAATTTGCAAGGCATGCCTATTAAACAGTTCTGTACTAGACTGTGCAATTGAAAAGAGTAGATGAATATAACTCAAGGGTTCATTCCAATATCTAATGCAGTTCAAACCAAGATACAAAAACAGCACTAACTTTTGTCTGAAAAGAGAATAGTCGCAACAATGACATAAGCTGTACACTAGTCTACATTTAAAAAAGACCCTTCCTGGTTCAGTCTGTTGTTTCGTGGCTCAACTTCATCTCCTTATGGCCTGATGAAATCCTTCCAGTTTTGCCATGCAATGGAAACCTTTTTTTTTTTTTATAAGGAAATGGATTTTCATTTCCTAATTCTGTGCAGGGACAAAAAAGTCAAGAGGGAAGTTGATGAATTCTCCTCAAGTTCAGTTTGTTGTGGGTTTGTCATCTGGGTTCATCAATAGCTTCATTCCCTGTTTGTCGATGCTGGAGTTCAGGCTCTCTGACTCCTTCTCTGGTTCTGGAACACAAGTGCACCCAACCGGAATGGTCACATAATCTTCTGTGTAAACATAGCGCCCCCCAGCACAGGCGGAAGTGCGGCGCAGAATGACCGTGGGCATATATACGGGGGTACTGCGGAAATGAAAGTTTTCCTCTCCATAGAGTCCTGTCAGACAGCCCTTGCACAGACAATATGCTTCGGGCATGTATTTTGGATACCTTGTGGGATCATAGGAAATCCTGCATGGGAAAAGACAAGAAAACAAAACAAAACAAATTAAGGAACAGATTTATTGAGTGCTTTTTGACCATCTGGAGGATATTACCTAAGGAAGAATGACTGTTAGCATTTGTAATCTATTTAGCGGTTTTTTATGACCAGGAGAAGTAGCTGCAGATGAATCTGTCATAATACTTATTCATTAAGTGAAAAGGACAAGCTCTGAGACTATTTGTTAAATAGATCAGTAACTTTTAAAAGTCTGCCAATTATTTTAGAGTACAGTTTTAGTTAGCACGCACACATACTCCAACTTAAGCCTTCAAATCATGCTAAATATAATAAATCACCTTTCAGCAATTTTTTTTGGTCTTTTTTGGAGGGGGGAAGGCAGGGCAATTGAGGTTGTGACTTGCCCAAAGTCACATGACTAGTAAGTGTTCCGAGGATTTGAACCCAGGTCCTCTTGACTCCAGGGCTGATGCTCTATTCACTGCATCACCTAACTGCCTCCTTTCAGTAAATTTTAAAAGGCAGAAGAAGATGGAAATTGTATGTGTTGTTCACCTGGACCCTTGGGCTTGTGGAACTATTTTCCTGTACACTAGTTTCAAAAAACTTTTATGGTTTGCTGATCAGTCTATACACAGGGCAAAATGGGAACATAACACACTCACTCTTTGAGGGAGCTGTAAATGCAGCCAGACACTTTTCATGTGATAAGAGTTCTTTCCCATTTTCCTCTCTACTTTCAGGTAGCTCAGGGCAGTACCAACCTCCCCCCACTCCAGCTCTTTATTTCCGTGTGGCCTGCGACTGCTTAAGGTTTGCAATTCTAGAGGGCCTCTGAAGTCTTTTGCAGTTTTAAATCTAATGATCCTCAAATTATCAAATGGACATGTGATTGTGTTAATTTGGAAGTTCTCTCTAATGAAGACCAATCCATCCTTGCCTGGGAAATACTGTGTACTCTGAGCCTGTATCCTTCCATATGTTCACTAAAGGGGTCCACCTAGCACACCAAGGGAGGGGGACTTCCTCACTTTTGGAATAGAATGGGTAGCACCTACCTTGCAGGGTTGTTATAAGGTTCAAATAAAATAACATTTGTAGAAGTATTTACTACAATGCCTGGCACATGGTAGGTGCTATATAAGTGTTTGTTTGTGAGGGTGCCAGTGGAGCACTGGCTAGCCACTTCTGATGACTCACTCTGGTCACATGACTATCCCAGATTTTCTTCTCATCATTACAATTCCTTGATGCCATCTTGTACTCCACTGAAGTTTCTCATTACTTTTATTTCACCTTACTCACACTCCCATTGCCTTCTGTCTGATGTTCATCAGACTTCCAAAGGGCTTAAAGACACGAATAAGGTTAAAAAACCTAAATTTAGAACACTGAGCTATTTCTGTTTTTTGGGTTTATTTTTGCTTTTTGGAGGGGAGAAGGCAGGGCAATTGGGGTTAAGTGACTTGCCCATGGCCACATGGTTAGTAAGTGTTAAGTGTCTGAGGCTGGATTTGAACTTAGGTCCTTCTGACTCCAGGACTGGTGCCCTATTCACTGTGCCACCTAGTTACCCCCTTATGTGTTTTTTTCAATAAGTTTTTATTTTTGGCTTCTATTAATTAATAACATCATGGTTACCCCCAGTGGCTCATCCCCTCCCATTCCTCCAGAGAACCATCCCGTATAACAAAAATAATATTTTTAAAGAAAGAAAAAAATCAGAACTGATTGATACATTGAAAATCTGAAAATGTGTGCTATGTGTAACCATGGGGGAACTCCCATCTCTGTGAAGGGGTGGGATGGAGATGTCATCTGAGGTCTCTTAATGGAATCCTGTTTGATCTTCATAATTTCGTTATGTTCAGTTTTTGGTGTGTGATTGCTTCCATTTATATTGTTATAGGCATTATGTGTACGTGTGTATGTATGCATGTATGTATACATGTATAGTTTGATTGACGCTGCTTGCCTCATTTTACATCGGTTCATGTACATCTTTCCACGCTTCTCTGCATTCATCACATACATAATTTCTTACAGAACAGTAATGTTCCGTGACACTCGTGTACCACGACTTGTTTATCCATTCCCCAGCTGATGGATATCTACTTTGTCTTCAATTCTTTGCTATCACAAAAAGTGCTGCTATTAATGTTCTGGGCTACGTGAAAACTTTCCTTCTTGTTGATGGCTTTTTTGAGGTATAAGCACAGTAATAAAATCTCTGCATCAGAGTACAGACATTTTAGTCCCTTCATTTACATAATTCCAAATTCCTTTCCAGAAGGCTTGTACCATTTCATAGTTCCATTAACAGTTTATTAGTGTGCCTAGCTTTCTATAACTCTTCCAACACTGACTATTACTAATTTTTGTCATCTTTTGCAATTTGCAGGGTATGGGGTGAAATCTGAAGGTCATTTTGATTTGCATTTTCTTTTATTATTGGTGATTTGGGGCATTCTTTCACACAGTTGTGAATACTTTGCAGTTCATTTAAGAACTTTTCATATCCTTTGACCACTCATCTATGGGGGAATGGCTAATGTATATGCTTATTCATTGTTTATATATCTTGGTTACTAAGCCTTTATCAGAGAAATTTGATACAAAGATTTTTTATTTCCCCATTAGACCACTTCCCTTTTTAGGTACATTAATTTTGTCTGTGAATAAGTTTTTTGTTTCATGTAATCAAATTTATCTATTCTATCTTTTGTAATTTCCTCTATCACTTGTTTGGTTAAGAATACATGTCCTACCCATAGCTGTCAGAGGTATATGATCTGCTACTCTTCAAATTGTTTTATAGTAGTATCTTTAATATTCAGGTTCCATAGTCATTTAGAATGTATTGTAAAATATGTTACAAAGTGGTGGTCAAAGCCTAATTTCTCCCAGCTTGCTTTCCAGTCTTTTCAGCAATTTTTATCAATTAAGGAGTTTTTTCTTAAGTAATTTTTGTTTTCTACTTTATCAAATACTTTATTATTGAGTAACATTGTAAATATTCGACTTTATATATTCTTTCCTTTTTAATCTTCATATGTTAACATTAAATGTTTTACAATTTGTTACTGGTTAAAAAAGAGGGGGTGATTAGTGGTATGCAATATACAGAAGCAAAAAACAGTAGCATAGTGCTTGACAAAAACTGCTGGGAAAATCACATCAAACTTGCAGAAATTAAGTTTAGACTAGCACCTTGCTGTAATGGTAATGGGAATTTGAAGATCTTCCCTGCCTCTTGATAGACCTAACGGAATTTGGAGATTTGGACAATTCAGAGGAAACTGGGAAGTCCTTTATAAACATAATAAAATGTTTGGAAATAAAACTCTACACAATATTATTAAAATCGTCCTTAAAAGACTTTAAAATTCTGAGCAAAACAATGATAAATCAGAAGTCCAAAAGAATGAAGATGAAACATACCATTTATCTCCTGACAAAGAAGTGATGAACTTAAAATGAAGAATAAGACATAGATTTTCAGGTATACCTAATTTAAGAATTTGTTTTTGCCAAACTATGCAGCTATGTATTGAGGACTTTATTTTTCAGGGTGTTTTTTTTTTTCCTTATTTGTTCATTGTGTGAAGAAGGAAAGGAGGTAGTAAGAGGGACAGATTAATTTTTAAAATGCTTGTCAATTGGAAACATTAAAAAAAAAACTTCAAAAAAAAAGAAAAATGTTTTCTTTTTCTATGCCACATTTCATTTGTATACCAGACAAGGTATATAGGTGTGGAGGGGGAGGGAGGAGAGAGGAAAGGTTTGTACATCAGTACAAATCTCATGTAAAGATTTTAAGCTGTCTTGTTTGTCCTGTCCTGTCTTCTCTATTCCCTTTCTATGTTCCCCCTTTTATCCCTTACTCCCTTTCATGTTTTTTCATTTCCACTCTCCTTTTTTATTCCCCTGCTGGGAAGCAGAAACATTTTCACTGGGGTAGAAGGCTCTACTTAGCCCTAACTACAAGAAATGGAAAGAACAATTCTTGGCTACAAAGAGAAAACAAATTTCAAGAAAGCTCATCATTATCCACTGTGGTTACTCTGAAGAGGTTTTGATGTCTCAGGAGTAGCCATGCAACTACTGCCCACACGAGTTTTTTAACTTTTAACAGCATCAGAATATATCCCCCCCATCTTAGTGGTTTTGAGAAATGTATCATTTTCAAAACACACATGGTCTCTTTTCTGATTTTCTTTTAAAAGACAGAAAATAGTTTAGCTGTCATTATGGCTGAGACTGGGCTCACCTTTACCTCAAAAGACAAAGAAATGTAGTCCTAAACAAGGAGAGATCAAATAAGATTTTTTTTGCAGGTGTCAGGGAAATTCCAGGAAAATAATGCTCTATCTTTCAGCATAATTTAGTAGGTGCTTGGCATGAGAACATACTTGAAATAAATCAAGTTTTTCTTCTGAGAGCTTCAGACAACCTTCTCACTGGCCATGAATGAAGCTTGGCATGTGTGAGTGACAGCTGGCACCGCTTAATCCTGGAACAAAGGGTACATCCTCTGGGGATGATTAGAGGGGATGGAAACTGAGCTCTGAATAGAATGAGTGACAGCCAAGTCTGGGGAGAAAAAAATACAAGTTCAGGAATTTTGAACTTCATAAGGAGCAATTTTTAAAGAGAAGGATAAAATTCCAGGAGACTATGAGGTGCATTCCCTAGAGCAACAAGAATCTTCCCAATGTAACTGGCTCATAATCTGGTATCAAAATAGAAGCATCACTTACGAGCAGGGACTCAACCTTTTTTTTTTCTTATCATGGATCCCTTTGACAGGCTCGTGAAGTCTATGGACCCAATGTTTTTAAATTCATAAAATAAAATACATAGGATTACAAAACAAATCAATGATACTGAAATTCAGGTGTCAAAAATTTAGGGGGAAAAAAACCACAGTCAAGTTCACAGTCTTTAAAGAAACTTTTCACTTTTTTTTTGAGGGGAGAAAGGAAAGTAATTGGGGTTAAGTGACTTGCCCAAGTTCACACAGCTAATGAATGTGTTAAGTGTCCGAGGTGGGATTTGAACTCAGGTCCTCTTGACTCCAGGACTGGTGGTCTATTCACTGCACCACCTAGCTGCCCCTTTTCATTTCTTTTAGATAACTTAGCTCCCTTTCCTCTTCCTATTTCATTCTGAGCCCAACTTTTTCATTTTTACTGATTATATCCTACTGGACAAGCTCTATAGATTGCATATCTAACTATATGACATAATCTGCATGATAGCTATTCTTCCTTCACTTGATTTTTTTGTTCGAATGCTTATATCAAACTGTGTTGAATGGTTACATATCCCTTCCAGAAGGCTCAACATTCCAATGCAATAATCCAGGACTTTATGTAACTTACAAACAGAAACATCCGAATATCTCACTACCTATAAGGAATCCTTCTTCAACTAAAAGTCCACACTGAATCTCCTCCATGAGAGTGGTGAACACCTTTGTCAAACGTGTTTTATGCTTTTCCTGATACTTATGATAAGTCTCAATGAACAATGATTCCTCTGTTTATACCTTTCAGAGAATCTTGAATTATTCTGCTGTGTTAATGGAGAAATACCCAGCTGAAAGAGAACTTTTAAGATGGTATTTTTCTCTTCAAAAGGAAATGTCTTTTTATAATCCACAAACAATAAGCAAAGAGAGGGATCTTGTAGTCTCTGCATTTTTTTGGTCAATTATGTAATGATAAAGACATGATCTACTGAGCAATATCACTGGAAAAGGCAAGGAGGTACTGACCTTTTCCCTACATATGCCCTTCCAAGGATTTAACTATCATCCCTGGGTGAATGGTTCTCAGACCAGTCTCTCCTGCAAGCTTCAGCGCTGCCTCACCAGTTACCTATTGAATACTTCAAACTGCATATCTCAGAGGGATCTTAAACTCAACGGTCCCAAACTCAATTCATTATCTTTCCACTCAAACCCTTCCTTCTTTTTCATTTCCCTATTTAGGGCAAAAGCACCATTATCCTTCTAGGTTCTAAGCCTCATAACCTTGCCATTATCCTGTACTCACTCTCCCTCACCTCACATATCCAATGAGTTGCAAAGTTTGCTATTTCTGCCTTTACTGTATGTTTTCTGACCCTTTTCTCCATTCCAATATTTACTTACCACCTCTGTTTTGGCTCTCACCACCTCTTACTTTCATTATTATTAACATCCTGCTTATTTTCTCCCTGCCTCAAGCTTCGGGCCACTCCAGGTCATCCTATACAATGCTACCCAAGACATTTTTCTTAAGGGCAAATCTGATCAAATGACCCTTCCAGCCAATCAGCTCCTTCAACTTTTTACTACCCCCAAGATCAAATACAGCCCTCTGTTTATCTTTTAAAACTTCTCATAACCCAGCTCCAACCTATCTTTTCATCTATACTGGACATTATTCCTCCTCTTGCATGGTGTGATCCAGACAAACTAGCCTTCTCTCTGTTCCTCACATATGACATACTATCTCTCATCTACATGCTTTTACACTGACAAAACACGCTTGAAATGCACTTCCTCTTTGCCTCTATCTCATAGTAGTCCCTCTCTTCCTTTAAGTCATAGCTCAAATTCCAAAGCAGGAAATTTTTCCTGGACCTTCCAACACCTACTACCTTCCCTCCCAAATTTCCTTGTGTTTAACTACTTTGTATATATTTTTACTTATTTACTTTATATTTAGGTTCACTCTCCCTATTTATACATATATATAGAGAGAGAGGATAAATATATATTTACTTGTATATATGTACATTTATATGGATTGCATATATATGTGTATTATATGTACACGCACACATACACACATGCTTCTCTTCTTCCTTATTTTAATGCCATGAGTAAGAATTGTTTCATTGTTTGTAGCTGTATTCTCTGCACCTAACATAGGGACTGGCACATGGCAGACATCTAGTAAATACTTGTTCATTGATCATCAAGGATGATTCTCATAGAAGTCTTATATCACTAGGAAAATAAGCATATAGGTCAATACTTGTTGATATTCTTATGTCTGTCCTTTTTTGGTATTAATTGAGAGATTTTTTCCCCCTACCTTTGGTATTTTCCCCTCCTTCAGATACCTTGTGACTCAGTCCTCAATGTCCTTACAGTTATGTCACTTCCAGGACAGATCTCAGCTATGTACACTTGGTCTAATCCAACTTTCCCCATCTTTCTTCACTTTAGTGCTGTTCCTATGGATTTGATATGCACATCTGACACTGGGATGTCAGTTAGAGTACAAGTGTGGTGGCTTGACACTATCCTTGATGGTGAAAAAAGTTTATTATAAAAAATCACAGCAGATGATTTTCATCTTTATTTGGTTTTTTTGTTCTTCCATTTCACCCTTAAATGCCCTGAGGATGATTTTGCTTAGTTGGTTCTCTCACTAAGCTTTATTCAAACCAATTTCATCTTCTACTTTTCTCTTCTTTATGAGGTGATACTGCTCCTAATCTTCGATCATCCTCTTCTGCAGGATTTTACAGAGAAGCTAGTATTCTAAATAAATGGTGTCTTTGGTTGCCAGATCTTTTCTTAAGTGTAAATTTGATCATGTCACTCCCTTATTCAATTAACACCACTGGTTTCCTATTGCCTCTAAGATAAAAAAATAAACTTGGTTTAGCTTTTAAAATCCTTTACAGCCTGGACACTGTTTTTTTTTCCCCAGCATCATTGTACATTATTCCCCCTACTAAGCCCTACTATCCAGCCAAACTGGTCTTCTTTCTGTTCCTCACACACGATACTCCATCTCTCAATTCCATGTCTTTACACTGGCCATCTCTTATGCCTAGAATTCACTGCCTCTTTGACACAAGTTCACTAAATGTCCACTTGGCATCTGTTCCAAAGAATTCCTTTCTTTCTTCATTATACAGCTTAAGTATGTATCACCTTTCACATGAAGCCTTTGCTGATCCCCCCAACTGCTAGTGTCCTCCCTTTCCAACTAGCTTGCATTTAACTCTTTAGATTTATTTTATTTACATGTATTCTTCATATGACATATGTATATGTACACATATACACACACTTATGAGAATAATAATAACTCTGTGGGCAATAATAAAGGGCTAAATAAAGATGCTAGTATAAAGGTGTAAGTAATATGATGAACAGGAGGACTAAGAAGACCTGCTTGGCCAAAATGGAGAAGGAGCAAGGAATCCAAAAAGAAACAACTTAACACTCATAGGTGTTCCCCTTCTCTCTCTTTGTCCTGGGTTGGTTTGTACCTGTCCCAAAGAATTCTTTATTCATTCAGCTTATTAATCTCTTTCTTCCAAGTGGCCCTTTGGTCTACAAGTATGAATTGGAGTTTGACCCATGAGCACCCAAATACCAAACAAGTCACTCATAGGGTAACAGAATCATAGACTTGGAACTGGAAAAGGCCTTAAGGATCCTCTTGTACAATCTCTCCATTTTACAGATGAGAAAACCAAGTCCTACAGAAGAACAGTGACTTCCCCAAAGTACATAGCAAAAGCACAATTTGAGTCCTCTGACTCCTTTATAGCATAGTGCCCAGTAAACTACACTTAAAGGAATATAAATGTTTGATCAGGATTCTAATCTGAGACCTCTTGCATCTGAAACAAGGATCATTTCCCTACACCAAAACCCCACTTCTGTATCCCAGCATATTAACTATCATTATATCTCATTTAGCCAGAATTGGCATAGCCTTCCTGCCAAGGAAGGGAGTGGAGAGACTGGGAAGTTACAGCTAGCTCCCCTCTACTGAAAATAATGACTGACAGCCCCACCCTCAGCTTATTCATCAAGTACTCAGAGAGCCAAAGATCTTTGGTGGACAGTGCAAGGGGACTCTGAACAACATCTTTCTGGCTCTGGGAGAAAACTTCAGTCATCAAACTTTCTCATGAATGTCTTTTTAGAGGATGTGGGAAAACCTCCCTGGTTTTGTAGCAAGGTCTGACACTGAAGCAAATGCCAGGAGGCCAATGACTCTCTAGGAAGGGTTGTAAGAACACTAAGGCGTTTGGGAAATGCTGGAGTCCAGCTGGAGGTTTCTCCTCCAAGCTACTTATGCTTATATGGGCCCCATGATTATTCTTGGGGCCCATTCATACAAACTCCCATGTGTGGCTCTAGTTCCAGTGAACTTCATCTTATTCACCCCCCCCCCCCCATGAGAAAGGTAACTAGGGTTAGTTCCTAGGCTGACCCAGAGACTAACTCTAGTGAGGCCCTGAGGTCACCCCTGAAAAAGATACAAACAAGTTGGCTCTAGAGTCAATTGGAATTCCCAGGAAAATATAAGCTCTTTGAGAGAAAGGACTGTGTATAACCAGCACCTAACACAGGACCTCTCATTTCATAGGTCATCAAATCACAGATTCAGAGCTGGAAGGACCTCAAGTTCAGTCATTACAACACAATGAATGAATTGAAGCTCAAAGAAGATTAATGATTGTCCAAGGTCACAGAAATGGTACATGGCAGAACTAGGGATTTAAACCAAGTTTCTCTTATTCTAAATTCAGTGTGTAACAGGCATGTAACAAGGGTTTACAGAATTGAATTTAGCTTTGATTGGCACAGCCCAGAGCTTAGATCCCTAGGTCTTAAAATGAACAAATTTCAGAGTTGGAGGAAATACTAGAGATTACGTAGTACAAACTCTTTCTTTTACACATCACAAAAATGGGATTGGAAGTGGTTCAATGATTTACCTAAAATAAAAATGAAAAAACAAACAAGTAGTCAATGGCAGAACCAAGACTAGAATCTAGGAATCCTGAAGCCTATTTCACTGCTCTTTGTAACCCACAGCAGACTCAGCCCTTACTTCCTTAACAAGGCAGAGGCAGAAGAGTGGGGAGCCAAAGAGTCTTGGAGTCACTGATGCCTTGGCAGTCAGCTGTTCTTTGGACAGAGTAAACAGTAAACTCATACCAAAGTAAGCCATTTGTTTCACGTCAAGTCCACATGAAAGGTCAAGTTCAGGATCATGGTTCAGTTATAAGAGTTAGAGCTGGAACAGACCTCATAGAAGAAATACTTGGAACAGAACTCTAGAAGGGTGGGTTGTTTTGTTTTTTTTTTTAAGTCAATAAGAGTGAATATTTTTGGATTTTTTTTTTCTTAGCTAGAAGAGTTGTCTTGCATTCACTGTGGCTGGAAAACATCCCTTTGAGGGAGAAGCAAGACCTCTGTTAACAGCTTAAATCTACAGTTATTCCTTCCACATCACAACTTTTCCCACTGCAGTTTGGCTATATCATGGGTCAGCATAAGAAATTAAATGGGAATTTGGGGGCGAATTTCATGGAAGCTGAAGACAAGATGCAAAGGCCAGCAGATGACACAGAGCCATGACCAAACACTTAACCCAAATTTTACAATAAGGTACTATAAAAGAAAAAGGGAAAATTCAGGCCTCTTTTCTGGTATGAAAGGAGAGCCAAAAAACTTTACATGGATTGTCCAGTCTGAGCAGGCTCCTCCCCCTTAACCCTCATGACATGGAAGGGTAACTGTTCACTCCTCTGAATTCTGTCCCCCAGGGTAAACGACTCAACTACCTGTTCTCTTTTGGGTAATGAAGGCTTAGTCTATCTCAATCCAAGGCTGCCCAGTTGATGATCTGGCACAGGTCTTGAGAAAGAATGAAAAACCATCCCACCATCAGCCTGGCTCATTCCCTTCAATCAGTGCCGGGGGGGGGGGGGGTATCAATGCAAACTGTCACTTGTCATTTGCCCTTTTCAGAGCCTCTTACCTGCCCCTAAAAGGTGAAAAACTCCAGCCCCCATCTCCAACCCTGCTTCCTTGTGGATATGTTCCTGGAAACATCTCATTTTAGGTGTGAAAATATTGAAAAAGTGTTGATGGGATAAAGTTTTGTCACCTTCAATCTCTGGCTCCTGCATGGATGTAAATTTTAGAATTGACAGAAAATGAACTCTGAGCCATAGCCAATGACTTTGATTTGAGGACAAAAGGCCTTTGTCCCATGACAATACTATATTACAACACTTCTATTTTTACTTTGCACAATAGTGGTAATAAAAAGCAACACTTTGATATTGTAAGATCAATTAATGGATTTGAGCAGCTTAGATAACAAATCACTCATAAAATAATAAATTTAGAGCTGGGAAGGACTTCAGAGGTCATCTAATCCAACTCCCTGATTTTATAGATGAGGACTCTGAGAGCCAGAGAGATGGATTTACATGCTCAGGGTCACACATGGTAGTGGTTCTATGACTCCAAATTTAGCATTCTTTTCATTGCACTGCCTCAGGGATGGGATATGCTTCAGCCAAAGACTGACTTGGCCTTAGGAACACAAGATTTCTGAAAGAAGCTAGTTTGACTCCTCCATAGTATTAAGTTAGCACTTGGTGGTCAAACACAGAAACTCAGGAAGACTCTAAGGTGCAATGGCCTGCAATGGGCTTTATTGACATCCTTAACTCTCTAGCATTCATTCCCCATAACACAGGTGGACCAATTTGCTGTTCAAATTCAGAACCAGGCCATCAATCTCTGCTTCTTTTTTTTTTCTGTCATCAGGATACACATAGACAGAAAAGATCTTGTAGACTCATCAGTAACACATTAGCTCAGAATAATACTTGTGCCCTAATAGAAGTTCCCAGTGAGTGTTGAGGGGAAAATTACTTTTGTCCCCTAAATTCAGAAGCCCAAACTAGCTGGAGCATGTGTCTACTTTGTGTACCATAATGTTATAGGATTCTTGAGATGGAAAGGACCTTTGAGATCATTTAGTTTAACTTAAATCTGAATCTCCTCTAAAAAATATTCCTAACATGAAATCTACCTGAAGATCTTCAGTGATGAGGAACTCACTATAGCATGGTGGAGTGAAAAGAGTTTTCTATCTGTATTTGGGGAAGAATTGGATCAAATTCTGCCTCAAACACTTACTAACTATATGATCAACTATCCTTCATTGTCTTTCAGTCACATGGGACTCTCTGTGACCTCATTTGTGGTTTTCTTGATGAAGATACTGGAATGGTTTGTCATTTTCCTTCTTCAGCTCATTTTATAGATGTGGAAACTGAGGCAAACAGAGTTTAAATGACTTGCTGAAGGAGTAAGGTAAGCCCCTCTGCAAGGAATAAGATTATACAAACCAAGGCCCTAACTCAATATGACCTTTCTATTACCCTGAGTTGTTTTGGAACAGAAAATCCTGGGAACATGGGGGCTGCGCTTCTCCTGGGATCCTGGCCAGGACCTTGAGAAGAGACATAGTTAACTGCCCAATTCCTGGAACTGGCCATTCCAAGGAAATATTGTTCTTGGGGGGGGAGGGGCCCTGGAGGGATTGGCCTCCCTCCCCGGCCTCACACAAGATGATGCTTGCTAAAAAACACCTGGCAGGATGCCTGCTTTGTTCTCAGCACTACTTAAACTGTAAGATTCAGACCCCAAATTGGAATCTCACCCATGGAGGAGACGTCCTGTCTGGGACCCTCCTGAGCGGAACCCTGATGGCTGTACCTGGGATTCCCCAGCTTGTGTGGTCAGGTGCTTCTCCGCATCAGTGATGATTGTAAATATGTATAGATATGTTCTGCTATGCAGTTGGAGCCCTGCCTGTCCCGAGCGGGACCCGTGACGGGTGGTCAGGTGTTGGTGCTTCCCTGCATCGGTGATGATCGTGGATATGTATGTATATATATGTATGTATGTATGTATGTATATAAATCATAGTTGCTCCTATCTTACTATTCCTAAGTCTTTACTCTGTTGTCTCTGGTTTCCTTCCCACTTGCTTATTTTCTAAATAAACTATATTGGATCTTTTGAAGTGCTGAGTGTTCCATTCACGCGAATCCTGAACCTCCTTAATCAGACACTTGCCCAAGGTCACATGGCTAGTAAGTGTCTAAGGCCAGATTTGAACTCGGGAAGATGAGTCTCCCTTAGTGCAGGTCCAGCATTCTATCTAGTGAGTCACCTAGCTCTACTTAAGAAAACCACCAATGGGGTCAGAAAGAGTTGTACATGACTGAATACCCATAGGCAAGTCATTTAACCTTTCTAAGAGTCAATTTTCTCAGCTGTAAAAGGGGGATAATAATATCTGTAGTAAGAGACAGGGTGGCATAGTGTGTATGGTGGGCGAACTTTGGGGACAGGAAAGCCTAGGTTCAAGTCTTGTCACTGACATAAATTAGCTGTGTGACTATGGTCAAATTACTTAACTTTTCAACACCTGTGGCAACTTTTTAAGACTATCACTCTGATGAATTTCCAGTCTGCAAGAGTGGGGGGAACATCTACCCTGGAAGCTCTCCACACTGATAAAATCACATATCTGCATATTAAAGAAAAAAAAAGGTGGGAGAAGACCTCCTTAAGAACTGTGTTCCACAGAGATGTGGTGCTGTGCCTAAAGTCAGGAAGATATGAGGCAGCTAGGTGGTGCAGTGGGCCTGGGGTCAGGAGGACCTGAGTCCAAATTCAGTCTCAGATACTTCCTAGCTCTGTAATACTGGACAAGTCATTTAACTGCTGCCTGCCTCAGTTTTCTCATCTGTAAAAGGGGGATCATAATAGCACCTACCTCCAAGGACTATTATGAGGATCAAATTGTTGCTGTTTTGTTGTTGTTTGTCCTTTATTCTCAAAGAGGAACATGACACCAGGAAGGTGATGCCATGACATGCAAGTGAATTGGATTTAAGTGAGGGAGGGCTGTGCAAAGTCACCAGCCTCACTTTCTTCTCCAGTGGCAGGATGACTGGAGATGGTCCCCGTGAGGATCAAATAAGATGCACTTAACACAGTACATGTAATAAATACTTATTTCTTTCTTCCCTTCCTCCCTCCCTTATTCCTTCCTTCCTTCCATCCTTTCTTCCCCTTACTCTTCATGCAAAAACACCAGTGACTACGAATGGTAGGAATTGCAGATTACTGAATGATAAGTCTCTTGGATTTGTGGAGAGGCAGAGTGCTAGGACATCCACTTCTTCAAGTGACAGGCTGGCTATGTGACTTTGGATAAGTCATTTCAACTTTCTTGGCCTTCATTTTCTTCATCTGAAAACTGAGGACAAGATGTGGACAAGTAGACAAAATGATCTCTAAAGTCTCCTTTAAATACTACTTTAAATACTACTTAAATACTTATTCTATAAAACTACTTGTTTTGGGGAAGTCTGGAGGAAAACCTGCTACCTCTTGAAAACCACCCAATAGCCTGATATAGTAAGAATATGAACAGCGTATTTCATAGCATTCATTCAACTTTACTTCCTCCTCCCCACCCAACCTCTTTCTGGATCAACCCTGCTTGTTTCTCTGATTTTCCCCTGTTTACACCCTTGTTGAAACTTCTTCCTGTCAAAATGTTTTCAGGCTGAGTTAAAAGTAGGAAAATTGCCCTGGAAGACTAGAAAATAAAACCTAGAAATGAGTTATTGAACATGATTCATATTCCAGAGAAAAACTCTCTTTAGATTTGTGCCACAAGTTATTAAAGGAGCTACTGAGCATTATTTAGATTGCTGTATGTGTTTTCTCTTAGTATTTCAACATAATTGCCTGACTGGCCCTATTCAAAAAGCAATAAGTTGGAGTGTTTGCAATGAATAGGTGTCTTTCTAAATATATCAATTTCCTTTAATCCCTTACTAAGCAATCAAGTTGGCTTTATTTAGGTATTTTTATTTTTAAAACTGAACAGAAACAGACATCATGCCACTAAGTAAATGTGATGGTATTTTTATCTGCCAGGAAATTGCACAAAACAACCTATCTATATCATCTAATATTTGGTATTTTTCTCTTAAGAAAACCCTTGCTTGTGTACTGGGTCATACTACCCCTGAGGCAGAGTCAGTTTGATTTTTATCCAAATCTCCTGGACAGGAAAAAAAATATCCCAGAATAGTCTTCACTGAGCTCTAGAGGAAAAGATGCTTTTTCCACAGGCATAATGGTAACACTGGTAACTATCTAAATTTGCTTTCCACACATTTTCAAGTAATTCATTGTACCAACGGAAAAAATACCATACTATCTTTGCTGGTGTTTTTGTAAGTGATTCTCTTTATTTTGCTGGTGCAACTAAAAGGGTTTTTTCTTTCACTTATTAATAGACATCTTAGTTTAGCCTAATCCTTTCTTTGAATCCATTTGGAGCACCAAACTACATTTCTAGGAATTTTGTTTCTTTCTCTCTTTGATTTTCTCCCTCATTTAAAAAAAATTCTTTTTGCCTCATTTGGATTAGATCTGAGCCAGGGGAAGCCTAATTCCAGTTTCTCTCATTAAACCACCACCTCTACACTCCCTCCCCTACACAGTAAGCTATTCAGAAGGTTCAGAAATGGACAATGATCCCCTGCCCTGTAACCAAAAAAGTGTGTTGAAAATCCTATGACATTTCTAACAAACAGGATGAAGTGGTCTCAGGTCTCAACGTCACCTAATAATACATTGTGTTCCATATTGCTCAGTTGATTAAGTACTTTTAAAAGCTCAAGGAATCTCTAACACATTATATCTTTATGAGAAGTGTATATATTCCATGCCACCAGTGGTACAGGGTCCGAGCTAGAGCAGCACAACTGTGAAATCACTGGGGGCTCTGTTAAAACTATACAGGAATGTTTACAATGTTTTTGATGCTGATTCTTGCAGCTCTGAACAGCTCCCTCTCCTGTGCGGGGCTCACTTCACAGATGAGAAAATGGATGCTTATTTTCCTACCATTCACTTCTTCCTCCTCCACAATCATTGTACAGTGAAGAGGGAGGGGGATTCTGTCCTTCAAGAGTAGTGGTCCCAGGGGCAGAGACAAGATGGCAGCAGAGGAGCAGCAAAGTATCGCAGCTCCCACATAGCCACCACAAAATACCCATAAAATATGACTATAAACAAATTCTAGAACTTTAAAACGCACACAAATATACTTTCCAAAGGCAGCTCAGTTAGGAGGGTCCATCTCAGGGCTGGAAGCCGAAACCAGCCCAGCCTGAAACAGTGGCTTGGCCCTGGGGGCAGCCAGACAAGTTGAGCTGCAGCTGGAGCAACAGAAGAGTGGATCTGTGGCAGCTGTGGCAGTTTACAGACTTATCAAGCCGTAAAGAAAAAAAATAAAAAGGACTAAGTGAAAAGTTAGTGGAACTCAACTAAAAATCGGGGGAGAAAAGCGGGTCCAGCCAAACCGCCTCCAGGGCAAGGAAGCAGCAGAAGCAGAGGTCCTATACCCGCCTCAACATTGCCACTTTGGAGCTCCCGGCCTGCAGATGCAGGGGGGGCCAAGCGATTGTTCAGAGGCCAAGTGCTCTTGTGTTGAGCAGCCTGGATCCAGGTCATGGTCTTGGGTGGTGGTCCTGGGGTGTCTTTTCAGTAAGACAGAGTGGGGGAGGGCCCCAGCAGCCTCCTAAAAGCTCCAGCAGCTGGGAAAACCCCAGCGATTTGGGACAGAGCTTTCCCCTATGGAAAAAGAGTTCCACAGAGCTAAAAAAATCAGTGACTGGCCAACCATGAATAAACACAGGAAGCAAAGAAAGAACAGCAACCAAACCCTAGATTCCTTCTTTGGGGAAAAGAAGGATCAAAGCAGGGAATGGGAGGAAGACAACACAGTCAGAACTCCTGCACCAAAAGCTTCCAAGAAACATGAAGACTGCCTAAAAGCTAGAGATCAGCTGAAGAAGGATTTTGAAAACCAAATGAGAGAAGTGGAGGAAAAATTGGGAAGAGAAATAAGAATGATGCAAGAAAATCATGAAAAGAGAGTCAACAACCTGACTGAAGAAATTAACACCTTAAAAAACAGATTAACTAAAATGGCAAAAGAGGCCCAAAAAGCCAATGAGGAGAAGAATGCCTTAAAAAGTCGACTT
>CM053588.1:147789645-147805931 GCA_028646515.1 Pseudochirops corinnae
CATAAGGAACTTATCAAAGTTGAACTATTTACATGCCAACATAGAAAAATGATAATTGTAACTTATGAAATGAAATTTTTCTCAGTATGAGGATAGTTGGTATATATATGTATACATACACATGTCTATATAGGAGGGTATATATATGTGTATGAATACATATCTGAGTACATGTATATATGTGTACATAGAGGGCACAGGATCAATTGAATAGGAAGGGATGATACTTTAAAAGGTGAAATTGTGAGGTGGGAGGAATAGAATGAGAGGAGACAGGGAGAGACAGGATGGGATTAATCATCTCATATAGAAGAGGCAATGGATAACTATTACAATGAAGGGGAAGAATAGGAAGGCAAAAGGGAAAGGGTCAGCCTTACTCTCATTGAATTTGGCTTAGGGAAGGAATGACATACACTCTAAACTGGGTATCTTGCCACACAGGAGAGTAGGGGGGATGGGGATGAGAGGTGGGATGATAGAGGGGGAGGGGAGGTTGGGGGGGAGGGTTGCTGGAAGCACACAATTCTATAAAGGGACAGGGTCATGGTAGAGAACAGAACAAGGGCGGGGCGGGATAGGAAGGAGGGACATACAATTAGTCTCTCACAATACGTCCACTGTGGAGATGTTCTGCGTAACTACACATGTACAGCCCGTACTGAACTGCTTGTCTATCCAGTGGGGGTGGGTGACGAGGGAGGAAGTGAAACAATCTAGAATTTAAAGTTCTATAATCAAATATTAAAAATATATATATATATATAATAATAATTATTATTATTAACTACATGCAACTGCGAATTAAGATATTCAGGCACTGGGTTAGGGAGATCCATTTTGCCCTACTGGAAAGTCAGAGGGTTGATGGGGGAGGACATAGGAGAGAACAGATTGGGGGAGGGGTCATACAGTGGGATGGCTGTTTTGGAGTGGTGGCTGGGGGAAAGACGGGGAGAAAATATGTAACTCAAAATTTCGTGGCAATGAATCACGTAAACAAGAAAATAAATTAATTAATTAAAAAAAAGAAAGCTGTTACAGTAGTCCAGGAAGAAGATGATAAGGTCTCCTTGAATCAAAGTGGTGATCCACAGAGTGGAGCAAAGAAGATAATGCAAAAGAGTTGATGGATGTAAACAAGACTTGGCAACTAATTTGATATGGGAAGTGAAGGATAAAGACTCGAAAAGGACTCAGGAGATACAGAAGCAACCTAAGGAGAGAGCCTTACCCACACTAAGCTGAGAAAAATGGTGATCCAAGAAAGGAGACTGAGAAGGTACAATTAAAAGAGGAAAAAAGAGAAGTCTTAATTTGACACTTATGGCCCTTCCCAGTCATGCTTGGTACTTCAGGTGAAATTCTATTTTTTGTTTGGCTGTCATCAGAAGCGGGAGATGATGGGAATACTCCATCTTAGATTTGTGATATAGAGAGAAAATCCAGGCATAGCCTGACATGGCTGTCTAGACTGACATGCAGTCTATATTTTGGGATAACAGATGTCAAGGATTTCAGAAAATGAATAGGTAGGATCCCATGGAATAAAATTCTACAGTGGAAGTTATCTGAAATGGGATAGTTTAAGTGGAATTCTGAAAACACAAAGACTTTAACAGCCTGGTTACCTTCCTTTGGATACCCTCCAATTTATCAACATCTTTCCTAAAATAGGATACCATGAACTAAACATAATATGCCATAGATAGTGGAAGCAGGATAGAGTAATGTATTATACTATCAGTTCCATAGACTTTGACTCTTCTGTTAATGGAACAAATCTCAGTATAGCATATAGCATATAACAACTATATAAAATACAATATAGAGAGCATTCATCCATTAGGGAGGAAACTATACATATGATATCCAAAGTCCTTCACACCTGTAGAATTCTATGGCTTAATCAAGTAACAGTGTTTATTAATCACCTGTTTCATGCTGGGAAAAGTAACAGATAAACAAGCAATAAAATAGAATAGACCCTGATGTTGGGAAAGATTGAAGGCAAAAGGAAAAGGGTATGGCAGAGGATGAGATGATTAGTGTCATGGAAACAATCAACATGAATCTGGCTAGACTTTGAGAGATAGTGGAGGACAGAAGGGCCTGGTGTACTATGGTCCATGGAGTCACAGAGTCAGACAAGACTGAACAACAACAACAACAAAAGAGGTTAACAAGTTACAACCCAAAACTGGAAACATTCTCTACTTGCCCATATTACTCAGTCTCTCAAATAAGGTAAGTGGCTAAACACCAAATACACTCCTTTTTTTGCTCATAATTTTGCTCCAAGGCTGGGTAAAATTCTTTTTAACTGTGTATCTCCCTCAGGTCAGCAGAGTCACAAATCCTGGGAGACTGCCCATTGTTGTTGTTCAATATTTTTAACCATGTCAGACTCTTTGTGACACTATTTGGGGTTTTCTTAGCAAAGATACTGTAGTGATTTACTATTTCATTCTATTTACTATTTCCTTTTATAGATGAGAAAACTGAAGCAATTAGGGTTAAGTGACTTGCCCAGGGTGACACAGCTAGTAATCGTCTAAGACCTAATTTGAACTCAGGTCTTCCTGACTCCAGGTCCAGCATTCTATCCACTGAGCTACTTAACTGCCCAACTGCCAATTACCTGATGCTAATTAAATTTTTATATTATAGCACTACTTCTGGATTTTTTGACCTCCAGCCAAGTGGACCAAGGTCAGAGGAATTGTTATAGTTGATTCTGAGGTAGAAAACCTACATGACTGAAGAATGGTAGTGCCTTCCACAGGAACTAAAGAAGAGTAAATCTGGAGAGAAAGATAATGATTTCTGAATCAAATATACTAAATGTGAGATACCCAAAGGACATATGGTGATGTGAGACTGGAGTTCAGGAAAGACATGGGCTGGTTATATAATTTTGTGAGTTATCTGAGGAGAGATGATCGTTAAGCCTATAGGAGTTTATAAGATTACCAAAAGAATGAACAAAAAGAAGAAAAGAAGAACCAAGTAAAAACCCTATAAATCAGAGGGCAGGTTACCGATAATGATTCAGCAAACAAGCCAGAGAAGAAAAAACCAGACAGATAAGAGAATCAAGAGAAAACAATGTGATAAAAACCCAGAGAAAATAATATCTAGGGTCTTGGAAGAGTTGGTCGAGAGTATCACATACTGTAAAAAGAATTTGAGAATTAAGAAAAGTTCGTAACATTTGGCAATTAAGTAGCAGTAGGGAGCAATTTCAGTAGAATAATGAGGTCAGAAGCCAGACAGCCAGAGAAAGAGAAAGAAGGAGAAATAGATACAAAGAGTGTAAATAGTAGTTTGTTTTTTTCCTTGTAGAAATTTGGTTATGAAGGAGAGGAAAGAAATAGGATGACAAAGGGAACTGGCATGGTCATATGAGGATCATTAAGAATGGAGGAGACTTGGGCAAAGACATATCTTATGTAAACTGAGAAATGTTTTTCTTTAAATAAACAAAACTGGCAATTCTTTTTTTTTTTGAGGGGTGGAGGCAGGGCAATTGGGGTTAAGTGACTTGCCCAAGGTCACACAGCTAGTAAATGTGTCAAGTGCCTTAGCCACATTTGAACTCAGGTCCTCCTGACTCCAGGGCCGGTGCTCTACTCACTGTGCCACCTGGCTGCCCCTGAGCATTCTTTTTCATTTTTTTCTTTTTGTGAGCATTTTTTTTCAATTTGTTTTCAGCGGGAAAAATCCTCCAAGTTATCGTTTTCTGAAGTTTCCCTAAAAATGGGGATACACTTTTTATTATTGCATTCCATTCTAACATCAAGGAACAGCAATAGGACAAATCCATCAAAATTAAATGCCAAAAGGAGGAAAAGATGGTCAATAGATAGAATGAAGTTTCTTAGATAAGTAAATTTCCACTTTTCTTCCCATTCCTTAACTTTCTAAAGAACAAGAAGTCTATCCTAGATTTTCCTAGCAAAACTTGTTTGTCCAAACAGTATTTTCTGTTAGTACTTTGATGAAGATCAGGAAGTAGATTCTCTTTTACTTTCAACTGTTTCCAGAAGTGGTAGGAAGAGAGAATGGAATCAGAATACACAAATTTTAGCCCTAAAGCTCTTGTCCCCAGAGACCCAGTTTGAAAAAAAACAAAACTTGGTTATATGTTTTAAAAATAAATATTATAAAAACCATACAAATTATTTTCTATTAACTGTGTAAGTAAATTACTTAGCTTTAAATTATTACTAACTAAATCTTCAGTCATTAAAAGGATATAATTTGGTGGAAGAAAGTTCCAACTTAAGACCTGATTTGCTAGTGCAAGGTAATGTTGAAACACTGATGACATCTGAGCATTTAGATTTTCCCGTCGGCTAAACTCCTGCAGCACTTCAACAGTTAACATGAAGATCTGCCGAAGGTCTTCTTCCTAAATTTAAGCAATTAGAAACATTTTTGTATCAAAATATAAAGGTTAAAAATAAAAGGTTAAGAAAAGAATAACAGTGCTTTAAGTCTAGTTTTTTGTTTTGTTTTTGCTTTTTGAAGGGTGGAAGGCAGGGTAATTGGGGTTAAGTGACTTGCCTAATGTCACACAGCTAGTAAGTGTTAAGTGTCTGAGGCTGGATTTGAATTCAGGTCCTCCTGACTCCAGGGCATGTGCTCTATTCACTGACCACCTGGCCACCCCTAAGTCTATTTTTAAAAAATGTTCTCTTCTGTTCTTAGGAGTATTCCTAAACTGTTCAATACTATACCTCCCAATGATAAGGATTTGAATATACTAGTACTTTCGCAAATGTGCACACACACATTTTAAATATAAATATTGATCCTATAACAAAGCACACATTTTTTCAGTTATGTCATAGATGTCACGAAAGAAGAGTCCACTGTTTGACTGCATAGCCTTCGGACTTAAGGGAATGCCTTCACATAACACTTCCCTTGAGCAAGATAATATATGAGACAACCAGCCCACATCATCAGCAATAACATTTTAAAATACACAGCTATCCTTGGCCTACAGCTAAGCCTATTTGTGTGACCAGGAGAGGTTAAACAATAGTAATTAAATTTTAAAACAGTAAGCAATAAACACAGCTAGAAGCATTACTATGAAAATATTGGGAGATTTTGGGATGACCTGATATTAAATAAAGTTTAAGATTTTTGAAATATTGAAAATTTTATTCTTTCTCCAGTAAAATCATACTGCAAAATTTCCATGTACAAAATCTTAGTCACCTGAACAAAATCTCTTTTGCCATGATTTTTATAGAGGAGAATATGGAAGGAAATACTAATTTTAAATATTTATATCATGATAGCAGTACCTGAAAAATTCTTTTGCAGTTACCATGAAATTCCATGCTTAGTCCAATGTTGCTTGTTTTACTTGAACTTGAGAATTCACTCAACAGTGCCGTTAGAATGAAACATGCCAGAGTTTGCTTGAAAAAGAAAAACAAGACAAATGCTTTAAATATCCTTGTTAGTTTGTTAGAAAATTTCTATTAGGTTTTATAAGTCTCCAAAAATCAGAAAATGAACTATTGCAATCACGATAAGCAATTCTCTTCTATTTAATAAAAATATGACAAGTGTCAATGGCACTTTTAGCAATACACTACTCAAGATTCTCTACTTTCTTATTCAAACATGATATAAATAAAACTCAGAGTTTTTCCCTCAGGCTGTAGTCATTTCTTTTCTGACGCCATAGTGAATAAGAAATATTCAATAATTCAATTGCCCACATGTTTTAATGTGAATATAATTCATCCCAAGCAAGTTAAGGAGAAATAAGCAAGTAGTCACAAATCTCCAAAATATTACATAGGCCATATCTAGGGACCCTGAAATCAGAAATTAAGGTTTTCTTTCTCAATAACTCTATCCAACATATCCACAACTTCAAAACCATTGGCTTTATCCACAGACTATTTGGAGCCAAGGTGACAAAGATGGACAGAGTGGTAGGAATTGTTAAAAGGTCAGGCATGCTGGCAAGTGTCCATGGGTTAAACAGAAATATGCACACTACCTCTGAACAACCGAAAGATTAAAGTCAAGATGATACTATTTATGCAAGCTTATAGAACAGCTGAACGCATTGCCATCCACCCAACAACTGCAATATCTTTGTTCTGAAATGCCTCTGATGTCAGTACCTTGACCCTACAAATGCTCATTATCTCAGCAAATGTAAATCGAATCTTCATTTGCCTCAAATCACAAACAGCTAAAGCAAACACGTTACACTGTGAATATTTAGTGATGTCTCAGCCACCGTAAACGAATTTCAATCCCCTCCCCACCAAAAAATTTAAATGCCTATTATGTACAAAGCACTGGTTATATACAGTGATTAAAAGATCAATTCACCAAAAATCACTTTGTGTTGGAGTTGAAATGTATCAAGAGATCTAGTCCAACCTCCTTATTTTATAGATGAAGACACTAAACACTCCAATTTAGAAATGGATTGTTTTCCATTTTAGTTTTTTTTTAACTGATATAATATGTGAAAACAGGAGCTATTCCCCAATAGTTAATGGTCAGAGGATACATAAAGGAGCATTTTCCTCAAGAAGAACAGTCAACTTTCAACCACCATATGAAAAAATGGACCACTATAAGTAAGAAAAATGTAAATTGAAGCAACGGTGAGGTTCTCTACCTCATACGCTTTAGAATAGCAAAGATGACAAAAAAGTAAATGAAAGTTACTGTTGGAGAGGCTGAAGCAGATTAGAAACACTAATACACAGTTGTTGGAGTTAGGAATTAACTGATTCAACTTTTCTGGAAAGCAGTTTGGAACTATACTCAAAAAAGTCACTAAATTATGCAGACCCTATGACTCAGTAATACCATTATACAAGGAATATACACCAAAAAGACAGAAGAAAGAGAAAAAGAACCCTTAGGAACTTTGATCAATTATGACTTCTGAGGAATGATGAAGATGCTACCCATCTCCTAATGCAGAAGTTATGGACTAAATATGTAGAATGAGACATTTTTGGACACAGACGAGATTTTGTTTTGCCTAATTATGCATATTTGTCACAAGAGTTTTGTTTGTTGGGGGGGGTTGTGGCTGGAGGGAATAAATGTTCATTGAAAAAAATTTAATTTAAAAAACACTAAATATACTCAAATAATCATTCTTTGGCTTAAAAAATAAATTGTGTAGAACCTTCAGGGAGACTTTTATGAATAACTATATACACTGGCAAAATTCAGAATTGCTAGGCTATGAAACATATTGGGACAATGTCAGATAATCAAGTTGATACTTCTACTTCCATGTAACAAAACTCATTTAATAATGTTAGTAACATCAACAAGATATTTTTTAACATGTGTAGGTAAGCATAAAGCACCAACTGTACACAGGTCAGAGAAGACCAAACAATAGAAATACATGTGAAAAAAAGACTGGAGGGCAGAGATGGAATGTTGGTTGACCAAAAATTCACTATATGGCAGTATGCCGTGGCTGCTAAAGGACCTAATGCAATCTCAATTGTTTTAATATAGTATACAATACAGAAATATAATGTACAGATAAAGGAATGCAGTAATTTCATTATACTTTGCATTAGTCAAAGGACTTTGGAATACTGATTTTAGTAACAGACATCACACTTGAATGGCTGCTAAAAGAACAGATTAAGTCCAGAGAAGGTGATCAAGATGATAACAGGTTTGAAAAGCATGTCAGAATGATAAACGGATGCTGAAGGAACTGGAAATATTCACTAAGAGATGAAAAGGCTTAGAGTTGACATGAAGATCGGCTTCACATATCTGAGGGGCTGTCCAACTGAAAAAGGATTTGATTTATTGTGTAGCTACAATGCACATGATTAGTGGTGAAGACCTTGATCAAATAACCTAACCTGGCTAGGCCTTAGGATTCTCACTGGCAAAAATAAAAGTATAAGACAGGATAAATTCTGAGTTCTCTTCTACCTCTAAATCGATTACCTCATGAGTTAATTTTAGGGTAAAAGGTGCAGGAAATAAGATTTGAGTTCAATGTAAGGAAAAACAATTAGAAAAAAATTTAATTAAAAAAAATTTTAAGAAAGGAAAAACAATTAGAGTTATTAAAAAAATGAAATGAGTTCTCTCAAAGTATAGTGATCTCCTCACCAACAGAAGTATTTCAAGTCAAGGCTAAATGATTTCCCATCAAGGGTACTGAAGGAATTCTGCACTGTAAGGAAAGCTGGATTTTTGACCAAAAATTCTTTATTTTAGTTCCACATGATTTTTTTGATACCTCAAGTTGGGGTAGCCAACTAGGAATGAACTAGAAAACTCATAGAAAGAGCCAAGTGACCTTTGCATAATACAAGTAACTCTTCTTTACCCTAAATGTGTTACCAACCTGTTGTTTTCTAAGCTTCAATGGACATACATAATCTTTAGGTCTCTGACTTGTGAATGAAGCATTAAGCTCCTTCTTTCTAGCCTGTCAGCTAAGTTCTTGAAGGGCTTATGATTCCAGTGGCATGGAACACACTTCACTTCAGCAGGACCTTCCTCTGCAAATGCAGATCACAAAATCTCTCTAGCTCAGTAAATGGTTTTCAACAAGAGTTGCTAGGACAAAAAATCCACTGCCGTTTTGGTCAACCTGACAATAAACCTCTGTGAATCTGGCTGGTTTGGTTTACAGACAACAGAAACAGACACCTCACACAGAGGCACCCAAGCAAGCACTCCAAGTGCTCTGGGTTGGGCAACAAGGATTCATGGTCAGGTACAATGCAAGACTACTCATAGTGACAAGAGAAAAAGAACTGCTTTTGAATAATTCAAAGTGGAGAATTTAATTTTAATAAGAAAAAACATAAAGAGTGATTGATAGGTAGCTCTATGAGTAATCAATTTGGCTTCCTATGTCTGACTCGTCTATATTATCATTAGTATATAAAAGATGTCTCTCTGATCTGGCATCATGGTGAATTAAGTGTCACATTAAAATAAGATAGTTTTCCCTTCTTTTAAAACTTTTAATCGTCCCACTGGTAATTTTAAAAAATATATACATCCCTCTGGCTTCTTAACTAAAGTAGAACGAACATGATTTAGTTTTTCTTTGCTGACTTCAGGCCATCATCATGATCAATGAGATACAACTCCAAGTCCATAACTATGTAGGCACAGGACAACTGAGAGCCTGAGGTATAATTTCTTTAATGGTTAAATAAGTCAATTAGGCTAATTTCCAAGGTCTCTTCCAGTCAAAAAAATGCTATGATGTCATTTTACTAACTTAGATCTTATCTTCAGAGGCTAGTGAGAGATACAAGACTGTTGGCTCTATGTTAAAGAGCCTCATTCTGCTCTGCTTCAGGAGTTCTTGTGCTCCTTTTGAATAATTTTCATATTTCCTCCCTTGCCAGTATTGCTCCCCATTAAACTACTGTTTCTGATAGGGCCTCATCCCCATTCTTGCTTCACAGAGCCACAGAACCCTCTGTCTCACAATATCTTTCTTATGTGTTCCTTCTAATCAGCTATGGGATACAGAGAACCAATTCAAATTTAGAAGATCTATCCTCCAACTGATAGTCAAAGAATATGAACATTCATTTTACGTAAGAAGGAGCAGTTAAGTGGCGCAGTGAATAGAACACTGGCCTTGGAGTCAGGAGAACCTGAGTTCAAATCCGGCCTCAGACACTTGACACGCTTACTAGCTGTTACTTGGGCAAGTCACTTAACCCCAACTGCCTTGCCTTCCCCTCTCCAAATAAAAAAAAACAACCCATTTTACATAAGAAGAAATCCAAGCCATTAATAACCAGAAAAAATGCTCCAAATTCTTAGAGAAACAAATTAAAGCAACTCTAAGGTGCCACTTTATACCCATCAGATTGGCAAAACTGGACAAAAAAAAAAAACCAATAAATGTCAGAGGGGGCTATGGGACCTGAAAATTAGTCTAGTCATTCTGTAAAGCAGTTTGGAACTATGCCCCAAAAGTTATTAATCTGTGTCTATCTTTGGACACAGCAATACCATACTAGACCCCAAAGAGATTAAATAAATAAATCAAAATAAAATATGTGCACAAATATTTAGAGTAGCTTTTTTTATGATGGTAAAGAACTTGAAACTAAGGGTTTCAAAGGGTATGTATCAACTGGGCAGTTGTTGCACAATAATGACAAACAAATGTAAGGAAATACTATAATACTATTGTGCTGTAAGAAATAATGGAGATTATTTCAGAGAAGACCTGCATGAACTGAGGCAGCATGAAGTGAGCAGAACCAGGAAAACAATTTATAAACTCACCAAAAAAAACTGTAAAAAAAACAACTTAAAAAAGTTCAAGAATTCTGATTAAGGGAATGACCAACCAGGATTCCCATGGTCTGATGATGAATATTTCCTCACGGAAAGGCGACAAGATTAAATATGCAGAATGAGACACATTTTCAGTCACTGCCAATGTGGGAATTTGTTTTGCTTGACTATGCATATTAGTTAAAAGGGTCCATCCCCCCCAACAGGGGAAGAGTAGGAAGGAAAAATTGATTTGTTCACTGAAGACAAATTAAATTAAAAATATAAAGCTAATTTTAATTCATTTAAAAAATTCCAATATGGGTTGAAAACCAGGTCTGTTAGATACTATTAGTTCACTTTTTGCACAGTTCAATTCTAAATACGGGTTGAGAAGAAAACTCCCATGAGAAAAGTGCGTGATCTTCAGTATAAGGATCTTCCTATTAAAAAGAAACAGAAGTATAGTCCTGACTGCCACTAATTAGCCATATAACCTTGAGTACATTACTTAATTCTTTGAATAATATCAGTTTTCTTTCTAACCTTAAACGCAAAAATAGGAATAATAATGTTATCATACAATTAATCATACAAACTTTTATCATACATTTTATCATACCAACTTCAGGTGTTGTTATCCAGATTAAATAAGATAATATATTTGCATAAAAGGAAAACAATTTATTCCCTGAATTGTTTTAAAATACAGTCATATTTCTATATCTTTAATATCACAGTATTAGTTTCTAGTAAAGTCATTAACTTCATACCATCGAGAAACTATCTCATGGACACTGCTTGTCTCACTCTCCAGCAACTTCATTAGTTCTGTCATAAGAACAACATACTCAAACACCAACCCAGCTGACAAAATAAAATACTCTTGTTCAGAGAGAGGATTGTCTCTTATAATAGCCTGGCTCTTATCCCAAGAGCTTTATTACCAAGAATAAACTTTATGAAAGGTTGCCATACATAAAGCAGACTTTCAGCTGTTCTTCTAAGCAAACATCAATGAGACTTGTGATAAGAGAGATTAGCCCCTTTATCCCACACAGGGCAGCACAATCCATGGACAATTGAATTTCTCACCCACCTTCTTCCTATCCTAGGAAAAAGACTATTTTTAAGAGAACTTGAAAAATAAACCTATTTGCACTGAAAAACAGAAAACATGAAAATGATGTGAATCAAGATTGTAAAATTAAATGCCGTCTTATACTATTTCTTTAGAAATAAAGCTTTAAGATCGCTTTAAAAATCTGTATGGCATATTTCAACAAAATATGACAGAAATTAAATGTGGAGATATTAACATTTCTATAAGCATGATTACACTCTTTAAATCAGTGTACATTGAATAAGACACATAACATATAATTTGTATTATGTATATAAAACTCTATTTTCCTGAGGAAAAATGTTTCAATTAAAATGAATGTTTTGACAATTAGAATAATTCATTAGGCAATCTGCCTTCCAAAATTATTTGTCAAATGACCAGCTAAAATTATATCGTAATTATATCGTAAACATGGCTCTATAATGAATTTGAAAAACAAATTCACAAAATAGCTTTCATTGTAAACAAAAGTTTCAGCATTCATCTCTAAATTTAAATATCTGTTCTATTGAGGAGAGTACACCAAGGGTGATTTAACAGTCAACTTTGTTACAAGACCATAAACTAACATAAACACTGTAAGTTAAACTGGTTCAGAGGGACAAGAGGTTAGAAACCAAGTCTGCTGAAAATGAAAATGCAAAGGACAGGGGGCTTGGGACTACCCACAAATCCAGGTGCGAGGATGGAATCACAATTGGTATTGCCCTCAAGTAAAATCTAGGGAGATAAGATACAAATGCAAATGGAAGGAAATAAATTCAACTTCTTCATCAATGAATTGGATGAAGGCATAGACGATACAAGCTTATAAAATAAGTCAACGACATGAAGATGGGAGGTGGTAATGCAACAGAAGTAAGGTCTAATAAATAGTTAGAACAAAAGACCCCCTCCCCCATCACATGAGATCAAATTTCATGGATATTAACATAAACTCTAACATTTGAGTTAGAAATAATTAACAATTAACCAACTATACAACACTACAAGAGATCTGGGAATGTGAAGAGACACTAGGAGATTTTTATGGGACAAGAGGTTCAATGATTCAACAGTATGATGTCAGTCAAAAAAAAAGGTAAAAAACCATCGGCTAAAATGATTTTGATGCTGTATAATGCTGCATTAATAAAAGTAGGTCGAAAATGAGAGAAGTGTTATACAGATGTTCATAGGTGTATACAATCGTTTTTCTTCTATATATAATAAAATGTGTTGACAAATATTAAGAAAACAGTAATGTTGTAAATATTGTAACAGGATTTTTTAATCAGTCAACAAGTATTTACTACTTGGTAACAAGCTCTCTGCCAGGCACTGAAGATACAAAAATAAAAACAAAATAGTCACTGCCCTCAACTAATTTGTAGTTTTATCAGGGGAGACAACATGTATACATATATGTACTAAATAAATACAAAATAATTTTTTACAAGAAGAAGCAGCATTAGCAGCTGGGAAGATCAGGAAAAGTCTCATGTCCTTGGACTATACTGTTCTGAGATCTGGACCCAACATTTTATGAAAAATACTGACAAGATGGAGGATATCCAAGAGTGATCAAGATAATAATAACAACTCCCATTTATATTTATATATGATTCACTCCTGAATCAGCTGTCTGCATCCAGTCAGTCAGTGAGTCAGTCCACTGACATGTTAGAGCAAAGATCAAAAGTAATATAAAACTAGACCAAGAAAAAGAACATGAACAACTCAAAACTAAATTCAAAATTTATTTCATTCAAAATAAATTATGGATAACATTCATAAATATTCAAAAATAAATTATGGATAACAAAAAATAGGTAATGCATGGTAGAAAGGGCAATGGCAACAATATATAATTTCATACAACTTCACAGATCTAATTGCCCAAAGAAATAAAAAAACATTTAAAAAGCACCTTAGTCAACAAACACTTGTCTTGCTAGTTAATTGGAGATACGGCCGTCAAAGGCAAGAATGATATAGATTTCAACCTGGTGATAAAATCTTATGAGGAAGGAAGATATAAGATAATGAGCAGGATCACTTCATAAAATAGGCAGTAAGAGTGAAGGATAAAACCAATTTATAGAAAAATCAGAGAAGTTCTTAACCTTGGGTCCATGGATCCCTACAGGGTCTTTGAATAGATATATCCATCAGGACACAGAAGTTTTCCCAGTTATCTCTCTGCCACTCTTTTCAAAAAGCAACTGTATCAGACCAAATTTTCTAGCTAAATACATCTAAATATGTTCCCATAGTTCTCAGAACATCGGTTATTTTAGTAGCTTAAAAAAAAAAAATCACTAGGTTGCTACTGGGACTATTTTTTGCCATAGGTTAAGTTCTCCAAGGGAATAGAAAAAATATAATTCTTATACATTTGCTCATTCCTAAGGAAGACAAAAGAACTCTTAGACAGTTAGCTACTATATCTTTAGTGCCAACAAGTTGTTGCAGATATAAACATTTTTCATTCATTAGCAGTACCACCTGGGAAGGTAAATAACTAGAAAGAGAATCTATATATAGTTAAGCCACTAGAAGCTAAGGTCTGTAGCTATTGATTAATTTCTTTAGGAAATCCTGCTTATCAAGGTCCTCAACTGAACTGGACTTACTTTATTTTACAAAGTGTAAAAATAAATTAAAATTGCCCATAAGCAAAATCTTAAAGAAACAGTAGTTTGATTTTAGATTTCAAGGCCATACATATGCTAATAATAGTCCCACACTGGCCCCTAGTCACCAATTACATTCACTTGTCTTTCATTTTACTCCTTTGTCCCCTCTTATTTTGCTAATGAGTATCATTTATTTATATTATATTGAAGTCAAACACTAATGATAGTTCAGTTTTCATTCTACTTTAGAGTCTTAAAAAAATAAGCACAATGAAGCATAACTTAGGTAAGGGATTAATAAAATGAAAATGAATACTTATTATTTATATAATTTCTTAAGAAGATAAAAAAAAATCCCAATCCTGAAATAACTATTTGTTAAGATTAATGAAGTCAAGGGTACTTGTTGGGGAAAGGCTTCCTAATCACTAAGTGACCTCAAGGAACTCAATCAACTCCCTGAAGTCTGTTTCCTCATCTGTAAAATAAAAGTATGGACTAACTGATTTCTAATGTCCCCTCCTTTCCTAGAGTTCTATATCTATCTCTCATTTTTATCTAAAAATTTTAATATGGAAAATGTTTAAAGATTCAGTTGATTTTCCTTGCAGATAAGATCAAGTCATAGTCACACAGGCATCTAATATTTTAAGAGATAAATATTTTATTTCCTATAAACTAAGTAAATTTCATACAACTAAGCTGTCACAGACAATTGCACAAAACATAATTTGATATCAACACATTCAAGGACAGATGACTGGCAACTGGTGAACTTCAAGGTTCTAAGTATTACTAAATATATAATAGGTTCGAAGTAGTATACGCTGGGGCTACAGGAAAGCAAAGTAACACATACAGCCAGCCCCTGCCAGTGGTCTACTATGTTCAAGTAAATTCAAACGTGGACTAGAATGAAAGTTTAAGGCGTCACCATTTTAGATCCCTGCCTCACAGGATCAATCAAATAAAATGTCATATATACAGTTCAGTGAGTGGCCAAATAACTGAAAATGGTAAGAAGAAAACTAGGTGAATAATAAAATGGAGCAGGCTGCACACCAAGCTCTCTTTGAGCCTCATTTCTGACTATACTCCTTTAAAGTTACTAGGAAGCCAAATGGGAATTCATGTTTTTCTCTAGTATTAAGGTTAAATACCTATCCTCTTTTCTTATACCATGAAATTATATGGGTTCTGTTCCCCTTCCCCCAATTATAACTTGTAAAAGCAGAGATTCAAACTTCAGAAAGAGCCTTTCAATAGATCCTCAATTTCACCTGCACTAGAAATGAAACTGAGCAAAAGGAGCCGGATTTGCCTTCAGAAAATTCAGTCCAAGGAAAAGGAACACATCATAGACATATATACAAATCTTCTTTCAAATAATTCTATGTAATAAGTGGGCAATTGCTTTTATCATGATTACCTGTATCCTTTACAAAAGTGGTATCCTATATTTTTCTCATGAATAAAGTAGTATTTTCTCTACAAATTTTTCTGATCTTTAATAAGGGACTCCTGTTACAACTGCATGATTTCTGAAGTTTCACCAGCACAATACTTATTGCACTGTGTTTTTACAAGTAAGATGATATAATTTTAACTTTTTAATAAGATCTAAAATTAGGAGCACACGGTTTCCTATTATTTTTGTTTAAAAACATGTATTTATTTCAATAAACATTTATTTTATTTTCTCTTTCCCCCATTTCCTCTACCCCCCTCCTCCAACTGAACTACTAAAAAAAGAAAAAGAAACCCTCATGACCATCACAGTCCAGCAAACCAAATTCCCACATTGGTAATGTCCAAACGTGTCTGCCTCGATCTTCATGTTAAAGTCCATGCTCCTTGAGGCAAGGCTGGGTGAGTGTTATGCTTCATTTTCAGTCCTCTGGGCCCATGGTTCATCATTTTTTTTTTTTAATTTACTCATTTACTTTTAATTTACAAGATTCAGTTCCACAATCACTTGGGTTTCAGATTTTCTCCCCTCCCTTCCCCCCCCCCCCATGATGGCATGCAATCATGTATAGGATCTGTAAATACTTTCACATTGTACAATAGTTTGGTCATATAGAAGGGCTGTAACCAATGAGTGATCACTGGGAAAAGAAAAAAAAAACAAAAAACAAAAAACAAAACCAGACATGAAAGAGAATGATAGCTAGTTTTGCTTCGGTCTCCATTTAAACTATAGTCTTTCTATATCTTTCTCTGAGTTTAGGTAACTCCTTCCA
>CM053588.1:147806431-147830581 GCA_028646515.1 Pseudochirops corinnae
TAGTCCAATAATTTTTAAATTGTCTCTCCTGGATCTATTTTCCAGGGTCAGTGGTTTTTTTGAAGGAGATATTTATTTCAAATTGCCTTCTGTTTTTTCATTTGTTTGGATCTATTTAATAGTATCTTGATTTCTCATGAAGTCATTTGCTTCCATTTGCTCCACTCTAATTTTGACAGAATTATTCTCTTCAGAAAGCTTTTGAGATTCTTTTTCCATCTGGCAAATTCAACTTTTTAAGGCATTCTTCTCATTGGCTTTTTGGGCCTCTTTTGCCATTCGAGTTAATCTCTTTTTTAAGGTGTTATTTTCTTCAAGCAGGTTATTGACTCTCTTTTCATGATTTGCTTGCATCATTCTCATTTCTCTTCCCAATTTTTCTTCCACTTCTCTTATTTGGTTTTCAAAATCATTCTTAAGCTGCTCTATGGCTTGTAACCAGTCTACATTTTTCTTGGAAGCTTTTGGTGTGGGAGTTCTGACTGTGTTGTCTTCCTCCCGTTCCATGCTTTGATCCTTTTTGTCCCCAAAAAAGGAATCTAAAATTGGATTGCCGTTCTTACTTTGCTTCCTTTGCCTGCTCGTGTTGCCAGTCAATTACTTGACTCTTTGGCTCTGTGGAACTCTGCTTCCAGGGGGGAGTGCTTTATCCCAAATTGCTAGGGTTTTCACAGCTGCTAGAGCTATTAGGAGGCTGCTGCAGCCCCCACCAGCTTTGGCTCACTGAAAATGCACCCCAGGACCACCACCCAAGACCACAATCTGATCCAGGCAGCTTAAGGCAAGAGCACTTAGCCTATGAATGATCACTTGGCCCCCCTGCAATCTGCAGGCTGAGAGCTCTGAAGCAGCCACGTGGAGGTGGCTGCCACTTCTGATGCTTCCTTGCCCCAAAGGCAGTTTGGCCAGATCCTTTCCCCCGAATTTAGCCTAGTTCCACTAATCTTTCACTTAGTCCTCATTTCTTATGGCTTGATAATTCTGGAAATCACCACAGCTGCGGCACCGCACCAGGGCCAAGCCGTGGTTTCAGGCTGGGCTGATGTTGGCTCCCAGTGTGCTGCGAAGAGCCCATCCTGTGGAGCTGCCAGTGGGAGATGTGTTTTTCTGTAATTTTGTGAGTTCTGAAGCCCTAAAGTCTGTTTAGAGTCATATTTTATGGGTATTTGAGGAGATTATGGGGAGCTGCAGAGTGTTCCTGCTTCTATGCTGTCATCTTAGCTCTGCCGTCCCCCCATAACAGCTTTCTAATAGGTTTCTCCACTCCTAGTTTCCTTTCCACAAAACTGCCAAATGTGTTTGTAATGCATAGGTCTGACCATATGGAAAAAGAGCTGATTTTTTGCCTCAGGAGATTTGAGTTTGAATCCTGGCTCTGTCATGGGCTACCTTTATGACCATGACAGATTACTTCCCCTTTCTGAACCTCTGTTTTCTCATTTGTAAAATGAAGGATTAGAACACATGATTGCCCCTGATATCCTTTCCAGTTCCACATCTATGATCCTGTCACTGTGCTAAAGAAAAATTTTTATAGTCTGTCATTTAAGTCCCTTCACTGGCTCCACAGTGTAGCTTTCCAGACATGTATCATAATGCTTCCCCTTCTTGAATTTTATGTTCCTACCAAGCTAGAATACTAGTCATTACTGAACTGAACATCCCGTCTCATTTCCATGCATATTCTTGTGCCATTCTACATGCCTGAAATGCCTTTCCTTATCCCTGCCTTTCAAAATCCTTTGTTTTTCCTTTAGTGTTCAGCCCAGGTCCTATCTCTTTTCTGAAGCTTTTCCTAATTTCCTTTACCCTTCATCCCCAGTTGTTAGCTCTCTTAAAAAAATGTATTTATGTATTTTTGTTACGTTTTGAGTTCCGAATTGGCTCTTTCCCTCCTTTTCTACTCCACACTAGAGAAGGCCATCATTTGACACAGATTTCTAAATATATGGAAGCCATACTATGCATACTTCTATCAGTTCTTTCTTTGGATGCAGATAGCATCTTTCTTCATAGGTCCTTTGCAATTGATTTGAGTATTTATAGTACTCAGAATAACTTAGTTAATCACAATTATTCTTTGAACAATATTGCTGTTACTGTGTGTAATGTTTTCTTGGTTCTGCTCACTTCATTTTTCATTATTTCATGCAAGTCTTTCCATGTTTTTCTAAAATTAGCCAGCTCATCATTTCTTACAGCATAATAGTATTCCATTACAATTATGTGACAACTTGTTTATCCATTCCCCAATTGATAGACATTTCCTTGATTTCCAGTTTTTTGCCATCACAAAGAAATCTGCTGTAAATGTTTTAGAACTTATAAATTCTTTTCCTTTTTCCCTGATCCCCTTGAGAAACAGACTTAATAGTGGTATTCTTGGTTCAAAGGGTATACCTAGTTTTGTAACTCTTTGGGCATAATTCCAGATTGCTCTACAAAATGGTTGGATCAGCTCACAGTTCCACCAACAGTGTATTTGTGTCCCAATTTCCCTGCATTTCCAACATTTGTCATTTTCCCCTTCTATCATTTTAGCTGATCTGATAGGTGTGAGATGATCTCTCAAAGTTATTTTAATCTGCATTTCTCTAATCAATAATCATTTAGAGCATTTTTTCATATGACTACATAAGGTTTTGATTTCTTCATCGAAAAATCGTCTGTTCATATCCTTTAACCGTTTATCAATGGATTTGTTTCTGTCGTATCTCCAGTGCCAACACATTTCCTTTTTCACATTAGGTATTTAATAAATGCTGGGTTCAGTTGAATTAATTTATTATGGTGGCAATGGGAAGCTACTGTGCCTTAGGAACCTAAATTATATCAGTAGTTCCAAGATGGTTGGATGTGAGAGATGATGTCGTTAAGGCTCGGCAGTGAATAAATATGGGAGAGTCAAATATGAGTGTGAGATTATATAAACCTAAGTAATGGAGAGGAATGGTAATACCCTGAACAGAAGCAGGGAAGTGGAATGTAGTGGTAGATTTAGGTGTAAAGAAAAGTGTGCAGAATGTTTAGTTTTACAGTCATAGTGGGATTCACGTTTAGAAATCTCCAACAGGCATTTTGCAATGGAAAGTAGAGTTTCAAAAGAGGCTAGGATTGTACACAGAGGTTTGTGTATTCTCTGCATACAGACAGTATTTTACCATCAAAAGTGGCTAAGATTATTAGAGGATTGTTAGTATAAAGTGAGGGCAGCTAGGTGGCACAGTGGATAGAGTGCTGGGCCTGGAGTCAGAAATATTCATCTTCCTGAGTTCACATCCAGCCTCAGACACTCAATAGCTATGTGACCCTGGGCAGGTAGGTCACTTAATACCAGAACTTAGAGAAGGAGATGGCAAACCACTCCAGTATCTTTGCCAAGAAAAACCCCAAATGGGATCATGAAGACTAGGACAGAACTGAAATGAAGAGTCAGGTACAGTTGAAATTACTGAGCAACAATCAGGAAGAAAAGTCAGAAAAGAATCCAGGACAAAATTGAGCTTGGGAGTAGTTGTTAGATTATGATCTAGCAAAAGAAAATCAATAGTGAGTTTTAGTTAAGAGTGGAACCAGAGGAGACCAATGGCCTAGGAGTAAAAAACAAACAGTACCACGTAGGAAAAGGTGTGGGTGTGGACAGACAAAATCACTAGCCTATTTTCCTTTAAAATTCTTTTTAAATGAGAAGAGATTATCTTAAACATATTAAAACTTTATCTTATTTTGGTTAATTATAATAGATATATTTTTTTTTTGGAGGGGGAAGGTAGGGCAGTTGGGGTTAAGTGACTTGCCCAATGCGACACATGTAGTTTTTTTGTGCATATTAAGTGTCTGAGGTCAGGTTCAAACTCAGGTCCTCCTGACTCCAGGGCTGGTGCTCTATTCACTGGGCCACCTAGCTGCCCCTATAATAGATATTTCTACAATATGATTCAGTGAAACTTCATAAATTTTAATTCTTCCTCAAGAGAGAATTTCAATTTTTAATCATTCTAGCACCAATAACATGTTGTTTAGAATGTTATGTCCTTATGGGCATATCAAGTTGTTTGTGAAAGAAACATTTATCAGACTTTAATGTGTCAAGTTCTTTTAACGTTTTGGGGCAGTAGGATTTGGAGGAGAAAATTTCATCTTGATCCTTTCATAATTGTTTTTCCCCGTAACCTTTTCCATTTTAATTCAGAAAGTATATTAAAGGTTTATAAAAAAACACTAAATTCTGGGAAAGATAAAAATGATGTTCTTTACTGTCAAGGAGTATGCAGTCTACAAAGTGGAGCTTGCTATGATGTAAGATGTAAGAAATACTACAGTCGAGGTTAGGGAGAGATTCAGATGAAGCGATCTAGGAAAATTTGTGAGAGGAGAAAAAATCAAGTGGCAGGATGAGGGGTAGGAGAGCCCATGAGGGAAAGCCTCTAGAGGCACTGGTGATGAGCTGTGGTAGAAAAATCCCCGTACTTGTCAGAAGACCGGAGTTGAAGTTCCAGGCTTGTCGCTTACTGGCGGGAGCAGGGGAAAGTCACTAAAAGAGTTTGAACTTCAGCTTCATTATCTGTAAAATGGAGAGTGACAATAGTACATGGACTATTTATTTCACAGCGTGATTGTGAACAAAGTGCTTTCTCTGCAAACTGAAGTGTTAAATCATTCTCCATATTCTGATAATAGTAAATAACATGTATATAGTTCTTTTAAGGTTCACAAAGTATTTTGCATATCTAATCTTATTTCATTTTTAGATACACCCTATGAGGTAGGTGCTATTGTTATCCTCATTTTCAGAGAAAGAAATTGAGGCTCAGAGGTTAAGTGAGTGAGTGTCTTGGACCACATAGCTAAAAAGTTAGCATCTGAGGCATTATTTGAACCCAGGTCTTCTGACATTCAAGTCTTAAACTATATCCAAAATGCTACCTAAGCGCCAGAGGGCATATTTTATGTGATGAGGAAAATCTACTTATTAATGAGTTTTGCTATCACATGCGATATGCATTTAGGTTATCTTATTTTAGACTAATAGATGTAGCACTAAATTAAAGGTTGTTTTTAAATAATTCAGAATTAAAAGGTATGTGTTTTTTAAATGTAGTTATTCACAGGTCATATGTGGGCCTCTAATGTGACTGAATTCTGATGTACAGATGGTACCTATTGTATTAGGGCTCTCATATGAAGGCTTTGCAAATACAGACACAATGTGACTGTCCTTTCTCGGTTACTTGAGCACTTGCTTGTGCTGTTAATACTGTTCAGATATTAGTTCACCTGGTGTTCATAAATGCTTGAGGTTTTTGGGAGTGCTAATCATACATGACAATACCATAGAATTCCTATTTTGCACGAAGAATGTTTGGCAGGCGTCCCTGGTATGTTTCTTCTGTAATGTTTCTTTTTCCAGTTCTATTACTGTGCCTTTTATTGGCATTCTATTTCCAAGGATCGGGTTTGGTTTTGGCCTTTTTTTTTTTTTTAACTTAATCTCCCAGGGGGGAAACTGAAAGGATCAAAGGATGGTAATGAGATACAAAAACTTTCACCTAGATCAGACTCCCAGTCAGTAGGGTCAGCTTCATTCATGGCAAGAAGTGGAAAATATGCAGGTGAGGCGTTACAGCACCTGCTAGTTCCCCTTCCTCTAGGGATTTATGATGACTGAGACCACATGGTGTTAAATTGCAGTGAATTTATAGCAGTGGCACCAAAAAAAGAAAATGGTACAGTTTCTTCTGTATCTGACTGTAAAGTTGTACTGATTATTTTTGAAAGTTTTTATTTAAAGCTAGGTGGGTAATATGCTAATTTCTTTTAAAAATTCTATTGTTGCCAGAAAATCCTTTTTATGGCACAGAACATTGATAGTGATATAAAGTGTCCTAATACTACAGGGTGAGTAGATGGTAATTGATATAAAATGAATTATTTTTCATTATTTTTACTCTTTCTAATTTTCATTACTATTGCTACCAGAATATATATTCTTGATAACAGTCTTATTGGCAGTTTTTGTAGATTAACAAAAGTGCTCTGAGCATAGTTCACTAGTAATGGACTGTCTTTGTGTTTTAGAAGAGGGTTTCTCAAGGTCATGGTTAAGGTGGTTGTTGCTGTTATTAACCATATTAATAACATTAGTTATAGTACTACACAAAAGGTTCTTTAATTTTACCAGTGTAAGTAAAGTAACTGTTGGTGTATACCAGTGCAGATTGCAGTCTCTCTGTGATTTATCAGATGAGTCCTAGAGGGATGCCAGAGGCACAGAGGTTAAGTGTCTTGCCCAAGGTGATGCAGCTAGAACTATCAGGATGGAATTTTAACCTAGGTTTTCTTTCTTTTTTTTTTAATAGTATTTTATTTTTTCCAATTACATGTAAAGACAATCTTTACATTCTTATTTAAAAAATTTTGCATTCCAATTCTTTCTCCTCTGCCCTCCCTAAAATGGTAAGCAATTTGATATAGGTTATACTTATGTAATCATGTGAAGCATATTTCCACATTAGTCATATTGTGAAAAAAGAAACAGACCGAAAGGAAAAAAGACCGTGAGAAAAATAAAGTGAAAATAGTATGCTTTGATTTGCATTCAGACTCCATCAGTTCTTTCTCTGGATCTAGATAGCATTTTACATCTTGAGTCTTATAGAATTGCCTTTAACCCAGGTTCTCTTGACTCCAAGCCCAGCACTCTAGCAATTACAGTGTGTTGTCTCAATAACTATGACTGTTGTGAGTATTAATTCCTTATTTTTATATATTACTTTTTAAAACATAGTTGAAGCAGTTCACAATTATCCAATCATTATTTATCCTTGCAGCATAACCTATTGTGTTTTTTGGGTTAATATACCCATTTTATAGTTAGGAAAATTGACTCACAAAGGAATTTACAGGACTAATTCAAGGTACTACCAGTGCCAGAGCGAGGACTGAGCCCCCTGCCTCCAGATTCCTATTCTGCTATTCTTTTTCTAGACTGGTAGTTTCCACAACAGGGTGCTGCAACATATATTTATATCATAGTTCTCTCCCCAAACTAGCAGAGTAAAAGAATCTTAGGGCTTTAAGGTATTATAGAAGGAAATTGTCTCTTCTTTGTTATTATTTTATGTTGCTGGGCCAGACTGGTTCATCTGTCCTGAGGTTATATGACAATTGGAAAATGGTTTTTCATTTGCTACTTAAGAATTCTAGCATCAGAGGCCTTTCTGGGATTGTATAAATAGCCACTATAATGACAGAAAAGTCATTTTAATTCCACTCCTGTCACTTCAGGAAGTTGTTTTGAAAAAATGGGAAGAGAAATAGGAGTAAAGATGATAGCATTTGCTATAAAAATAAGAAAAAAAACACTTCATGCATGTGGTTGGGACCACACATAAGCAGAATAAGAGAAAAAATAAGGGTGAAAAGAAGATAAGTAAATTTTTAAAAGGCTACGTTTGTGGTTGCATATCTATGTTATTAGTATAATTTAAGTAGTTTGCTTAATGAGCTGTCATTCTAATATAAATACTAATATAATATATTTCTCCTTAGGGACAAACATAAGCCAGAGATCAAGAGAATTCTTTAATTGATATTCAAATGAGTTAAATTGATTTCCATTTTTTAAGTACTGTTTTGTATGATGCAATATTATAGCCTTCAGAGTTTTCTTTTTGACCCCTGCCAACCATAATGTATTGAAACATTTTTATTTTGGATGATTTAGTAAGAGTAAACCGTTATTTTGTCTACATATCCTGTGTTGTCTGATGTGTCATTAATTAATGTAAAATGTTCGGGGTAAAGTTAAAGGTCCTTTCCAACAGAAAGTTCTCTGATAACCGTTTAAAATATGTTTGACTATGAACACCTGCCATAGGGCTTCTTAACCTTCTTGTGACATGGACTACTTTAGCAATTTTGGTGAAGCTTATTGACCCCTTCTCAGAATAACTGAAGAAAATGTTTAATTTCAGTTAGAGATTAGTGAGAATGGAACAAGCATTTATTAAAGGCCTACCTGTATACCAGACACTGTGCTACATACTTTACAAATATCTCATTTGATCCTCACAACCCTGGGAGGTAGGTGCTATTATTCCCATTTTACAAAGAGGAAACTGAGAGCCACAGAGATTAAGTGACTTGCCTAAGGTCACACAGCTATTATCTGAAGCAGGATTTGAACTCAGGTCTTTCTAACTTCATAGCCAATGCTTTAGCTATGTTGTTGCCTAGGTCAGTGAAAATAAAGATGTAATTTCCCCCCCATCTACGCTGACCACCTGAAATCTTTGTGTGAATTTAGCCAGTGGTTCTCAGCCTGTGGGTCGCGACTCCTTTGGGGGTCGCCTAAGATCATTGGAAAACACACATTACCGATGGTCTTAAGAACCGAGACACTGCTCCTCTATCTGTCTCCAGGCGGGCCCGCCCACGTGCAGATACGCCCACATATGAGTATTAAAAGGGTTGTGGCATTAGGAAGGTTGAGAACCACTGGTTTAGACCTTTGGTTAAGAAAAATCTCTGACCTAAAGGGAAGATTTGGGGTCTTTTTAGTGAAGCTTATATACCAGTGCTCAGTATAACTTGATACACACATGGATAAATACTTCTCTAGTCATGAAAATATGAAAAGTACATGGTAATCATATAGATGAAAGAGTAGTTATCATTCTATATAGGATACTAACATCTGTCTTCTCTGAAATCTGGCTTTTGTATTCATTCATCTCAAACTACCCTCTTCAAAGTAATTGATGAACTCAATTGCCAAATCTGATGACCTTTTCTCTGCCCTTATCCTTTACCTCTCTAGCCTTTGATACTCTGGATATTCTTTCCTCTCAAGGTTCTTATGACACTGCACTGTTCTCTGGTTCTCCTTTCTATCCATCTGCTTCTTTTCAGTCTCTTTTGCTGGTTCTTTATTCTTGTCTTGCCCACCAATCTCACTAACCATAGGCATCTTGCAGGGCTCTCCACTGGTCCTTCTTGGCTTTTGATCTGCACTCTTCTTGTTTTATTAGTTCTTCTCAATTTAGTTAACATCTCTGTGCAGGTAGTTTCCAGATCTAAACATCCAACTTTCCTCTCCGTTCTGAACTATAGTTACATACTCCAACTCTTTTTTGTATATTTTGAATTGTATGTCCCACAGGCACTTACAAACTCAGCATGTCCATGAACAGAAGTGATTATCCCCACCCTTACCTCCAACTCCTCCTACTACCAGATTTCCCTTTTGCTGTTGGAGATGTCATACTTGACTTTTCACTCATTCTTTCCCTACATATCCATAAATTGCCAAATCTTGTGGTTTTTATCTTCATGACATTATATTTATCTTTCTATCTATATATCCATTTTTCTTTACTCACATAGCCACTTCCTGAGATCCAACCCTCATGATCTCATGCCTGTACTATTGCAGTAGCCTAGTAGTTGGTCTCCCTACCTCAAATCATTTCCTATTCCAGTTTATTCTCTATTCAGTTGCAAAAGTGATTTTTTTTTTTTTTTTTAGTATACGTAGTATTATGTCACCCTCATGCTCAGAGATTTCCAGTGGCTGCTTCTCACTTCCAGGATCAAATCTAAATTTCTAGTGGCATTTAAAACCCTAACCTGACCTCTTCCTACCTTTTCAGTTTTTTTTTATTTGCTTGCCTTTTGGAGACAGCAAGGCAGGGCAGTTGTGGTTAAGTGACTTGCCCAAGGTCACCTGGCTGGTGTTAAGTGTCTGAGACCATATTTGAACTTGGGTCCGCCTAACTCCAGGGCCTGTCCTCTACTCACTGCGCTGCCTAGCAGCCCCCTTTTCAGTTTTCTTACACTTCATTCATTCATGCACACTACAGTCCAGTTACAGTGTCCTGCTTGTGTTCTTTGAACACAACACTCTTTCACCTATATCTCTGCCTTTCATTGACTCTCTCAGGGAAGCCTGAAATGCTTTGCCAACCCTTACCTCTGTATTCCTTCAACTCAACTCAAAGCCTACCTTCTTCAGTAGGGCTTTACCAGTTCCCCCCAGTAGTGAGGGCTCCTTCCATTTTCCTTTCAGATCTTCTCCCTACTCTGCTACTCTCTCTATTCCTGTATTTTTGTAGTTAATTTTATGCATGTTGTGTCTGCTTCATTGAAATGTATACTCCTTGAGGGCAGGAACTATGTTTACCTTTCCTTTCATCCCCAGTGCTTCAGACTGCGCCTGGCACACCATAAATACTTAATTAAATACTTAATAAATGACCATCCATAAACCTGTTTTAACAAGAATGAAAGGAAAATAGCAGTAAGTGGCATGAACATGATAGAAGGAATTTGCTTTGAAAGCATTCTGTATTTTTTCAGTTGCAAAGCTCTTACTGGCTTCAGGAATCATTCTCATTATTTTATGAGGGGAAAAGCTGAAAAACATAAAGGAAAAAGATTGGTTTTACTTCAGTCTTGCGTTCAATCCAATTAAACTTCTATTTCTATAATAAATATTACCATATTTTTAATGCTGCAAGTGAGGTACAGAAGGTAGCTTTAGAGTAAAACAAATTTATAAGACAGGAAGTGAAAAATTAATTGGTTACTTCAGTGGATATGTGATCTTAGACATGTGGAAGCTTCCTGCAGCAGGGCAGCTGTTCTCCCTGCTGTCTCTTAAATCCACAATAGGAGAGCTTGAGGCCTTCTGCAGGTACCACTGCGAGACTCAGCCTCCTTGACTGTATTGTCCTTTGTTCTCTGTACTAGCCCTTCCCTTGTTCATCAAACAGGTCCTTTGGTGATACTGGTAATGCAATTTGTGGTGCACTTCATTTGGTAGTATATTCTCTACCTCTACTAGGACCGTCTCCATTTCTTTTTGAGTGACCCACTTAGAATTTTCATTCTGTCTTTCATAGCTACATAGAATGGGTTAGATTGTATTTACTTGCTCAATTGCAGAGTGCTTTTAATGACCTAGAATTTTTTCCTTAAAAATAAAAAAAGAAAATTAACATCATTTTCTTAATACTATTATTCTTATGGTGATATATTCTACAAGTTTTAATTATATATAGTTAGTGCTGTAGATCAGGAATGGTTGTTTTATTTTTATTTTAAAAATTAGACTGCTAGCTTTGCCTCCTATCTCCCCTTTCCTTCAATTTTTGGTTATTTCAGAGCACTTCCACTAGAGGGCAGGTAAGGAATAAGAAGTAATATTCAAATCCAACTAGTTCCTGTAATGATAGTAAATTATACTAATCTTAGTGAAATATTGGAAATTTTTGTGTGTAAAAAACAAGGTGTTCTTTCAACCCTCAAACTATTTTTCCTCTTGTGGGACGGATTCATGAGAGAGATCTCAGGAAACAACAGATTAAACAGCCATGCTTAAAAAAAATTATAGCATTTCAAATAGTTTTCCACTTTTATAGTTTAAAGCCATAATTTGAAATGTTAGTGTATTCTCTGAATTGCCATCTTATTTTTTTTACAAATAATCATTTGGGTAACTGAATGATCAGAGAGTTGCTTCAGTTGAAATTTCATAGTTGAATGTATCCAGATCACATATCCAGATACTGGCCATCTAGTCAAACTCTTCTTATACTGTGCTTCTTTCTAGTAGTTTAGTTAATTAGAAAAATGTTATCAGAAAATTTCTCTTCAGAAATGCCCATGAATATTCTGTAGTCAGTTTATGATTACCAGAAATGTATTTTGTTATGTAGTAAATAAACACTACACATAATAACATCATTGAATAATATTGAATATCATGAATTACGTTTTCAAGCTTCTTTGCAATGATGTGATGGATGTTTTAATAGAATATTTTTTATTTTACCCGTTGTTGATTAATTTAGAATTAAAATGTGTGGAATGGATTTCCAATGATGAGCTATACATTTGGTTCATTCTTTCTCAGCGTTTGCCCTGTTATTTATATGTTTCACTTGATCAAATGCTTCTTGTGGCTAGATTAACAGAGATACACATTTCACGTATGATAAGCTTGTCAGAAACATTGTTTAAAATGGCAAGGAAAAAGTTCTTAGAAAATCATTTCCCCTCTCGTGTAAATTTTGACACCTATTAATTGCAATTGGTGTTTGGCCTTTTGTTCCTTGCACATTAGGCATCCTGTTTATCAAAAGTGAATTTATCCCTTTGGTATGTCACATAATTATGATCAAACTGTTATCTTACATGCCTATAGCATTCTTTTTTCCAGTACTTAATACCTTTTATTCCTTGGCCTCATGCATGAATTATGCAGTGTATGTGAAGAGGCTTAAACTGTTTCCATTACATTCTTTCTGAATGGATCCTGTTGTATCCAGGATATACATATTTTTTAAACAAAGTAAGAATGTTATTGTTGACCTTGACACCAGATAACTGGGTAGACATTATATAGCTATGTTTGAATCCTCACAAAATGTGATGCTAAAGCCAACAGAGTCCTGGCGTGAGACCCTCTTGGACAGCAGAGTTATGGATCTTTTCTTTACAGTAAGTTTAATTTTTCATCTTTGATAATAAGGACTACAGAGAAGTTCCACTGAAAAATTAAATTGCTTTTGGATTTTTCTTGAATTTATAAGGTAGGAGATACTTTAATATATTGGAACTTTCTTCTTTTTGGAAAAACTTTTTCAGGTAGTAACTTTCAATTAGGGGAAATTACATGTAAATGTTCTTAATAATTTATGCCATTGATATGTAATTATTACATGAAGTTTAATACTTTTTAGAGTAATGCACAGTTTGTGTGTTTTATAAATTTTTTGAGTTTTAAACTAATATTATTGAGTAATTTATTTTAAAGCTTCTGTTTTAAATAGGCCTGTGTATTGCACTCTGCCAATATCAAGTAAACACTGTGTTCCAATATTTGCCATCCTCACACAAATATAATAGTTGAAGATGGAAAACATATTTGTATTTTTTTCAGCTAATTTGCATTTGTAGTATAAAAATATAAATTGGATAGTTAGTGGTAAAATGGACAGTTCAAGACCAAGATTTTCCATTATTTATAGTTTTCCCATTTTTATATATTCCTTTTCTGTTTAATGTTCCCGTTTGTCGCGATGGAACCATTGGGAGTTTAAAAAAAAAAAAAGCATTGTAGTTTTATCTAGGTCATATTCAGCAGCTGTTGAAATTAATTCCTTATGTATAAGTAAGTGTAAACATAGACGGTTTTGTCATTTTGAGATTGAATATAAATCAGTTTGTATTTTCATTTGCAATTCATAAAAATAATATGCCAAAAACATTGTGAAGATTAATGGGCTAAATGTAAATAAATCTTGAATACAGTTGTCTGCCTCAACTGAAATAAATTACTTGAAATGTATTCAAGTTTATGTTTTTATGAAGATTTATTTCATTGATTCAAAGTAGATACTGCTCCAGCAGTTTTTGAAAAGGTAAAAAACTTGCTGGCAGAACTCGAAACAGCTATACCAAATCTGAACAGCTGTCTAGACAAACCAAACAGCTGCTGCTGTCAGCTGTGAACTGCCTCATGCAAATAACTTTTGGATTTGGAGGTTAACTCTTTCTTGAATAGTCAGATTGACAACTTTTTAGTATTTGTAGCTAGTTATTAATTCTGCTTTAAGATTTATTTTAAATGGTCTATCTGATGAATTATGACCTAATGTAGTACTCAGACTAAGAATTATTTCCACACATACACACACACACACACACACACACACACACACACATGAGTTATTCTAATGTGGACTAATGCTTAGGTATGTTCAATATTTCCGAATACGGTTTTATGTTATATCTTAACTCAAACACAAAAATAGTCATGCAGTTCTTCAGTTGTATGTCATATTCAGCTCAGAAATCTTTTCCAATATCATGCAATACTTCCTTCTCTCCCCACACCCTCCCTTTGGCCATTATAACAAAAGTGGAGTATTGAAAAGAGCCCTGGATTTGGAGGCTGGAGGAGGACTTCAGCTCAAATCCCACCTCAGGCACTTTATGACTGTGTGACTGGACACGACTCCCATGAGCTCCTTGAGCCTCCATTTCCTTATCTATAAAATAGAAATAACAGTAACTCCTTCAGAGGATTTTTAGTGAGGCTCTGGTGATATCCACATATGCATGCATACACAGACACATCCATATGCAGATATACATGCATGTATTGTATGTATATATCTTTGTGTGTATGTATGTATATTGAACTTTATAGCCCTGCACAAATGTTTTTTATGCACTTATTTGGAGACTGGGCTAACTTTATAATCATGTAATAGGTTTGTAACTCAGCAATACCAATATCACTTACGTTTAAATTACAGTTGCTGTTAAGAGTGGGATGTAGCCTCCCTTCACAGACCCCGAATTGTTTTCTTAACCAGCCACCTTGACTAGAAGTGGTATTAGAAAGCAAGAATGGGAGAGTTAAGGAACATACTCAGTGGAAGTGTGAAGTGAGCATGGGAGAAACCAAGGACTATATTCATTGTATCCAACTTCTAAGTTAGAACTTGGAATATGTTTTCCCATAGAAACAATGTTATAAATGAGATTGGGTTCCTAGGCTAGCCCATAGACATTTATCTACCCTCTTTATAGGTCTAGCTGATTTAAGCAACTAAAAATGCTTGTTGAATTCCAAACAACCAATTTCAGAACAAATCTTTATGATACAACTTATTCGTTAATTGGAAACTGCCTACATATCTTGCTTTTTGTGTAGTAATGGATGAGGGGTTACTATATAGACATCTTTAGATGCCGTAGAATGTATTTGAAAAATGCTTGAATTTCTTGAGCAAAATTATTTTTAATGTGAGTTTTTGAAGTATTTATATATTTAATAACTGTAAGCTGAAGGAAGTTCAGAGATGAAGATAGACTCAGTCATCAAATATTTGCTGAGCAACCAAAATGTGCCCAGCACTGTGCTAGGTTCTCCTAAGAGTTACAAAAGTAAGTATAAAATACAATATGTGCCTTGAGGAATTTGGAGTGTAGTTGGGGAAATTGAATTAAATAGACTGAACATACAGAAGAGTCAGGTGATAAATGATGACACACAGTGTAGAGAAGGGAAGGACTAACTCTAGCAAACTGTCGACATTTTTTGTAAGACTGTAAAGTTACCATTTTTATTGTCAATAAAAGTGAAGTGTGGTCAGTTTCTAACTCATTCTCAAAAAGTTAGGTGCTTTTGTTTTACAACACTCTATCATGTGAGATGAAATATTTCTTTAAAATTTACCTAAAAGTTTAAACAGTACTAGTTTATCTAGTATAAATATGGTTTTTAGAGGACTGTGGTAGTTCTTTTGAAACAATGTTGCATGACTGAAATAAAACCTGGACAGACTTTTGAAATGGATTTACACTATTAAATATTCCTTTAAAATGGCAATATAGTAGAGCAAAGGTGAATTTAAAGGGAAGAAAAAATTATAGTTGTAAAATTTTGAACAAATAGATGAATTTCTAGGGATTGTAATATATTTGCTTTTCATATCTTCACTGTTTACTTCCACTAAAGGAGCATCCATATACTCTTGATTGAACTTGATGACTAACTTTAGCAAGACTGTAGCCTAGGCATAGTTAGCATAATACAGATGACTGTCGTTATTGCTGTTTTTAGAAGGAGCAGTATGTCTGACTGGCTGGCATCTGTTTCTCTCTTTAAGACGTAACATGCTGTAGACAGTTAAATTTTCAAAATGTAGGTAGCACCCAGTGGATAGTTAGTTTTGGGATGTTTAAAATTATGGCTTATGGAGTTAGCACATTAGAGGATAAAATAATATTAAAGTGTACTTTGATTTAGGAATTAAGTATTTCATTTAAAAATAAACAGCTAGTGTGAGCTCTTTCTTGTTTGGAGAGGTAGACGTGTAATTTGATAAAGAGAATTTATTTTTATGAATTGGCAGTGATTCTTTTCTTATAGGTACATCGTAAAATCAGAGAAGATTCAGATATGGCACAAGATTCACTCCAGTGCCTAGCCCAATTAGCCTCTCTTCATGGACCTGTCTTTCCCGATGAAGGTTCACAAGTGGATTACCTGGCACATTTCATTGAGGGATTACTAAATACCATCAATGGGTATGTATACTTAACTTGCCTCTTTAAATATATTGGTTATTTTAAGTCATTTTTCATTTTTATTTTTGCAGTTAGCAAAGGAATAAGTAACAGGTGACTTTTTCCTCTTGGCATTTTAAAGTATATCTGCATTGATGGCTAGCATGGAATAATTGCACTAATCTTTGAAAATGAATAGATGGTATGTGTGAGGGAACCTTTCTTTCCTGCTCAGTAATAAATGTGTCTTTGATCTGTAGAATTGAAATAGAAGACTCTGAAGCGGTGGGGATCTCCAGCATTATCAGCAATTTGATAACTGTGTTCCCTCGAAATGTTTTAACTGCCATTCCAAATGAACTCTTCTCATCCTTTGTTAACTGCCTCACACATCTCACTTGTTCTTTTGGGAGAAGTGCTGCATTGGAAGAAGTGGTGAGTAAACTACTCTAAAGTAGGAGTTGCTTCTTTGAATTTTCACTTGGAAATCTGTTATATCTGATCGTATCACTCATAAATCTTTTGGCATGCATATTGTTTTACATGTTGGGACCATGAGGAATAACAAAGTCATTTACAAATTGACTTCTGACATTCTAGTTTGATGGTACATCAACAAATGGAAAATTTAGGTCTTTAGAGCTTCAATTTTGAAATAATTTAGTATTTGATTAACTTTAATAAAATACTTGCACTTAAATGTTGGTAAATTTCCCTCTAAAATATTAATAGCTTATTGTTATATAATAAAGCTTTTAACTGTTACTTCAGTGTTTAGGTATGACTTCTTTATAAAATGCTTCTAAAAGTTACAAAGGCACTGGTTTGATAGTTTATCTTTTTTTTTTTTTTTTTTTTAGAAATCCAAAGTTAAAATTTTTTGAAAATAATCCAGCTATAATTGGGTTCCCTACCATTGTTAACATCCTTTTCTTATTTGGGTACTGATCTCTTTAACAAGTGTGGTCTAATGGCAGCTATTAAGTTCAACTGGTATACACATAAACACATATTAAATGTTAAGGATGTTCTTAGAAACACTGAAATACTTTTCCTCATTTTGATGTAAACTAAGCAAATTTAATAGTGATGTAAGTAATTGATATTTTTCTCAAGTTATTTTCTCATAATTTCTTACTGCTTAAAAATTAGCTTTCACTTTACAGCTTAGTGACCACTAAAGATTTTTATAAAAGCAGAAGAAATATTTTGTGATTATGTTAAATATCTACTGGTACACCTTTTTTAGCTTGCCATTTTTTAAAAAATGGATTACATTAATGAAACTTTCTATTTTCTTTAACTGTTTTAATCATTCCTGGTTTAATGTGTAGATCTGGGTATCTATTATATTTAATTCAGGGGCATTTAAGGAACAAGTTGCTGTGTAAGGAATACTTTTTAATCTTTTTAAAATTTTGTGAAGCCTTATAAAAATTCTAATAAATATGGTATTCAGAATATGATTCTGAGAGAAAAGGTAAAGGAATTAGTAATTCTTTATGGGATTGAATGAAGGGTGGTAGTGTCATTGCTTTTTTTTTTTTTAATTGTATTAGATATCTGAGGCAGAAAGGTTATTTCTTCTAAGTGGACATGAAGTGTGGTCTAAATATTCAAAGCTTGAACCCATATACTGTCCAAAGTCTGTTAATGAATCATAGATTAATGAGATTTTGGCATAATTAATTAATATCTTCCTTTCTTGGTTTTTGTTTCCTATTCTGAAATGGTTAAAGTGAACGGCATTTAAAGATGAAGTAGGAGCTTATCTGCTTTTTATTTTCTGGATTTGAATTTTTTAAAATGTTCTTAAATTATTTTCAGTTTAAAGAAATTAGGGTTCTTAATTATAGAATGTCTAACAATTTTTGTATTTAATTATCAAGTTTGCCTGAACTGCAGAAAATGGAAAAATTAGTGTATTTATTGTCTGGGTAGATCTTATCTTACTATATATCCCCATCTGACAGGAATATTGAGGTAAAAAAGCTAAAAATTTATGGAATGATGGTTCCTGTACCTTGGACTCTGCCTTTTTTTCCCTATGTGTTGATGGATAGAGGAATAAAAAGAAGTACAGAGAGCTGTGATGGTTTTTCAATATGAATATCTTTTAGAGCCAGCCTAATGTATTTAAGGGCTTTGGCCCATAGCAGTACACTAATTGTTCAACTCAAAATCAAATAATCTAATCTTATGGTAGTCAGAGAACAAAATTATTTGATTGAAGAATATATCAGACTAGAAAGAAGAGAAATACTGAGAGAACTACAAGTATTACTCAGTAAGGCCACTCAGTATCTAGAATTTACTAAAATGTAAGTTACAAAACAATGAAAGAATTTGGTGTCAGCATCCTTTATTTTATTTTAATAGAATTTCAAGGACCTCAAGCACCCATTTTTGAGCCAGTCTCTAACACCATTATAGGAAGGATATCTAAATAATATTCCTCCATTTCATATGATAGAATCCATGTAAAGCACAGATTTTTCAAGAGTAGAGGGAGGAAAGTGGTTAGAAAATGTGTTTACCCTATTGTAACAAATCTGAAGAAAGGCTTTATAGACCAGTAAATCTTGGCCTGTCCATTTTAGTTAGGAACAGGAAAGGACCTAGATGTCAGAAGTTAATTTGAAATTGTATAGGTTTGTGAAAGAAAATGAGGAAGAAATCTTGAGTTGTGTGAAAACAAGATTAAGTAGGTACCTCATAGTGTTGTCACGAGGATCAAAGCAAGTAATCTTATTCAGCAGACGTTCCTTAAGCCTCTGCTGTGTGCAGCGTCTTACCTACTTGGTGTGCTGTGCCGAGAATGTAAGGGTAAAAATAGTCCCTGTGTCTCGCAGTTTGGGATGCAAATTATAGGTGATTTCTGGGGTGAAGCCACTGAGAATTGAGGGTGACAGAGTTAAGATCATACGGAGGAAGGGGCACTTGATATGGATTGTGAAAGGCCTCAATGAAAAGAGAATGTATACCAGGTTCAGGCATGGAATGTGATTTGTAAGAATGCTCACAGGTGGGAGGTGGAGCAGTTCAGTTTGACTAGAACATAGAAAGTAGTAAACAGGTCCCAGAAAGTCGACTGAAGCCAGATTGTGGAAATCCTTAAATGCCAGGTGGTAGGGTTTCTTTTTTATACTAGAGAGAAACAGGCACTACTGAAGATTTTAGAATAAAGGGGTTACATGGCCAGTTCCATGGCCAAGGAAGATAATCTGGAAAGCATTTTGTAAGCCTTAAAGAAACAAGTACCTGTCAGCTATGACTTTTATCTCTAAAATGGGAATAATAAAAATGCACTACTCACCATATAATGTTCTCATGAGGACCAAATCAGATAACATAATGTATAATTGTGTAAATGGTAGCTAATGTATTTCAAGGAGAAGAACCAAATCTTTTGTGTCCCCTGGTAGGTGGCTGTTACTTTATTGGATACAGAGTAGGTGCTTTATAAATACTTGTGTTATCTTGAAAGATAGAATTATGTACAGAAATTGTCTTTTGACTGTAATATTTATTTCAATCAACGAGCATTTCAGACCTTCTGCTAATGGGCCAGGCATAATGTTAGGCACTAGGAATGCAGATTCAAAGAATTAAATAGCCCTTAGTTCGTACTCTCTCCCATACATTCTAAAAGAGGAACAATTAATGGATATGTAAGCAGATGTAGGATAAATATAAGGATAATAAATAACAATATACTTTGTAGGGAAGGCTCTATACCTTAGATTTGTAATGGGACTAAGTCCTTGGCTTTAAAAAAGAATTATTCAGGTTGTTTTTACAACAGCTACTGTTTTCTAATAATTTATAATGCATTATTCATGTTTACTTTGAGGCTGCTTGAATTTTTCCTGCCACTTAACTAACACTTTAGAAATCAAACTTTTTTTTACATGAGTAATTTAAAGAAGTGAAAACCTCAGCTTTGAAATAAAATAAAATATTACTTAAAATTTTTTAAAAGATAAATTTTTATTGATAATTTTACTTTTACGGTATTTCCCAATGTAGTCCTCTCCAACCTCTCTTCGATAGCCATCCTTTAATAGCAAAGAATTTTTCAAGAAAATAGTAAAAGCAGCAAAGTATAAACCAAGGCTTTGAAAAAGTTTTTACAAGGGAATTCTTTCGCACCCATCGTCCCCATAGGGGCCTTCTCGTAGCTTTTCTTTGGGCCTAGCTTGGTCATGATTATTTCACAACACCCACTTTCAGTTATTTTGTTCTCGTTCTTGACTATTTAGGTTGTTTTAGGCATTATGTATACTGTTTTCCTGGTTCTGCTTGCATCATTTTGCTTTATTTCTTCCTGTACTCTAGTCTTCCCGTACTTCTCCATATTCATCACATTCAACCTACAGTAATGCACAGTCAGGCAATCAGTAAGCATTTATTAAGCACCTACTTTGTGCCATATTATACTATGATAAGCATTGGGGATACCAAGTTAAAAGATTGTCACTGCCCTTAAGAAATTTACAGTCTAATGGAGATTTCATGTAAACAAATATATACAAAGCAAGCTATATACATGATAAAGAGGAAATAATTGAGGGAAAACACTAAAATATAGAGGGGATAGGGAAGGCTTCCTGAAGAAGGTGGGTTTTTAGCTGGCCATTAAAGGATGCTAGGGAGGTCAGTAACCAGAGCAGAGAAGGGAGGATGTTCCAGTTGTGGGAGACAGCCAAAAAGAATGCCTGGAGCTGAAAGATGGAGTGTCTTCTTTGTGGAACAGCTAATGGGCCAGTTTCACTGGATCAAAGAGTAATTGTCAGGGGGTAGGATGTAAGAAGACTAGACAAGGAGGGGAGGAGTTTAAGTTATGAAGGGCTTTGAATTCTAAACAGAGGATTTTGTATTTGATCCTGGAAGAAGTAGGAAGCCAATGGGGTTTGTTAAGCAGAGAGGTAACATGATTAGGCCTGCATTTTAGGAAACTCATTTTACTGGGAGACAGTATCAAAGGCTGCAGAGAAGTCAGAGGCCAGGAGAATGATGTTTGAGAAAAGGCCATTGGATTTGGCAACTAAGATATCATTAGTAACGTTGGAGAGAACAGTTTAGGTGGAATGATAAAAGTCAGAAACAGGATTCTAAGGGATTAAGAAGAGAGAGAAAAAATGGAGGCATCAATTGTAGATGGCCTTTTTGAGGAATTTAGTTACAAAGGACAAAAGACAAATAAGACAGTAGCAGGTTTAGATGGATCAAGTGAGAATTTTTTTCTTTTTCTTTTTCCTTTTTTTTTTTTGGAGGGGGGAAACACAGGGCAGTTGGGGTTAAGTGACTTGCCCAAGGTCACATGGCTAGTACGTGTTAAGTGTCTGAGGCTGGATTTGAACTCAGGTTCTCCTGACTCCAGGGCCAGTGCTCTATTCACTATACCACCTAGCCACCACCCCATAAGGAATCTTTTTTTTTTTTTAAGTGCGGATTTTTTTCAGGAAGACATGAACATGTTTGTAGGAAATAAACTAGTAGAAAAGAAAGGATGAGATTGAAAGTAAGTGAAAGAGGGGATGGGTAACTTGTTTAGTCATTCTCCATTCTATGTACATCTTAAAATAATCTTGAGATATTATACATGTTTTACTATATTTACTTTTTATATTGCAAGACTGATGTTTTTACTAGTTGTAGCTGAGTGGAGACTGGCTACCTTTTTTACATTCATTGGTCAGTGGAAAAATTAAGTTTTACATCATAAGTAGGAGAGACGATACAGGAACTATAGGGAATATGTGCATTTTTATTGGGTTTAAACAATGTAGTATTTCATGCACTACAAGATAGTTTTTTTCTTTAAATTTTGATTGGAGAAATGGAGTAGAGTTTTTTGTCTCAATAGATCACCACCAGGCAGACACATAGTTACACGGAAGTAACAAGATATCAGTCATAGAGTTATAGAGCTGAAATTTTTTTTAAAAACATTATTTAATTCAGGAGCACCAAGGCTTTTTTATATTAGTTCTTGTGGTCAGAAATTCATAAGTGTATACTTCAAAAATGTTAGAATATACAATAGTGGTCTGTTTAAGAATGTTTAGTCTTATAGAAAGAATCAAGGATTGTTCATGGTGTTATTATTATGCTTAAAGTGTAATTTTTTGTCAAAGGAAATTTTCATAACAGAGTTGTAAGATTTTCTATGATAACCCTTGTTATATACTTGCACTGTGCAATATTGTATAATTTGCATTTCACTTAGTTGTGACAGTCAAACTGTTGCTAAAAACAAGATTTAGACGTTAGAGGAAGCCATTTTTCTGACTGAGGCTTTACAAAATCCCTGCTTTTAATAGAGGCTCAGATAACCCTTTTTTGACTATACGTGCTAGGTGAATCCCTGAGATGCCAAACTACTTACTAGAGTTTCCAGAGATCAAACCACTTCTTCCAATCCTTTCTACCTAAATGTAAATACTTAATTCTGCCGTGGGAAAGTTTTACTCTGGCTTTAGGAAACTGTACTTAAGCCTTCAACAGAGCCAGTTTCTCTTAGAGCTTCAGGAGACTGTTCAGTCTAGCCAGCAGACTCTCTCCTATCTATGGACCATTGCATACATTTCCCCATTGCTTGAAACGTACATTGATTATCTTCACTTCAACCTTATTAGACTCCCTAGTTTCCTTCATTGTAAAAGGAGCTGGAGAAGGAAATGGCAAAACACTCCAGTATCATTGCCAAGAATATCCCAGATGGGGTCATGAAGAGTTGGACATGACTGAAATGTATTAACCACAATGAATGTTTCCTTCAAAGCTTAGCTCATGTCATTTCCTACATAAGGCCTTCTCTGTTGTACCCTATCTTCCCCACCCCCCCCAGTTGATTTTGCTTCCTACCCCTAAATTACCTTGGATTTATTTTCTGTATACTTAATTTGTATATGTTTCCTTCCCAATCAATCAGTAAATATTTATTAACCACCTGTTATGTGCCAGGCACTGTACTAAGTGCTGGGGATCCAAAAAGGGACAAAGAGAGTCCCTTGCCCTCAGAGAGCTTCATTTAAAATGTACACACCCTAAGGTCAAGGACTTTTCCATTTATCTTTATATCTTCATCAGCTGGCACATAGTAAACTCTTACTAAATGTTAACTTTGTTCTGATGGTTCAGCAAATCCGTCACAATGGCCACATCACAGGCTTCATCTGTAACTGTAGAGTCATTTAAGCCACATTCATGAAGGTATAAGGTATACTGTGAATGAGCCCAGGGCAAACTGAACCAGAAGTGAAATACGTTTAGGTCTGGCCTACAAAGTATACACTTTAAAAATGATGATTTCTGAGGTTCCACTTGGTAATGCCCACGGTACAAATGCCCTGGCTACTAGCTTCTTGCCTTGTTCACTTGTTCTTCACTTTGGCAACAATCTTGCAGTTTGCTGCTTGTAGAAAAAATTGTGTGTATTGGTTTTGATTACTGCATATTTTGAAATTCTCAAAATTAATATAAGTATCCTAGATCAAAAGTAGATTAGGTAACTTCTTTTGACAATTTCAGTTTAAATTATAAACTGATATACAGTTTTTACAGATAAACAAATATTGTCAAAGAAAGCCTTTTTAAAAAGTGCTCTATCTCCAGAGTATTTCTTTTTGTTGTTGGTCCTTTGTTCTTTTTTTTTTTCATTGATTTGTTTATTTACTTTTAATTTACAAGATTCAGTTCCACAATCCCTTGAGTTTCAAATTTTCTCCCCTCCTTCCCTCCCCCCCCCCCCCATGGTAGCATGCAATCAAGTATAGGATCTGCAAATGCTTTCACATTGTACAATAGCTTGGTTGTATAGAAGGGTTGTAACCAATGGAATGAACAATGGGAAAGAAGAAAGAAAACCAAACATGAAAAAGAACGATAGCATGTTGATTGCTTCAGTCTCCATTTAAACTCTGGTCTTTCGAGATCTTTCTCTGAATGTAGATATCTCCTTCCATCCTGAGACTTGGTAGACTTGTCTTATACCTGTGTGTTGCTGAGAAGAGTCCAGTTTATCAAACTCTGTTGTCACACATACGATGTATCTGTGAT
>CM053588.1:147831081-147849585 GCA_028646515.1 Pseudochirops corinnae
TAGCCAATCTGACTGGTGAGATGTGGTACCTTAAAGTTGTTTTGATTTGCATTTCTCAAAGCAAGTGATTTAGAGCATTTTTTCATATGCTTATAGATATCTTTAATTTCTACCTCTGAAAATTGACCATTTATCAATTGGGGAATGACTTGTATTCTTATAGATTTTACTTAATTCCCTGTATATTTTAGAAATGAAGCTTTTATCAGAGACACTGGTTATAAAAATTTTTTCCCAGTTTCCCACTTCCCTCTTAATCTTGGTTACGTTGGCTTTGTTTGTACAGAAACTTTTCAATTTGATGTAATCAAGATTCTCCATTTTGCATTTTATAATGCTCTCTAACTCTTCTTTGGTCATAAAGTCTTCCCAACTCCATAAATCTGACAAGTAAACTATTCCTTGCTTCCCCAGATTATTTACACTGTCAGCCTTTATACCTAGATCGTGCACCCAATTAGACTTGACTTTGGTGTACGGTGTTAGATGATGGTCTCTGCCCAGTTTCTGTCATACTATATTCCAATTTTCCCAGCAGTTTTTGTCAAATAGTGACAAATAGTTTCTTATCCCAGAAACTGGGATCTTTGGGCTTATCAAACCGTATATTACTATAATTATTGACTACTGAGTCATTTGTACCCAGTCTGTTGCATTGATCCACTACTCTATTCCTCAGCCAGTACCAAGTAGTTTTGATGACTGCTGCTTTATAATAGAGATTAAAATCTGGCATGGCTAGGCCACCTTCCCTAGCATTTCTTTTCATTAATTGCCTTGATATTCTGGACTTTTTGTTCTTCCAAATGAATTTTGTCACTATTTTTTCTAGGTCTGTAAAGTGATTTTTTGGTAGATTGATTGGTATGTCACTAAATATGTAATTTAATTTAGGTCATATTGTCATTTTTATTATATTAGCTCGACTCAGCCACGAGCAATTGATGTTTTTCCAATTAGTTAGATCTGATTTTATTTGTGTGAAACAGAGTATTTCTAATAAGCTGCAGTGCTTAATTCTCATCAGTTTGGGGTGTAGGATATACTGTCAGCTGAATATTAAAGTGACTAGTATTTAGGTACTTGAGAGTTTAGCTTAGTACAGGGTTTAATTGATTAATTATCACTGAAAGTTTTTATCATACTTGTTAAAATACTTTGTAAACTTTTAAAGCACTATATAACTGGAAGTTCTTATATTTGTTCCAAGGAAATTAATTATAGAAAGAATGAAATATTACTGGTTTATTATAGTAACTATAGAATGTATAGCAGATTTGGAATATGTTTCTTATGTTAGTTTCTTTTTTATTCTGTGTAATACTCATTTCATTATAGCTGCCACAACTTACTTTACATAATTTCATATATGTGAAAACAAATTATCTGTAAACAAATTAAAATGCAAATTATTTATATACCAAATATTTCATGAAAACAGTCATTAAAAATAACAGAGAAACTACCTGTTTACTTGTTTAAAATTTTACTCAAGGGAAATGGTCAAAAAATTTTTTTAAAAAATTACTTGTCAGCATTAAAACTTAGATGCTAATGTAATAGTTTGTTAAATTCCACCCACTCCTGGTTCCCAAATAGAGTAAAACGGGGCTCAAATCTTACAGGTTTTAAGTCCCCTATCATACTCACTCTGGCTATGTGCCTGATGCTATTTGATATAAGGTCACAGACCATTTAGCTTGAGCCTCTGTCCTCAGAGCTCTGCCCTTCCTAATAGGCTGACTTCTGGTAATTAGCTAGGAGTGGTATGCTACCAGAGTTGCCATTGATCATGTTCTTGTGAAAGAGAACATACACGACACTACATTTCTCATCTTCATACCTTTGCACTGGTTTTACCCCATTCCTGGAGTACACTTCCTTCTCACTTTCACCTTGTACAGTTTCTCTTTTTCTTGAAACAAAGGTTCATGTAGCAAGCAATGAGTTTTTCCATGAGGAACAGCAAGAAGGCCATTAAAGAGACAGACGATAAGATAGTCTGCTGAGTGTTAGAAATGCAAGTACAAGCAAGCAAGACAGTTCCTACCTTAATGGAACTTACTTTCTAATGTAGAAAGACATGCATAAAGGGGAACTAGAAAGCCAGAGTGAGAGGTGAGGAAGGGAAATATTGTGGACAAAGCTAGGAAATGGCTAGACTCTAAAGTGAGGAAAGAAGTATAATATATAAGGAGTCTAGAAAGTCATATTGGAGTCATTTTATAAAGGGTTTTAAATGTTCAAATGTTAAAGAAATCTTTGTTCTATTTTAGAACCGATAGGAAGTCACTGAAATGTACCTAGGGGAGTCACGTAGCCAGACCTGCACATTAGGAAAATTACTTTGGCATCTATATGAAGAATGAACTGGAGTAGGGAGAGATTTGAGTCAGGCAGATCAACCAGAAGACAACAGTCTAGGTTATCAGTGCTGAAACAGGGGTGCCAATTTTCTAAGTTCAGGGAAGGGGATGGATATACAAGAAATGTTGTGGAGGTAGAAATGGCAAAAATTCTTGATTGCTGGCACGTGTGGGATAAGATAGAGTGAGGAAACAAGATGGTGGTGTTAACGATAGACATAAGTATTTATATATAGAGAGAGATAGAAGCACTGTTTGCACAAAGGCTTTCTTGATTCCTCCTAACTGCTAGCATCCTCCTTCCTAAACTTTATTAAGATGCACACAGACATGTACACTTACAGGATTATAAGGTTTTAGGGACAGGTGGGTGGTGCACTGGATGCTGGGCCTGGAGTGAGGAAAACTCAACTCTAGCCTCAGATACTTATTAACTTCATGACTCTGAACAAGTTACTTACTTAACTTACTTACTTAACCTTTGCCTGCCTCAGTTTCCTCATCTATAAAACACGGATCATAATAGCACCTACATCACAGGGTCGTTTGTGAGGATCAACTGAGATGATATCTGTACGGCAATTTAAGCACAGTGCCTGGCATGTAGTAGGTGCTTAATGAATATTTATTATGCCTTTTCCCTTCTCTGTAAGGAACCTTTAGAAGTCCTGCAGTTCACTCCCCTTATTATGTAAATGAGAAACCTGAGGCTCACAGAAGTGGAATCACTTGCTTAAGAACATACTGGAGAAAATGGGACAGAATGATCACTGAGATTCCTTCTGCCTCTAAATCTGTGGTCCTGTTTTTATTACTTTTTATTGGGGAAAAAATAGTGCTTGCTATGGGCTAATTTATCATCATTAAGGTGGTGCTTAGCTGGAATTTGTTCCATTTGTGGAACATAATGAATGGTACCAGCATGATATATAGTGCAGATCAAAAGCTCCAGCCCTTTCTTTGACTCATACTAGCTCTGTGACTATTACCTACTCATTTGACCTCTTGTTGCCCACTAAGCTTTTAAAGACTAAAGTTATTGAGAAGCTGCCAATCAGCAATATTTGATATTCCAATCTGGACGAGTTTGTACCCCACAAGTTCCTCTCACCAATGAAATCCAAGGTCTCTAGGGGGGAAACAAAAAAGGAACCCACATCCCTATAATGACTACTGATGATGATATCCCAGATTGTGTTAATCTCTGATCCTTGGAATTTGGGATTCTTGTTCTGGGGCAGAATCCCTGGTAGTTCATGAAATCATAGAATTTTAGAACTAAAAAGGACCTTTGAAATAAAAAAGTCCAAATTCTTCTACAGATGAGAAAACAGAAACCTAGAGAGTCTTAAGTTATTTGCCACAACATCACACAACACAAGGTCACAGTAGACAAGCATTTGGGGGAGTGTTCTTCAACCAGGTTGTTAAACTAGTTTGGGTTCCGTGAAGGAATAACTGATCCATTCTGTTTTATATTTAGAAACTTTCCTTTAATGTATGATTATATGTTGTTATGAATGTTTTTGGTTGGAACCAGTTCATATTATGAGATCCCTACTCAGGGACAGAATTGTTATGTTTTCTTACTTTATTGCTTATCGGATCTTAATTTTTTTTACTGGTATGTATATTTCTTCCCTACTGCAGAATTAAACCTCTCTTAACTTAGGTTTTCAAGAGTTCCTGTAGCCACACACACACAAAAAATTCATTACAAGGCCAGCTTCTTTGAATGAACTAATCTGATCTTCAGAAGATAGCCCCCTTGCTTGCCTTATACTCAGTCTTCCTAATAGACATGTATAAGTGTAACATAAATTTAAAATAATGTTGATTTCCACATTTGGCATGGAATGGAATGTTTTATAACACATCCATCTTGAATATTGTTTAATACCATTGTTCTTAATTATTTTTTTTCTGTAGCTTTAGAATGAACTGAAGCTATCCCTTGGCAGAGTATTCTCCATTTTCTCATTCTTTGGGCCAATAGCCTATAAGAATACTTGGATCCACACCATTCTGCCCTCCTCCTTCCCAGTCCCTGCAAATATGTCTGGCCCACTTTTCACTGGTGTTCTTTGGTGTTAAGATAGTTGGATCGTTAATTGTGGGTAGAAGTACGCAAGAGAAACATGAAGAAATGGGAAATTCTATGCAAATATATGACAATGATGAGCAAATGACATAAAATGCAGTGGTGGCTTTCACTATCTCATACTTTGATGACAGGAGTCTCCCAGGGGTAAATTATTTTTAGGCTGTTCGGGAGACATAGAGCAAGTCTTAGCTATCTTATTTCTTATTTGTAAAGTATTTCTCCATAACTCTTCTTGACCACCAGAAGGGAATCATCTGTAGTTGACAGGAAAGTTCTTCGTAAACAAGTATTGAAATGCTCATATATGTAAAGTGTTTCTGCATGTCAAAGGCTTCTGACTGGTTTACTCACTTCATCAATTAAATCCTTAAATTTAAGGACAGTAGATTTTTCTGGGTATTAAATTGCTCGTTTTAAAGTATATCCTTATTTAGATCATTATAGTAACATTTTTAAGCTTATAGTAGGTTAGGAGTGTTTTTATGGCCAAAGTCCTATAGAAGTAGGTAATATTAATCACTGGCATAGGATTAAGATTTTGAAAAAAGATTCAAACATATAATATGTATTTATATACAAACTCAATATAATGTAAATCTAAATTTTAAAGAGTGCTTCAGACATATTTGAGAGAATAACTCTTGAAATCACTTTAAAAAAATTTTATTGAAGCATTGGGGAACATACTTGATAAAGACTTTTACAGATTATTTTCTACCACATAGAATTTGTCCTCCATCATTCCCAAATGAAATCTCTTTGACTCAGTGGATTAAACTGGTTTTACTTTCACATTCAGAGAGCATCACATTTTGATTATTTTAAACATCAGCTCATGTATTTTGTTGAGACTTCTGTGCCAACATTAATTATTTTTTTGAAGTCTGAATCACAAGCATGTGAAATAATTTCCCAGTTTTTCCTAAAAGCCTTTTAAAGTGTCAGATGTCTTTATTCAAATGTTCTTTTTGACTACTACAAAGAATTGTATTGCTATCACAATTCATGTTTCTGTACTATTAGAGTTACTAATACAGGGTGTCTCAAAAGTCTAGTACTAAGATTATAGACAGCATGAATTCTTCATATATCCCTAAAAAAAACCCACCTCATTTCTTGCTTTTTCTAAGAATCTTCTAAGATTAATTGACGACTAAGTTATAAGATTGTGGGGATTTTAAGAAGTTTAAAAAATTTGGTTAGCACAATATGAAAATTAGTCCATTGATCTAAGTTGTCAAGTTAGAAATCTTAATTTAGTCAGATGATCTGTTCAACTTTATGGTTAGCTATGACTGCATTGCATTTTGATTATCCTTCCGGTTTTACTTCTCTGCTTGTGTATTTTGTGAATATATGTTTTTCCTTACAGCTTGATAAAGATGATATGGGATACATGGAAGCATATGATAAGTTGCTGGAGTCCTGGCTGACTTTGGTGCAAGATGACAAACATTTCCATAAAGGCTTCTTTACCCAGCATGCAGTTCAAGTCTTTAATTCCTACATTCAGTGCCACCTAGCTGCTCCAGATGGTACAAGGAATTTGGTATGTTTTTTATTTGAACCCTTTACATCCCATTCAAATTACAGACATTTATATAAAAGAAGCATTATCCCATTTGAGCAGGTAACTCCACATGTTATCATTATCCATTTTTAGATGAGGAAACTAATGTTTGGAGAGGTTCAGTGACTTGCCAATGATTATTCAAGTAGAAAGTACTTGACGTGGGTGTTGATAATGCTGCCAACACTTCACTCATTATACCACCCTGTTTCTTAGATACCAGAAACCTAACTCTATTGTTTCAACTGGAAGCATAAATATCTCCTTCCCCGACTTCGTCTCAGAAAATTTAGATGCTTCCTAAATGCTTTAAATGCTTTTTAGATCAATACTGCTTTAAGCACTTAACCTTTTGCTTTTATCAGGCACGGTCAGACCTCTTTAACCAGGCTCATAAGGTGCTTACAACCAAGGCAGTCTTGGTTTAGGAGTGAGAATAAGGAAGGGAAAAGCCGATGTAGAGGTAAAAATTGCAGTTTTGTCCCTCAGCATAGAGAGGAGAAAAGCATATGTAAAAGATTGTATTCTCGAAGTCTCTTTGTAAGAAGATTGTTTAGAACTTGAAATACAGTTTCTCAAAGAAACAATTAACATAATTTTTTTTTTTGAGAACAAGAATTATCATGCTTTATTTATTTATAACCTCAGGGTTTATCATAGTCCTTTACACATAGTAAATTCTTTTTAAATTTTTTGAAATTTATTTTTTAACATTTATTTAAAATGTTGAGTTCCAAATTCTCTCCCACCTGATATGATAGACAAGCAATATGATACCCATTATATGTGTGAAATAATGCAAAACATATTTCTATATCCATATCACAAAAAAGCAAGAAAAATAAAATGGGAAAATTATATTTCAATTTGCACTCAGAATTCATTAGTTCTTTCTCTGAAGTTGGAGAGCAATTTTCAACATGAGTCCATCCATATTGTCTTGGATCAAATAATTAACATTATTAAGGGGTAATTAGTTTTCCAGACTAGTCTAAGTTCCACTTCTTCTATAATGTTGTGAAACAATAGAGCTGATCTTACTAGTTGGCATTCTGGAGTCCTAAAAGTTGGGGAGAAGGGTGGAAAAGAAAAGCTTTACAGTAAGTAATTGACCCTAGGTAAAGGGTCAGTTTTGAAGTTGGTATTTGGCATTCCTCTTCCTCCTTTTTATAAGCTGTTCTTCCTCCTAAAATTTCAAATAAAGTGCTTTGAAGTGCCTTTTGCCCTTTCTCCCCTTATCTCCTTTTTTCCTCTAATCAAAATTTCTATTCTCTCACTGTAAATGATCTCATCTATGATTTCAAGGGAAAGCAACTTAGTTAAATTTATTCAGGATCATTAAGAAACTTTCAGGCAATTACATTTGATTGTGAAATGGCGTTTACGTGTTTTAAAAATTATTTTTATTACTCCAGATTGTTCCCTAATTGCTGAAATTTTAGGCAGTGTATTAATTAAATAAGATAAAGTAAAAGTTTCCCCAAGGGTCAGGGATGGCCTACATTAGAACTAAAAGATTATCTCAAGCTGTTTAAAATTCAGTGATTCCACATTTCTAAGGTGTTTGCAGGCCTGGTTTCTCAGTCTGCTTTTAGAGTCAGACTCTCTGCTTTTTATTGCTGCTTAAATTCATACATTTCTTAAATCCCTTCTCCCCCCCTCCTTTTTCTAAAGCTTTCAGGTTTGTGTGTTTGTTTTGGGGGTGAGGTTGGAGGGATGAGAATGGGAGGAGGGCATGCAGTTTCACCACATCCAAAGGCAAAGGGGATGGATAGCACTTGTTGTTAGTGTATGTTTCTCCCTACTACTTTCCTCACTTTTCTTCTCTAAACAGTAATCAGTAACCCACAGGATTTTTTTCACTTTTCAGTCTGATATGAGTGTATCTACCAATGCAAATATCTGCATCCATCATTATATCTCTTATAACTTGCTGTTCTTTCAGTGATGGGGGTTAGATTCTAAGTGGTTTGGTGCATTGTGTATGGAGACACAAATGAGCAGAATGGCAGCCTACTGCCAGCTTCTTTTCTCTGCCTACATTCTTCACCATAATAAGATTAGAGTTACTCCAGCAACTAAGTTAAGAGCAACTAAATTAAGAAAGCAAACCCATGTATCCTGAGCAATCCCTTTAATGGATTTGGAATATTGGAAATTATATAATATAGTAAGTATGTGTTTTATTGATTATGTAATGTCCCTATCAGTTAATGGTACAATTCTTCAAACTTTGTTTGTTTTAATTTTCTGTAATAGACTGCCAATGGTGTAGCCTCACGTGAAGAAGAAGAAATAAGTGAACTTCAGGAAGATGACCGAGACCAGTTTTCTGACCAACTAGCCAGTGTAGGAATGCTAGGAAGAATTGCTGCAGAACACTGTATACCTCTTCTTACAAGGTACAAACAGTCAAAAGAAACCCCATGGAGAAAATATTCTATGTTCAGAATGCCCTGGAGAGTACTCAAAGACTTTTAAACAACCCTGCCCCGTATTCCAGCTCACCCTTGGCACATACATTTGGCGCATAGGCAGTACAAGATAGATGGCAGAAAGAGTGTGGAAAACATAATACAAGAAGGAGTTTGACCCATATAAACACTTGGAATATTCTGTTTTCAGATATCCATTGTGAACTGTGAGTCTTTGTAAAAATATTAGTTGATGCTATGTTACATGTAATAAAGCAAAATTATTATATGGTTAAAATTGAATTTTATTTTACATATGTTTACACATCATAATCAGTTCAGTTTATAGTTTAGAGAGATTTTGTTGTTATAAATCCTTAATAACTGAATTTTCTGATGTTCATTATTTTCAGTTTATTAGAAGATAGAGTGACAAGGCTCCATGGTCAGTTACAGAGACATCAGCAGCAGCTGCTTGCCTCACCTGGTTCAGGTGCTATTCACAACAAAGTGCTTGATGATCTATATGAAGATATTCACTGGCTTATTTTAGTTACAGGTAGAGTGAGAGTTCTTTTAAAATTTTCCAGCTGTTTAGTTTCAGGCCTGATAGCAGCTTTAAAAAGTTATTAAATTAAAATGCATTAGTATGCATAGAGTATTGTGTGTTATATAGAAACAGTACAGATGAATTTGAATTTCAGTTCTGTCAAATACTAGCTATTTGACTTGGATAAAGCACTTAACCTATGTAAGCCTCAGTTTCCTCATCTGTAAAATTGAGATAATAATTTCACTGTTTCCTCACAGTGTTATTTTGAGAAAGAAGTCTGTAAATGATGGCTATTTTAGTTCTGTTTGCTTTTTTATGACATACTCTCTCCATAAATAAACAGCCTCGTAGGGCTTTGTTTAGGTTCTAAAATTTTTTTCTTTTCTAAATGACATGATTAAATAATAAATTATTTATTAGCAATCAAAATAAATAATTATTTAATTATTTAAAATTATTAAAATTTATTTTTAAAAATAGTGACAAATATCATGGCAAAATATTGCTTGTATTTGTCAGTAGTAAAAAAGGTTTGCAAAGCAATATACCTACTTTGTCTCATTTGATAGCAACTAAGTGATGGAATTATTACTACAGGTATTATTTTTCCCATTTTATAGGTGAGGACACTACTTAGAGTCAATGTGAAATAATGCAGTGTTGGACCTGAATTAGAGAAGCCCTGAGTTCAAATCCTGTCTCTAATACTTGTTAGCTCTGTCAAATCAAACCAGCAAACACTAAGTACCTATCTATCCTGTGCCAGGCATTCTGCTAAGCACTAAGGACACAACATAAAGCAGAAATAGAGCCTGCTTTCAGGCAGCTTATCATCTTATTAGGGTTGGGGGAAGGGTAGAGGAAAGTTGAGCAGAACATGCTCTGTGACCATTGGCAAGTGCTTAACTTGTTCAGAGCTCAGGCAGCTTTATGAGAATTGTCTGAAGTCTTAGATAAATTGCAATTTACTTTGGTGGAGATGGCATATTAGTGATGTCACACATAACTGACTCATTACTCTTGATATAGTAATGAACTGCCTTTTCATATTACAGATCTAAGTTTATTAATAGGACAGTGATCATCTATAATTGTCTATAACAGCAGTTCTCAACCTATGGGTCGCGACCCCTTTGGGGGTCAAACAACCCTTTCACAGGGGTCGCCTAAGACCATTGGAAAACACATATTTCCAGTGGCCTTAGGAACTGAGACACGGCTTCTCTGTCCATCTCCAGGCGGGTCCGCCCACATGCAGATGCGTCCACGTACGAGTATTAAAGGGTCACGGCATTAGGAAGGTTGAGAACCACTGGTCTATAAAGTATGTTAGTGAAATGATTTATTTCCTTTTCTTCAGGAGATATTTTTAAATTTGATTTTATTCAGAAAATTATAAAATATTAGAAGGGAAGAGACTAAAGTCTTTTCTGAGCCAGCTGCATGTTAGTATATTTTCTATTAGCATCAACTTTTTATATGGTATAATGACTTTAAATAAGTAAAACTGTAAATTTACGCACAATGTCATTGTTCTTTCTAAAATGTCGATGAAAAGGCAATTCTGATGACTAAGAACTGTGCATTCACTTTTTTCCCTCATTTTTTGAAACTGAAGGCTACCTCTTAGCTGATGATACTCAGGGAGAGACTCCGTTAATACCTCCAGAAGTAATGGAATATTCCATTAAGCAATCAACTGAAGTTGACATTAATACAACACTTCAGATCTTGGGATCTCCAGGAGAGAAGGCTTCTTCCATCCCAGGGTGCAACAGAACAGATTCTGTAATTAGGTAATGCTAAATATATAGCTGCATTCTTATAATTTCCACAATATCATAAGCAATAAAGTTGTCCCAAAAGGGACTATTAAGTACTTTTTATATTTAAATGATACAGGAAAAAATGTGAAGGTTGCTAAGGCTTAGGTATATGAGAAGGGGTTGGTAGAATGTGTAGGTATTAGGCATATTTAGATAAAAGATACTAGTTGCAGAAAAAAGGAAAGGGGGGATGAGGATTATGAGATGCTATGAACTTAATAAAATAGGATTGATTACAGAAATTTTATGGGGAGGTATTATTTAATGCAAAACTGAAAAGAATCTAAGTGGGGAATTGAATATAATGGAATTTTAAACAATAGACAGTAACTTTAAATTGAGGCAAGAATGTATATATTATTTCATGAAATCACAGAATCTTTAGAATTGACAGTGACTTTAGGGGTCATCCAGTTAACATACACTTGAGCAGGAATCTTTTTAATATTACACCTGAAATAGGGTCACTTGAAGATTTCTTACGGACCTTTTAGCTTTTGGAAAGCTCATGCTATTAGGAGCAGTTAGGTGGTGCAGTGGGCGAGTGCCAGAACTGAACTCAGGAAAACTAATTTCTGAATTCAAATCTGACTTCAGATATTTACTGTCTATGTCCTGTTTGCCTCAGTTTTCTCACATTTATAATGATTTGCAAAAAGAAATGACATACTGCTCAGTATCTCTGCCAGGAAGACCTCAAACTGGGTCATGGAGAGTTGAACAAGACTGAAAAATGACTGAATGACACATATTACTAAGTTTTTCTTTATAAATCCTCATATATCTTTGGCATAACATCTACGTATTCTTTCCTCAAAGCCCAATAAAACAATTGTAGTGCTTCTTGACAGCTCTTCAAATTCTTAAAGATGACTGTCATGACTCTTTCCACTCTCCATCCCCCAGTATTCTAAACTAAACATTCCTGGTTCTTTAAGCTGATTTTATGTGGCTTGCCTTTAGGTCCACACACTGTCCTTGTCTCCTTCCTCTTGGTATGCCCTAACTTGTAGGAATACAGATGAGGACTTAATAGGATTTCTTTGATGTACAGATATCTTTTCATTTTTGCAGATAGCAACCCATTTAGACTCCTCATTTTGTGTAGATCTACTCTCCATTCTCTTCTGGAGAATATCTACCTAACATGCTAGCGTCTTTGCTCTAGACCACAGATGAGGAACCCATGTGGCCTTGAGGCTGTGGGTTCTTCACCCTTCTCTAGACCGTTTTACATTTAAAGAATAACAATAAAGCACACAGCCTATCTAATTGTTAAAACTAGCCCATGTTCTTTTCCAGTCATACGTCTTTGGTGATAGCCAGCCCTCATGTTATCTTTACAAAAGACCAGTCCTGCTGCAGCCAACCATTCCCCTTTAAGTCACTTGCAACTTTGAGTCTTTGATTTGTTATAATCAAGGTGCTATGAAAACAAGGGTGTTCCCATCTGGATGGAATCTTGTGCATTTGGGCCCTATGTAAGGCATGTCATGAAGGGCATCCAAATACCTTTGACTAGCCTCTGTGTTTCATGCCTTGTTCAATATTAATAATTGGGGTTACTAAGTAGCATTATCTCCATGATTTTATTTATCATGGAATCTTGTATAATCCTAACATGCAGGAGAAAGCCTTTAAGCTATACTTTGCTCTACTAAGTCAAATGTTTATGTGGTGTAGTGGATCAAGTACCAGGTTCAAAGAGAGCCAGGAAGACCTGGGTTCAAATCCTGCCTCAAATACCCACTAGCTGTGTGACCCCAGTCCAGTCACCTAACCTGCCTCATCTTCAGTTTCCTTATCTATAAAATGGGGATAATTACTACGCAGTTAGCTGACCGAGTTAGATGTGAGGATCAAATGAAAATGTAAAATGCTTTGCAAACCTTAAAGGGCTTTGTCAGTGTCAGTAGTTATAATAATGAGGATCATAACTTGTAGAGCTGTCCTAGTTTTATGGATTGTTAGCTACCACATGATTTTTTTCTATATGTATTTGGGCTGTTTTCCCAATTTCATTTTGCTTAGTGCTAGTTCGACTTCATTTTATAACTCATTAGGGATTGTGGGGAATGTTGGGGCCACATGCGCATGATGAACATAGATCCTTTGAGATCTGGGTTTCACTTTTTTTTAAACATTTATTTAAGTATTTTGTTTTTTCCCCAATTACATTTAAAAACAATTTTTAACATTATTTTTAAAACTTTTGAGTTCTAAATTCTCTTTCTTCTTCCCTTCCCATCCCCATCATTGAAAAGGCAGACAATTTGACATAGACAAAGTATATTTCCATACTAGTCATGTTGTAAAAGAAAACATAGGACCGCCCCGCCCCCCCCACAAAAAAAACTCAAGAAAAATAAAGCAAGCAAAAAAAAAAAAAAACAGCTCTGCTTCAGTCTATTCAGATGCCATCAGTTCTTTCCCTGGAATAGATAGTATTTTTCATCATCAGTCCTTCAGAGTTGTCTTGGATTGTTGTATTGTTGAGAATAACTAAGTCATTCGCAGTTGATCATCCTAAAATATTGCTGTTACTTTGCACATAGTACATTTTACTTTGTATCAACTCATACAAGTCTTTCCAGGTTTTTCTGAGAGCATCCTGCTCCTCATTTCTAACAGCACAATAATATTTCATCACAATCTCCTGCCGCAGCTTTTTCAGCCATTCCCCAGTGGATGGGCATCCCCTCAGTTTCCAGTTCTTCGCCACCAGAAAAAAGCTGCTATACGTACTTTTGTACATATTGGTCCTTTTCCTTTTTGGTTTTTTATCTGTTTTGTGATACACACCCAGTAGTGGTATTGCCAGCCCTTTGGGCATAGTTCCAAATTGCTCTCCAGAATGGTTGAATCAATTCACAACTCCACCAACAGTGCATCAATGCCTCATTTTCCCTCATTCCCTCCAACATTTGTTGTTTTCCTTTTCTGTTCTCTAAGCTCACATGCTAGCATCTTTGCTCTAGACCAGGGGTGGGAAATCCCATGTGGCCTTGAGGCTGTGGGTTCTCCACCCCACTTTGGACCTATTTATCTAATAGGGATGAGGCAGTACCTCAAAATTGTTTTAATTTGCATTTCTTCAATCAATAGTGAGTTAGAACATTTTTTCATATGGTCCCAAGGGGCCCACATTACATTTGGCCCAAGATCTTTCCTGTTCATTACATAGGCTGATGGGACTTTATGGGTAACTTGTATCAACATAACTTCCATAACAATATAAAAGGGATAACACAAAATAAACACATAAAATAATATCTTAGCATGGGGGCTTGAGCATAATGTCATTAGAATGGGAAGATCTTCCCCTCACATTACTAGATCTATATTACCTGCTCTGAGTCTGACCCAGCTCACAGTTGTCATTCAGCCTGAGACATGTGGAGCCCATTGTGGGAGGAGCTGGCCCAAGGGAATAACTGAAACTGCAAGAAAGGCAGAGAAGAGAGCGGAGGGAAGGGAGGAACTTGCCTAAGGGAACTTGTTTATGGGTAGGCCTGACAGAAAACTCTTAAGATGTTGGCACTCCCTGGATTAATGACAAGTACTTTGTTAAATATTACTTCCTGGTATCCTGATAGTGATGTTCCAAATAAATATTTTGGCTTTGCCTTTGATGAAGAGAGTTTATCATATTTTGCAAGTCTACCCTGGAAATACATATGCATATTCATAGCAGCTGCTGTGGGTATCACATTGACACACATTTGGTGACAAGGATGGGATCACGAAATATAAAACCTCTGCTTGGAGATAGGAAGGCTCTAGGGAAGGAAATGGATATACCAGGATAAGGAGCATTTACCTTACTCCTCCCTGGCAAGAGAATAGGACAGGACTTTGTGAAAACTGAGAATCGAGGGTACAGAAGGGAGAACCCATAAATTTAGAAAGATGGATGTTTGCAAGGAATACCAATAGAACTGAGCAAAGAAATGCCAAGGTATGTAGAAGATAGACATTGTTAAAAAGTTATCGTATTATATCTAAGAGTAGAGACAAATTGCTGGAGTAAAAGATTCGGGTGGAAAAGGAATTAGCCAATTTGCATGAGAAGCTTTCTATGCTACAAGCGTCATAACTTTCCTTTAGAAGAGCAAGCTAGAAAGTGTCAAGTGGTAGCAGAAAAGACAGCTGTGAGTTTAGCTCAGAAAAGGAAGTGGAAAGTTAGCAAGAGGAAGGTATACGCAGCCCTTGCATCTGTGGGGCCCGACTGGGGCCCAGACACCTGGGAGGAAGACATAGGAGAGGGAGATGAAGCAAATTCAGATGGGGCAGATTCTAGAAATGTGGATGCATGTCCAGTAATACAAAGGAAGCAAGAAAAGGGGGGGGGGGGCGGCACACACAGCATTTAAGGAAGTAACTGAGGATTTTACAGAACAGGAAGTTACAGATAAAATAAGTTGATTCACCCAAAAAATTGGAGGATCCCTAGTATCTTGGATGGTGAGAATCAGTAACAAGGGCGCCGGAGTAGTGTAGGTACATAACTAGATTGTTTGAAATTTATCGGTATCAGAATCCCTAACAAGCTTTTATAGATTACCGTATATTCAAGGAGGTAACAATGGGACTAATTTGTTAGCTTTAGCCATGGAGGGTTGCAATAAACCATACCCCACTGACTCTGTGGCTAAATGGAGACAGACCCTGATATTCACTTAGGGATTGTATGAGAAAGTTAAAGAAAGAGATACTGAAAACTGCTCTCATGGTGGAAGATGCAGATGCATATTATAGCACTCCCTTCATGGTTTCTCATGGAAATATAATAGTGAAGCCTGCTCCTCCTGCTTATAAACACATAATTCTGACTCTACTAAACTGGGGAAATAGGATAGTCTCTTTCAGAGGTGCTGGATAAGATTTCACAGTTACATGACTTAGGGGAATGGGAAAAAGATAAATTTCCTCAAGAGAGAAGAGAAAATTCAAAGTCAGATTCAAAGTCAGAAAAGATTAACAAGGAGAGAAATGTTTACTGCTTTATTGAGAGCAGGGATAGATTATTATGTGACTCAGGCTGTATCACAACTCTGAGGTGGGCCAGAGCTTAAAGCAGGTCATGTAGGCTTATTAATGGGCAGGGAAGATCTGCCTATTCCATTAACATTACAGATAGAAACAGTTTAACATCTTTAAGTCCCCTTGTGATTTCTCTTTCCTGTTTACCTTTTTATGCCCTCAAGAATGCTTGAAAATCCTCTATTTCATTGAATGTCCATTTTCCCCTGGAGTATTACACTCAGTTTTGCCAGGTAGATGATTTCTTGGTTGCAATCCTAGCTCCTTTGCCCTCCAATCATTTAACATAGAAGTTGCTAAATCTTGTGTTATCCTGATTTATCTCTCTATGATACTGGAATTTTTTTTTTCTGGCTTCTTTTCTCCTTGACCTGGGAACTCTGGAATTTCGCTATAATATACCTGGGAGTTTCATTTTAAGATCTCTTTCAGGAGATGATCAGTGGATTCTTTCAGTTTCTGTTTTGCCTTCTGGTTATAGAATATTAGGGCAATTTTCCTTGATAATTTCTTGAAAGATGATAACATTTTTGATCATGACTTTCAGGTAGTCTAATAATTTTTAAATTATCTCTCCTGTATCTCTTTTGTTGTGGCTTGGTGGTTTGTGGTCATCTTGAATGAATTCACAGAGTCAGACCATTTCTAATCCAAGTGTGGATATTTATTGAGATTGACACCTCTCAGGAAGCAGACTAAGTTCTAACAGAAACCAGCAACTTAGACAACACAGGCACATTTATAATGTATTGATGAATATTAAAAAGGCAGAAGAGGTTTGTTAAAGGATTAGGTAATTAGGGGAGAGACCCCTTCTATGGTTTGGTGGTCAGACATTGTGGTTGTGCTGCCCTCTGATTGACTAGCTGTTGTGGTCCTGTTTGATCAAGATGAATATTTAGATATTGTGGCCCTCTGTTGAGCTAAATGAATGATGTGATTGTGGTTGAGTACAAGAACACACCTGTTGATATATGTGAGTTGGATCTGGGAGCAGTAGCTATATTGAGTCCAGGGGTCTGAGGTGTGGTTAAAGCCAGATTGTGTGGTTAAATCAGGACGTGAGTGTTGTTCACTGGTACCCATAAGGAAGTTAAATATTGGGGCTAGGGGCAGCTTTATTAGGATTCCATCATATTTTCCAGGACAGTTGTTTTTCCAGTGAGATATTTCACATTATCTTCTATTTTTTTCATTCTTTTTGGTTTTGTTTTATTGGTTCTTGATTTTTTTATAAAGTCATTAACTTCCATTTGCTCAATTCTTATTTTTAAGGAATTGTTTTCTTCAGTGAGCTTTTATACCTCCTTTTATATTTCATTAATTCTACTATCTAAGCATTTTTTTCTTCATTGAATTTTTGTGCCTCTTTTTCCATTTCACCAACTCTGCTTTCCAAGACATTCTTCTCCTCATTGACCTTTTGTACCTCTTTTACCATTTGCCCTAGTCAGTTTTTAAGATGCGTTATTTTCTTGATTATTTTTTGTGTTTCTTTTACCAAACTGTTGACTCTTTTTTCGTGATTTTCTTGCATCACTCTCATTTCTCTTCCCAATTTTTCTTCTACCTCTCTTACTAATCCTTTTTGAGCTCTTCCATGGCCTGAGACCAATTTGTATTTTTCTTGGAGGCTTTGGATATAAGATCTTTGATTCTGTTATATTTTTCTGAGTGCATGTTTTGATCTTCTTTGTCACCAGAATAACTTACTATGGTCAGAATCTTTTTCTGTTGTTTGCTCATTTTTCCAGACTGTTTCTTGACTTTCAACTGTTAAAGTAGAGCTTTGCCTCCAGGGTGGAGGGGGCACCATCCCAAGCATCAGGGGTTTTGTGTAGTTGTTTTTGGAAGTAATTCTGGGGGCCTGTAAGTTTTCAGTTTTTCCAAGGTGGTATGATCTAGGGAGAGGTGTGTTTACCACTCTTCTGTACTGTGCATTGGTCTTTTCCACCCTGGAACTCTGACTGGCTGCTGCTCCACTGTGGGCACAAAGCTCTGATGTACTGCTACTCCACTTGCCCTGGGACTGCCACTCAGATCTGAGTATGGGCAAAGCAACAGAATTCTGATCCCAATGCGAACTGAGAGATCCTGTAATTTTCTGATCAGTTGTCTGACCCCCAATCTGTGAGAGTTCTAGAAGCAGCCACTGTTGCTGCTGATTTAGTGACTCCTAAGGCCTTCTTCTGCTTTGCTGGGGCCCAGTCCACTGGACTGTAGTCCACACACACAAATCTCTGCAATATAGACTTTTCCTGCCAAACTTCTAAGTTGTCTTTGACTAGAAAATTATTTATCCTTGCCTTTTTGTGGGTTCTGCTGCTCCAGGAATTGTTTTATGGCATAATTTAAAGATGTTCAGAGGAGTTTGGGGGAGAGTTCAAGGAAGAGAGTACCTTTTCTTTGCCTTTGTTCACCTGGGTTTTTTTCACTTTTTTTAAAAATTGATTTTTTTATTTTAGTTTAGTTCACATCATTCATTTCCACAAAATTTTGAGTTACAAATTTTCTCCCCATCTTTCCCCTACCCACCACCCTAAAACAGCCATCCCAGTGCATCCCCCCACCCCCAATCTATTCTTTCCTATGTCTTCCCCCCTCACCCCTCTGACTTTTCGGTAGGGC
>CM053588.1:147850085-147871347 GCA_028646515.1 Pseudochirops corinnae
TTAACTTCTGCAGAAAAGTTCTGCATTATTTCTTTCATAATTAGATAAAAATGAGAAAAATGTTTCATTTAATTGCCAACTTATATTATCCCACTAATATTTTCCTATTAGTTTTTTTCTCATTTCCTTTCTCACTTTACTGTGATTTTAGTTTCCATTTCTCTCCTTCCAAGCTATTCTTTTTTCCTTAGTAATTTATCATTCTTGATTTGAGTTTTAAACTTTATATGATAGGCCAGTTGTAATTTTTTACTTATTTTAGAATTCTCACACTTCTTCTAATAATGTTTGCAACAAATTACAGACAGAGAACACTTAATACGTTAAAACTGAGCTCTGCGTATTCTAAACTCTAGATTCAGTTTGGAAAAATACAATAAAACCCTACACATTTGAACTATTTCATGAAACCCAATATAGCACCACACCCAAACTGACTTCCTTCTCTCATGTGCTTTCTGTTGCCACTACCCAAGAGTAAAAAACGTTGTTTTTTTTTTTTTAATCAAAAATTGGACTGTATCCTGACTTCTTCCCTACCCACTTCCACCTCCTACCCTCTTGCTTCTGTCAGTTCCCTTTCAAATGCCTTGGCTTCAAGTCAATAACTAAACTCTAATATGGGAGAACTTTGGAATTCAAGTTGTGAATGACTTGAGGTGTGTCTCAGTTGCAATTTCACATTACTCGTTTCTCTTGGCACAGTTTTGAAGCACTAAAAACATCCCTTCAGGATTCTCTTTTATCACTTCCAAGCTGAGTCCACAGATCCTCTCTCTAGGTCCTAATCCCTGGGGTTTCTTTTGATTACTCAACCCTATTTCTCTCCTTCAGTTCCAGATTTAGCTACCCTTTCTATCATCTCAACTGATTTCCTCCCTTCCTTTCTCCCCCACCTTTCTTCCATCTCTTCTGATAGCCTGCAATGGTGGAAAAAGCACTGGACGTTAGAGTCCCAAGGCCTGAATTTGAGTTCTGTTTTTCTGATTATTAATTATGTGATCCCCTAGACCAGGCACTTCACTCCACCTCTCTGAACAAAGGGATCAATGAAAATTTATTAAAAGCTTGTTATGTATATATGGGTATACAAATACAAAAGTGAGGCAATCCCTGCCCTAAAGGAATTTACATTGTAATAGGGAGAAACCTCATACTTAGGGGAATGGTAGCCAGAATAACGTAGAGAGATGTGCACCTTGCTGTAACTTGGTCTTGGTGGATTGTGAAGCTGAGCGGAGGCTGGCTAGATCTGAGGGGCAATGTAACATACTTACCAATGTGGACATTGAAGACCCTAGAGTGGGGTTTCACAGTTGAGAGTATTAAGTTCTCCCACTCTGATCCTCGGAGTCCTCGTGTGCTGAGGGTCAAATAAAATAATGTACAGAAAAACACTTTGTAAATTGTAAAGTACTATTTAAATATAGTAATAAGAAATCCCGCATTCCTTTCTTTATCTCTCCAACTTTTGATACTACCAGTGCTATCAAAAATATCCTATAGGGATAGCTAGGTGGCACAGTGAATAGAGCACCAGTCCTGAAATCAGGAGGACCTGAGTTCAAATCCAGCCTCAGACACTTAACACTTGCTAGCCGTGTGACCTTGAGCAAGTCACTTAACCCTAATTGCCCTACCTTCCCCTTTCCAAAAGAAAAGCAAAAAAATATATCCTATGATATTCTACAGGTCATTTTCCCTATGATTCAGTGCTGGAAGATATTCTTAAGAGATCTTAATCCAACCCCCTCATTCTACAAACAAGGAAACTGAGGCCCATAGAAAGGGGAAATAATTTGCCCCAAAGTCATAAAAGTAAAAAGTAGCAGATTTGAATCCAGGTCCTTTAAACTCAGTCTAGTAACTTGTTCACTCTACCACAGGAAGCTGTCCATGCCTTCTCACTTTCTTCTATCATTCTTTAAATCACTTGTTCTGTCTATATAGCTCTACTCCAGCTTCTCCAGAGTCCTCCTTCTCCCCTGTCAAAGGAATCAGCCACTGTTCATAACATTCCCATTCAAGAATTAGTAATTTGCACTTGAATGTTAAACTTCCATTTGCAATACTTAAAAATACTAAAATCTCACATTTTAACATGGAAATCTTTAGAGAGCTGTGTCTTTTCCTAGGTAAGGGAGAGGATATTGTATCAATGAATAAGAGAAAGGTAGTCTGAATTAACAAAATGAGAATATTTTAAAAAGAAATTAATTTTATGAATTTCTCTTATATATACTGTACCTATAACTATTTTAACAAATGATCATAGAAAATATGCTTTAATATATAAGAATATTTGTAATTAGCATATTCAAATCTAATTAGTTTATATGCAAAATATGCTTTTAAAGTACTTGGTAGTATTTTAAGACTTCATATTAGTAGTTTAAATGTGTCTGGGCAGCCTTGTTTCACGTTAATTTGTTTAGTAAACTGTTCTTCATATAGTATGCAAAAATTAATTTCAGCCCAGCTGTCTACATTATCACCAATTCTAAATTAGTGTAGTCCAAGTTATTTATTATACTTGAAAAAGCACTCGAGTCTAACCAGGACTTTTTATATTATAGGAACATATGATCTTGGAGCTGGAAGGGACCTTAAAGGTCATCAGATCCAAGCTCCTCATTTCACAGGTGAGGAAAATAAGACCCAGTGAGGTGGTAACTTGCCCCAGGTCGCATGACCACCTAGCAGCAGAGCTGGGTCTGGAACCCAGGTCCCTGGACTCCCACTTAGGGGTTCTGTCCATTATTTGACTCAAGATACTTTTAAAATGTGTTTTACAAGATTAACTTCATAAGAAATAGATATATTTTAACTATTTGAAGTAAAAATACATTACTATTTTATATGCAGAATCTCTCTTTAAGGCTATGTCTACTTGCTACCAAAATATCTAGTCAATTCAGTGAAAAAAAGGTCAGTCAAAACTACCTCACTGCTAGCACTTCCTGGAAAGTTAGCTTCGCTTGTAAAAGGAAAGAACCCCAGAACCCTCAGTGCTGCTTATCAGGTGGTCAGACTAAAGTAGAACATACAGTAGGTACTATACAACTCAGACGTCTTATAGTCAACAACTGTTAAGGTAATGTTCTAGAAAACACAAAAATTGTGGAAGTAGCTGTCTTCCTGAATTAACTGAATTTTAAGGGCCAGGTCCTCCATAGATCACAATTCCTTCATTTGTATTTATCCTCAAAGGAGGGAGGTTTTGTGGTATATTTTCTATTTTAGCACAGTACTTGCATTTTATGACATTTTGAGTATTGGAATTAGTAAGCTTGATTTTTAAAGTTATGTTTCCTATAAATACCATTTGTGATTTTAAAAGGTTTGCTACATTCTTAGGTGTTGTTTGCATCATGTCCTTGGGCCAATTTTTTCCTCAAGGAATATATCTCTAATGTTATAATGTAAGGGAATAAAAAATAAGATCAAAGAGCAGAAGTTAACTTTATAGTTGACTTGTCCATTGTACCTTTTCCACAAAGTGAGATATATGTGTAATATTTTCTATAAATGCAGGCTTTTAATTTTATGTTTATACTCTGCTTATCAAAGTGTATCCCAAGAGTTAGCAGGCATTTGGGATAGAAGGTCACTTCATAAGTTTTGCTGAACCTGGATGGGGAAATACAGAGTCAGGAAGCCTTTGTTGAGTGCTCAGGTACTGTGGTGAGTGACAAAGACTTAATTGTTACCGAGCAACTTACAATGTAAAGGGAGGCTGGACAAACACCTATAAGTATAAGTGGGAAATGAAGAAACAGAGACTTTGTATCTGTTAATGGCATTTAATTTTTTGTTTTGTATCATCACAGTTTTTGTACTTGTCTTATTCTCTCTACTAGATTATAAATTCTTCAAGGACAGGGAGCATATTTTCATCTTTTTATTTCCCAAAAACCACCTAGCATAGTGTCTTGTACATAACAGACAATCAGTAAATACTTATGTTATTGAATGCCTAAAACATGTAAAGGGATTAAAATATACATGCCCATGTACAGGATCACAGATGAGAGCTGGAGGGGAACTGTGAGGTCATCTAGCCCTTAGGTGACCTCAGAAACAAGGTCCAGAGAGGTAGAGACTTGCCCACTAGCCCATTGCTATGTCACTCTCAAGGTATCAGTGATACTAGTGAAGGAGTTGTTTTCCTCTCAGGTTGAACCCAGAAACCTGATGAGTCATTCAGTCCCATTGGACAGCTTTATACCTTCTCATTCACCAAATGTACCAAATGTAACAAAAGTAAATTTGTATTAATAATGAATAGACAGCGTATGACCCTGGTCAAGTCACTTAACCTCCTAATCAGCTCCCTAAGGTGTAAATCAGTTGCTATTCTACATCAGTAGAAGGAATTTCCTCACTTTTTCTACGCAGGTTTGGGCAAAAATAATTTTTTAAAGTAGGAATATCAGAATGCCATCCTTTAGCCCATAATGGCTCTTCTATTGCAGTTCCAAGAAGAAAATTGCATTCTCACAGGGACATCTGCATCATACTCTGATATATCATAAACTTTCAGCAATATTCCATCACCTTTTACCATTCTCCTGAGTTGGTGATCCCTATATGTAAACCGCTAGTGTCTAGGCTCCCATACATAGCCTGACACTTTTCGCATTGACTAGTAAAGGCATAGGTACAGTGGTTCTCATCCTTCCTAAAGCTGCAGCCCTTTAATACAATTCCTTATGTTGTGGTGACCCCCAACCATAAAATTATTTTCGTTGCTACTTCATAATTGTAATTTTGCTACTGTTATGAATCGTAATGTAGATATCTGATATGCAGGAGGTATTTTCATTGTTACAAATTGAACATAACCCACAGGTTGAGAACCGCTGGCTAGGAGTTCCTCTCCTAATCTAGCCAGTAATTACAGCTGTTTACTCTGAGTACATTGCTTTTGGAATAACATTGGAATAACATAACATCAAGGAGCTTCTGCTCTTAGGACTATCATATCTTTGTGACTTAGTCATCTCTGAGTCATATTTTCCAGGAATAGATCCTTTAATTTTTCTATCAGAGCAATAGACCTTTCTCCTTTGAAGCTTATTTCTCTTCTTAAAGTCAGCCGCTGACTAGAGTTGGATGGTGTATTTCTAATTTAATCTTAGCGTTCACTTTAGGATCTTCCAAAGAATTATAGCCTACTTGGGCAAAGGTTTGGTAAGCTATTGAATTTGTTCCCTCAATAAGCATTGGAAACAAGTTATAAAATATTCTTGGACTATCAGTAACATGCTTAGACTGCTACCCCATGTTCCAGGTAGAACTACATTCATATAATATTCCTGTTGATTCAGAAAGCCACAGATCTAATTTTTACACTATTCACAGCTTATCCTTCTGTAAATAGGGCTACATCTATACGTCGTTAAATGTAGGTCCTTGGGAAGTATATCAATAAATTAATAAGACTGATTTTTAAGAAATCATTTTATTTCAGGGAGGGGAAGAAACAAGAATGGGGGAAAAGTCAGTACCACATTTTCATATAATATTCATAAAAATGAACTACATAAATATGGAGGGTATCATTAATGAAAATGTGAGATGGAAACTGGTAGGCTTTCACAAATCATTCTCTACAGTAGGCTATATATTGACTGAAAGGTACAAAGCATACAAAAACCCACTATTCTTACTAGCTGTGTGATCCTGGGCAACTCACTTAACCCTGATTGCCTTGCAAAAACAAAACAAAAAAAGAGCCCACTGTTATTTATTATTGTTAGGTGAATATCTTTCTCCATTCCCCTCCCCACCCCCCACTCCTAAAATCGTATTTTGGTAGAGCAAAAGCTTCTCTTGCAAAAAGGATTCTTTCATGAATATGTGAAGATCATGCGAGATTCTTTGATAAAATGCAATTCAATTGAGCATATATTAAGTACCTACCATTTGCAAAGCACAAAGGTGCTTGGAATATGAGAACCAAACCGAAAATAGTCCCTTCCCTCAAGGAGCTTATACTCTATTGAGGTATAAAGCATGTACACAGATAGGCATAAACAAAATAATACAAAATAATTTCAGTGGAAGAAGGCTAACAACTTGGGGGAGAAGGGGTCCAAGAAAGGCTTCGGGTAGGTGAAGAGACCTAGGGATTCCAAAAGATGGAACTGAAGAGAGAGAGCATTCCAGGCCTAGGAAATGACAAAGAGACTGCAACATAAAGTACAAGATGGTGAGTAATATGAAATACATCTGGAAATAGAGGGTGGAACAGGGTTGCAAATGGCTTCAAAATGCCAAATACAGGAGTTTGTACTTGGTCCTGGAGGCAGAAAGGAACCACTGGAACTTCTTGAGCAGGACAGTGACATCATCAGGCCTGTGCTTTAGGAATGTAAATTTGGCAACTAAGTTTGTGACGGATTAGGAAAGAGAAAGCAGACCAATTGTTATTGCAGTAGCCTGAGTGAGAAGAAATGAGGGCATGACCTATGAATTGTGGCAAACTAAGTGTAGAAATGGAATGAAAGAGGCTGCTAGGTGGTGCAGTGAATAGACCACTGGCGCTGGAGTCAGGAGGACCTGAGTTCAAATCCGGCCTCCGACACTTGACACACTTACTAGCTTTGTGACTTTGGGCAAGTCACTTAACCTCAACTGCCCTCAAAAAAAAAACTTTAAAAAAAGGAATGGAATGAAAGAGATGTGGAAGTAGAATTAGGAAGACTTGGTAGTTGATTAGATATGTGGGGTGATTTGAAAGGGATGAGTTAATGATGATTTCAAGAGTGCAAACCTTGGTTGCTAGAAGGATGGTAGTAACCTCAACAGATACAGGGAAGTTAGAAGGAAGGATGGATTTAGAGAGAAAGATAATGTACACGTTAAGTTTGAGATCCTGTGGGACATCAGGATAAAGATGTCTGGCTGGCAGATGGTGATGTGGGACCAGAGAATTAAGGAGAAAGAAGAACAATAAATATGTAGATTTTTGAGTTTTTCTTCATAGAGGTGGTCATTGAACCCATGGGAGCTGATGAGATCACCTAAAGCAAGGATTCTTAGCATTTTTTGTGTGATGAACACCTTTGGCAGCCTCATAAAGCCTATGACTTCACCTCTTCTCAGTATGTCTTTAAACACATAAAATAGAAGATATAGAATTATAAAGAAAACAAAAGATTAGTGAAAAATAAAGGTATAATTTTTTTTTTTTGCATCCAGGTTTGCCAACCCCCTGAAATATAGCCATAGACCCCTTGGAGATCTAATTAGAAAAAAAAATCCAGGACAGAGAGAGCCTTAGGGTATACCTGGAGGTAAGACATAGATGATGATCTAGCAAAGCATATTGTGTCAAACAAATAACAGGACCAGAAGAAAATAAAGTCACAAAAACCCTGGGAACAGGAAGTATCCGGGAGGAAGAGGGGCGTTAGCAACGCCAAAAGCAGCAGAGTGGTCGAGAAAGATTAGTGTAGGGAAAAGTCCATTGGCAAGTGTGAGATCATTAGTAACCTTGGACTACCGTTCCAGTTGAGTAGTGGGTTCATAACTAGATCACAAGTGGTTGAGAAGCATATGGGAGACAATTAGGTAGAGGTGAAGAGGAAAGATACAAGATGACATCTTGAGGGCATGGCTTGGTCAGTAAAAAAAAACCAATTAATTTTAAAAATCCGTTGTCTAGTCTGTAACTTACAGTTGTTCTCCCAGGGATGCTGTAATGAACAGTGATCTCGGAACACCACAGTCTTCAAGGTATCAAAGTAAGCGAGGGGTTAAGAAGGTGACCCCAAAGGACATATAAAGATGACTCTTGGGTACAAGTAGGCTGCAGCATATTTCCAGTGATGACTCACACTTAAAAAAGTGGTATTTTAGGAATATAACTGAGGAAATGTAGATAGACTAAAAGGTGGGCTTATGATCTAGCAAGAGTGAAGGAAAGTAGATAAACAACTTGGGTACTCCACTGGTACCCACACAATGTAAAAAGACCCAGAGAAAGGTCACCTGCACATTGGTAGCTATCACTAAGCCATTCTCTCAGGTTTGTAGAACACCAGCCTCCTTTTCCCTTGGTGATAGAGCAGGATTTCCTCTAGCTCTCCCTCATTCCCCTCCCCCAATCTCTTTTTTAGTCCTTTTGACCACGTCAATGAATTTTTCCTATCCTTCTTCTTCCCCCTGGCCCCCCAAAATGAAAAGCATAGCATATGGTTAGGCAAGATGACTTTGCACTGGGAGCATTGGCTTTGGTGTTGTAGATCTGAAGAATGTAGACTTTTATATCTCCTATCCATCCCAAATTCAGATAACTGCCACTGGCGAGGCATCTGGTAGGATGGGGCCAAACCAGTGACCCCTTTTCTTTGGTCTGTCCCTGTCAGCATATAACAAGGTAGCAATTAAGAACTGGAAGGAACCCCACATTCAATCCATCATTTTGCAGATAAGGATTCTGAGACCCAAAGAGGGAAAGGCATTTGTCTGTGGTTGCATAGGATATGAAAGAGTCAGATTTCAGTTTCAAGTCTCAGGATGCCAAATCCAGCCACATTATTTCCATCATATATACATATATATGTGTGTATATATACATATATATACACACACATACATATATATATATATATATATATATATACACACATAATTTATTTCCATATATACTATACTTCCATATGCATCTAATAGCATCAAGGGTTGGCTCCACTGAGAGGCATTTCTTCAAATTCTACTACATATATAGACAAAAACAGACTAAAGGAAGAGCCTTTGCCCTTCAACCTCCAGGTTTCTAATTTCATGGGGCTTCAGCTGCTGGTTTCCACCTCAGAGTTAATGGAAGCCTTTCCCCCAAAGTATAGACCTTGCCTCAGGTAATTAGCAAGGCTAGGTCAGTGTTACAAAATCAGTGGGGTGCTGTTTGTTTATGCTCAACTTTAATATACCTTCACCAAATATTGCTCAGTTGAATTCAGTTATTAAGTGCAAAGGAGAGGATCCAAAGTGATGAGAAATTTTAGAAAAGAGAAATCCCTTACCCCTCCTTTTCATAGAGGAGGTGGAACCTGAGCTGGACCTTGAGGGAAAGGAGGGATTTCAGTTATGAGAGATGGGGAATCCATTTTAGTTATGGAATCTCCTCTCCTACCCCAGTGCTTTTGCTCTCATTGGGAGAACAACAGAGAGTTCAAAAACAGATACTAGTACTTACCCAGGTGCACTAGAATACAACATGAGGTAACACTCAAAAGTAGATTGGATCTAGAGCATTGAAGACTTTCCAGGATAAGGGGGCTAGTCTTTATTTGGTTAGCAGTGGGGAGCCACCAAAAGCTTTTGAACAGAGGAATTCTGTGATACGAATGGTGTAGTACCTAGCATTGAGACTAGCAACACAGGGGCCAAGTAAGAGACTTTTACAGTAGTACTCTGTTGAAAGGTAGTAAGAGCCAGAAATAGGGGGGTTGTAGTGGGTTTAAAAAAGAGGAAATGAATACAAGAGATATTGTGGAGGTAAGTCAGCTGAACTTGGCAAGTGATTAAATTTGGGGGAAAGGATGAGTCATAACTGCAAGGCTTAAAGTCAAGGTGGTTCAGAGGATGGTGGTACCAGGAACAAGTTGGAAAGTTAGAGAAGGGGAGGGGTTTTAGGGGAAGATGATGTTCAGTTTTTGACACATGAAATGTAAGATCCCTATAGGACATTGGAATGGTGATAGCTTATTTGGCAGACACTTATAAATATGGAGCTAAAATTCTGGAGAGAAGTCAGACTTGGAAAAATGTAAATTTGGGGGTCATCTTTGTAATGGTGCTAATTGAAGCTTTGGACCCAGAGAAAAAGACAGGTTTTGGGAGAAGGCACACTCAGTCATAGGGATATTTAGGGTATGGGAGGAGGTTGTCAGCAAGGGAGACACAAAAAAGAAGCTTTAGAGAGGTGAAGAACTATAATAATCTGTTGTCAAGCATATGAGTAACAAGTATAAGAGATTAGCACTGGTAGTAGACTTAGCTGACAGAGGTTAAGGACGATGAGGACCAAAAAAGTGGATTCATCAGTAAAGAGGCCATTAAAGACCTTAGAGAGAGCAGTTTTGTTAGGGTGACAAGACTGAAGGATATAGGAGTGGATGAGGCAGTGAAAGAGATGAGTAGGGACAGTTCTTTTTAGAAGTTTAAGAAGAGGGAGAGAAGATAGCTTGAATCTTCTTCTGAAAGGCAGCAGGAATAAGCAAAAGTTTGGAAGTTTTGTTTTTTGTTTTAGGAAATGGGCAACTTCAGAATCAAAGGGGCCTCAAATGCTAGCCGTTCCAGGTGATAGCTGAGCACAGTTACTCTGGTCTGTAATCTATACCGTAGCCTATAAGTGATCATCCAGTCTTTTCAAGACCTTCAGTGAAGGGGAACCTCTAGCTCCAGAATAACTGATTCCACTTGTAGATGGTTCCAATTGTTAAGAAATTTCTATAAATCAAGCCTAAATTTACCACTTGGCAACTTCTACCTGTTGCTCCTAGTTTTGTCCTTTAGGACAAAGCACAACCAAGTGAATCCCTCTTTCACACAGGAGGTCTTCAAACACTTGACAATAGTAGTCGTGTGCTTCACCCCCACTCCAAGTCTGCCCTTCTTCAGGGGAAACATCCTAATTTCTTCAGCTGATCCTGGTATGGTATAATATCACAACCCTGCATCATCCTGGTGTGTCCCCCATCCTGTGTTTGTGATGTTGATTTTTCAAGCCTAAGTATAAGACTCTACATTTATCCTTATTAAATTTCATCTGCTTAGATTTGTCCCAGGATTCTGACTTATCAAAGTCTTTTTGGATACTGATTCTGTCATCTCCCTCTGAGCTTTGTATTATCTGCAAGTTTGATTAGCGTGTTATCAATGCTTTTGTCCAAGTCATTGATAAAAATGTTAAACAGCCCAAGGCCAGGCCCAAGTCCCTGAAGCATACCCCTACAGACTTCCTATCTGATCAGTAATAACTGCTTTTTGAGTCTGATCTTTGAGTTTTGAATTCTCCCAACACGACTATCATCCAGCCCCACAATTTTCCACCTTTTCCACAAGAATGAAGCATTCTTTTGATCTGCTTATTTGCTAGTAAAACAATGGAAATGAAGTTGCTGTTGGCACAGAGAAGGGTCTTGCTAGGAGAGAGAGGTTGAAGATGTTTGAAAGCAAGAGATGAGCAAAAGTGTTATCAAGCACTAATGCAAGCCAGATTGAGGTCAGATAGAAAAAACCTGCACTGGACCTGGCTAACACAGTTTCATTATTTCCTCCAGCATTATTCAGGCTGTCAGAAGTCATGAGTTTTGCCCTCAGAGTCTACGTGATATATCCAAAAGTGACTTTCCAAAGTTACCACTTTAAACTGCTGTCTAGTCTATGACCACATAACCTGAAACAGTCTCAACTGACCCTCTATCAGATCCCATTCTTTTTTCAGATAGGCCAGTAACATGGTCTCTTACCTTCTAAAAACACTCATGGGAGAATTTTCCTAGTACTGAGCACTTCACCCAGAAAGGACCGTATGCTATAAGCTCTGTGACATGACCTCCCCATGCACTATAAATATAGCAGTAATTAATTGATCTTGGTCTTTCCCCATTTTCATTCCCAATGCCTGGAATTCCCTTCTTTCACACCCCCATCTTCATCACCACCTACTGAAATCCTTCAGGGCCTAGCTCAGGTTGTCACTTATTCCATAAACCTTTGTCTGTTCTCCCAGCCTCACTGGTTGGCTTCTTACTTTTTGAACCTTTCCTTGAACCTCTCCTTACCCTAGTCTAATTTATATTAAAATTGATTGTGTACATTTAATCTCCTCCGTTAGTCTGTAAGTTCCTTAAGGTTGGGACTTACATCTTAGTCATCTTTTTATCTCCCACAATACCTTGCTAAAATGCTTGTCCAGTTGGATCAAACTAATTACTATTGGTGCTAAGAAATAAGATAAATTGTTGAATATCTTACTTCATTTCATCAGGTCATGGTATAATTCATATATTTACTTGAGTATTTCCAAAGAACTCATAAAGAGTTCATTAGTATAGTACTTCTTAACACTTATGCCATTTAAATTTCTCATCTCTTTAAATGTCTTCATAAATTGCAGTGACCAGAAATATTTATCTCATGATGATGAATCACCATTTGGTGATGAGTTTCCATGGACTTAGCTTGTAAGAGAGAGCCTTGTAAGAGAGAGAAAGGCACAGTCTATTTGTCAGGCCCATACTCAAAGCCCATACTTTCAGCTTAGACAAGACCTACCAGAGTTTGTGCTCTGCTCTCATAGCTTTTAAGAACCCAGAATAACTTCTCTGCCAAGATGAGGGCATCGGAGTAAGGTTTTAGTGAAAGGCCATGCATTTAATGTCATAAAAAAAATTAATGTCATAGTGAATATACCCTTGATAAGAAATGTCTTCTATAGTAATTTAACCTTTCACAGAGAATTTGCAAATATATGACATGGGCCATTCAGTTCTTTTTGTTTTATTCTGCATTCAATTGTCTGTTGCTTTTGATGATTTTCCCCAACTATTCTGGCAAAGATCTCTCTTCCCTTGTAAGCCAAATTCACTTTTTATTTGAAGAGAGCATATGGTGAAGGTTTACGTAGTCAGTTTCTTAGTTTTAATTCGTGTCCTGAATAGAGCCTGTGTTATGAAAGTCACCTAACCTACAAAAAGACTTCTTATAGTTTAAAAATGTGGCATACTAGCATGTCTCAAACAGGTGTGTGTTGTTTTTCCTGCCTACCATGAACTGTGTTTTTATAACATCAGTCAAGGCAAGGTGCACCCTCCCTTGTAAGCAGAAGCTGAGTTAGACTTTATCCCAGCTGACAGGATTTGAGTCTTGGTAATAAAACAAAAAAGCAGTTCAAGGTTTCATTAGCAGAAAAACATCAGCTGTGTCCAAAATGCTGCTTTAACAGCGAGATTGGAATTTTTACTTTATCTGAGTGTTGGGTAGTTGTCAGGACAGCTACATTCCATGGGGCCCCACACACTCACCAGGGCTTCGAATAGAATGTTCACAGCCAGCTATAAAGGCAGAAATGTCTATGCAAGCAATAACTCCTCACATTTCCATTGAGTTTTACAGTTTTCAAAGCATTTTCACATGGCCTCATTTCATTGACTCCAAAATGTTCCCATGAGGGAGGCAAGGGAGATGATGTTGTTCCCATTTTGCAGACAAAGAAACAGCTTAGGAGGCGCAACTTGTCAAAAATCATGAATAAGACTAGGAAGTGACAAAACCAGGGACCTGAATCTAGGTCTCTCTGACCCCTTGCTAACTCAGCAGGCAGCTTTCTCCAGATAAGTGTGTGCCTCTAATGCCCTTACTAGGGAGATTTCCTTGCTAAAAAATTTCATTGCTAGGTTATTTTTTAAACTATTATTGGAAGGTCAGCTATTCAGATATAGTTATCTTCAAAACCTTGGTGACAGAACCTATGTATTCTCAAGTCAAAATATTCCATAAATTGAATTTTTAATATTTTGAAATTTAGGATATACAGGGAGATAAAACTGTAGAATTTTATTTCACCTAGAACTAAAGGGACCTATGAGATCACCTACTCTGGAGCCTCCTTATTTTATACAAAAGGACCCTGAGGCTCAGACAGGGTTATATGACTTGCCCAAAACTAACAGCAAAGCTAGGACTGTAACCTAGAAGATTGAATTGGAATTTTTATAACTTATCAGTTCAACCTGACTCTAGGAAACACTCATCATCTGCATTATGTTGACATCAATTTAACAGTCTGCTTTATTAATCAGACATAAAATGAAGCCAAGCCAATAACAACTGTAGAACCTACTTTTTCTTTACTTCCCTTAGATAGCTTGCTTTTCCTGAAGGAAGAGTTTCTTGCTTTAAAAAAAAAAGTACATATCATCTTATCCAAACCTGGAAATAAGAGTTTGTAATAGATTGAAAGTTTAGGGGAGGCAAGGGATACATACAAAATATTCATGCATAATTCAAATCTTTTGAAAGAGATTTCTAAACTATGTAAATTTCAACTCAATTCAACAATCATTTTATTTATTAGTCATTTTCTATGTGCCAAACACTTTGCTAGGCACAGGAGATACAAGGACAAAAATGAAAACAGTCCCTGCCCATAAGGAACTTTTATTTTTGCATTGGTCTATGTGGAAAGTTAAGTGGATGATCCAAACTTTCTTTTTGCCTTCAAATTACCAGTACTTGGGTTTTTTTTTTTAACTTTTAAAAAAAATTTATTTACTTTTAGTTTACAACATTCAGTTCCACAAACTTTTAGTTCCAAATTTTCTACCCCCCCCTCCTCCTCCATGGTGACATACAATCAAATATAGGTTCTACATATACCTTCACATTAAACACTAATCAAGTTGTAAAGAAGAATTATAATTGATGGAGTGAATAACAAGGAAGGAGAAACAAAACAAAACAAAACAAAAAGAGAGAGAACACGTAGTTTGCTTCAACTTGCCTTCAGACTCCATAGTTCTTTTTCTGAATGTGGATAGCCCTCTCCACCATGAGTCTTTTGGAGTTGTCTTATAGCCTTGTATTGCTGAGATGAGCCCAGTCTATCAAAGTTAGTCCTCACAGATATGATGTGTATGTAATTGTGTACAATGTTCTCCTGGTTCTGCTCCCCTCACTCAGCCTCAGTTCATATAAGTCCAGGTTATTATGAAGTCCATCTGCTCCTCATTTCTAATAGCACAATAGTATTCTATTACATTCATATAGCACAACTTGTTTAGCCGTTCCCCAATTGAAGGACATCCCCTTGATCTCTAATTCTTTGCCACCATAAGAAGAGGAGCTATGAATATTTTTGTGCATGCAGGTCCTTTTCCCCACTTGTATGATCTCTTTGGGGTACAGCCCTAGAAGTGGTATTGCTGGGTTAAAGGTTATGTACCTTTTTTTTTTTTATTTTTAGTTTACAACATTTTCACAAGATTTTGAGTTACAAATTTTCTCCCTGTCTGTCCCTTACCCACCACCCCAAAATTCAGATCCCACTGAATACCCCTAATCTGCTCTCTCCTGTATCCTCCCCTTTGGACATAGTTCCAAATTGCTCTCCAGAATGGTTGAATCAGTTCACAACTCCACCAACAATGCATTTAGTGTTCCAATTTTCTCACCTCTTCTCCAGCATTTATCATTTTCCTGTTTTGTCATGTTAGCCAATCTGACCAGTGAGATGTGGTAGCTAGGAGTTGTTTTGATTTGCATTTCTCCAATAAATAGTGATTTAGAGCATTTTTTCATATAATTACACATATCTTTAATTTCAAATTACCAGTACTTTGAAGAGATGTTGCTATTTTGGATTTGTAAGGCACAATTCTTGAGTTGAAATTGTAGCAAGAATGCACAGAATAGCCTATTTTCACCTTACTTCAGTGGGCTCCTACCGCCAGTGTTTAAAAGCAGATGGCATTAAATATGGGAAAATAACTAGGTTAAAGACTAAGTTGGTATGAACTTCAGGTTACTAGCAATGCTACTAATGCTTAGCTATTTGAAATTTCTCAGAAACCTCAAAGTAGCTTTAAAAAAAAAAGGCTTGGGTTGGTTTTTATTACTACCTGTCTAAAATCTGAAGCTAAAGCACTATGTGGAGTAGAAATAGGATAAAAGGAGGGGAAGGGAGATGGGAGACATGATTTTTTGTTGTTGTTACCAACTCATTTCTACAGATGACAGTGAATACAGAGAAACACAGAATATACTCAGAAACAAAAGGGTCCTGAATGGGTTTCTTGTTCTCAGTAAGAGTGAAGCTTTTATAATAGAAAGAAAAAAGAATGTCACTCTCAGAAGTCTTTGGAATTGTCACAGTTAATTGTCCAAATAAGAACTAGGCTTTTAAATTATTACTTATGCTAGAAGAGACACTGGAGATCATTTATTGTAGTCTCATCATTTGACAGATGAGGATATTGAAGTCTAGAAAAGTGAAGTGAGTTGCTCAAAATGTCATCTTCAGAATCCGGAGGCTTTCCTCTGTTAGAGAAAGTAGTTTGAGGCACTGTGGTAGGGAGATCCATCCTGCCCTACCGGAAAGTCGGAGGGGTGATGGGGGAGGACGTAGGAGAGAATAGATTGGGGGAGGGGTTATGCAGTGGGATGGCTGTTTTAGGGTGGTGGGTAGGGGAAAGATGGGGAGAAAATTTGTAACTCAAAATCTCGTGAAAATGAATGATGTAAACTAAAATAAATAGAAGTTAAATACAAAAAGAAAGAAAGAAAGTAGTTTGTTCTCATTAATAGGGTATTATTTCCAAGAGATGGTTTCAGTAAGGTTGGTGGTATAGCTTTAATACTATTACAGATTCTGTCTGTTCTGTTCATCCTAAGCAGGTCCTTTGAGGCCATCTAGTCCTGCCTTCTCAGACCCCTCCTTTGATAGCTGAGGAGACTTAAGTGCAGAGAGTTGAAACCCCTTACCTCCAGTCACACATGACTAGCAAAAGTTAAGAGTAGAACCTAGAAACCCTGTCAGCATGAGGATGTGAGCTGGGACTTTTCAGAATTAGATCTCTTTAAATTGAAATTTGAAACTGCCTCTACCCAGATTTAAAAGAATATATTTAACACCCATATTGTCACATTTTCAGTTTGTTAGAGCTCCCCAGAGAATTTGTAGCCCTCAGAAATTGACTTCATAGTGAAAAAGAATGCCTGGATCATGACAAACCTGGTACAATGTAAGATATGTGGTACAGTTCTATGATTTCTTGGTTTATGAAACAAGTGAATTTCTATTCCCACATTTTCAGATAGTGGCCAGAACTCTAGCTCCAGTAGCAAAGGTGAGCGTCTGAGTGCCAAATTACGATCGTTACCTGGGACAAATGAACCTTATGAAAGTAGCACTAACAAAGAAATAGGTAAGTGCCATTGCTTTTATTAGTGGACTAGGGATAATGAAGAATGCCTTGGGGAACTGGCATTCATTTTAAATGTGGCAGTGTTAGGAATTTTTTAATGGATGGATGTTTATGAGGAAAAAATTGAGAAAATTTGGTGTCATGTTTCTGTTCACTATGGGTTTCATAATTTTGTTGATGACAAGAATTGGTTCATGTTCATTTATTTCAATATAATCCTTGTGAAATAGTTAAATAAATGTAATTTTACTCCCAATAACATAGTCAATGAAACATCTGTTTTAACTATAGATGCCTCCTATGTGGATCCACTGGGCCCACAAACAGAAAGACCAAAAACTGCAGCCAAAAAAAGGATTGATGAGGATGATTTTGCTGATGAAGAATTAGGAGATGACTTGCTTCCTGAATAATCTGTATCTTATTGTTATTTTCTATAGCAGACATGTCTCCTTACAAGAAAACATTTATGTTAACTTTTTGATAAAATACTTTACATTTAATTTTGTATACTGTCAAATTTGGTGAAATTCAAAACTTAAATAAAACTATTCCATAAGTCAGTAAGCTTGTTCATTAAGTCACATAGGGGGTGAAGGAGAAATGTTACCTTACTTTTCAAAATATCCTTAATAAGGTCTTCATTAAGTTTGATTGCTAGGAGTTTGAAACTTAAAAAGCATTGAACATGTTGCCTGATGGGGATTGTAACTTTATTAAATCAGCGTTTTAGAGATGCTTACATTGAGGAGAGATGTGCTCAATATAAGGTCCACCACTGTGACCTGTAATTTCTTAGAGTATCATGGAATTTTGGAGTTGAAAAAGACAAATAGAGATCTTTTAATCCAACCCTCTCATTCTGCACAAAAGGAAACAGGGTGTGGGAGATGAAGTAATTTGCCATTATCATAGCTAATTGGAGACAGAGCTGAAATTTGAACAAAGGGCTTCTCTTCACTATACCCAAAGTGTCAAACTGGCTGCCAGCAGGCAGCATGTGGCCCACAACCCTCCTGCGTGAGGCCTGAACCAGAGTAAAATGTAATTGGAAGATATGAAACAAATAAAAATACAGGAAAATATGGATATTACATTTTAAAATTAAAAACTTCATAATTTTTGAATATAGTTTTATGATTATAAAAATGAATGATTTATTACTTCGTTTACTAATTTTTGTTAGTATTGACTAGCATGGCTATGGTTGATCTTAAAAGAATAATTTCGCCCTCTCAAATACTAGTTATTATTGGTAATTTTGGAGGAGGCAGGAGGTGAAAAATAGGAGTAGGAGGTAAGGAGGTAGTTTGTCCAGCAATAATTGGATGATCTTGCTCAGAGGAAGCTTAGGGTGGGCTGGGGGAGATACGATTGATGGGAGGGAGGTCCAGCTTGGCACATAGAACAGAAATCAGAGAAAAGTTTGAGGCACCTGGAAGGCAGAGTTCAGAGCCTCACACACAAATACGCAGGCGAAATAGCCAGACAGTCCTAGGAGTGTTGCACTTCTCAGACAAGCTCCTGTCTGCTAATTAAGATCTGTTTTCAGTGAAAGATGAAGAAAAACATTTATTATAAAGAACTTTGGGATATTTTTGGCATTTGAAGGGCTCTTAGTAAAAAGTAGAAATGTTTATCTTCCTTTGGTTGGTAGCTATTATGTTTGCACTGTAAATTTTATATTTTCATTTGACTAAAGTGCCTTGTGGCCCATTCTACACTTTGTCTCCCTCCATTTCTGTACATCAGGACTCATCCTCCTGTGCAGTGTTGAAGCATGTTGTGGGTTGGGCAACATTCACTTTTAATTCCAGCTTTCACTCATGTTGGCAAAGAATCAAATTGTCAGTGACAAACATTCTACTGGAGCTAATGTGGAAGCTAAGCAGATGAGAGACTTATTTCTAAGAAAGCAAGAGAAGCCCAAAGTGATAAGTGTGGGGCTTCCTCTTCTCCTGTTGCTTGTTTGTCTTGTGTCTCTCTCACACTATATGGAAGATCCTGCCATGCTTTGATAGAAATTCACTCCCTTTCAGCAGCCTAGGCAGAGAAGGCTTTCTACAACCTACGCAAGTAAATTTGCTTCTCAAGTTGGGCATTGATCTATGATTTTGATCCATGTACCCCTGAAATTTATTCTGTGTTCAAAAGTGAGCAGGAAATGATATTTTGCTACCTTCATATTCAGTGAGTCTTTAGGTGAAGAGAATAGCTAAGAGAATGAAGAGTCTTTACTGTAAGTTATATAAAGTAAGAAAATGATATGTTTATATAGAAATATAAAATTATAAATTATTTGTTTTTAAACTTATTTTAAATTCATTTTATGGGAAGAATATACATCATGTCATGTTCTAAGAGTGGTAAGGAAAAATCTGTACAAGAAGAACGCAGAGGGGCAGCTAGGTGGTGCAGTTGAATAGAGCACCTGCCCTCGAGTCAGGAGGACCCGACTTCAAATCTCGCCTCAGACACTTAACACTTACTAGGCATGTGACCTTGGGCAAGTCACTTAACCCCAATTGCCCTGCCTTCTCCCCTCCAAAAAAAAAAAGCAAAAAATAAAAATAAAAAAGAACACAGAATTTTTCAGATATCTTTTCTGAAGCAAAAAATGAGATTTTTTTTTTTTAATGTTTAATTTGTGGATATAGTATTAGGCTCCACAAAGAATACAATTTAAAATACCACTATAGCATTCTGAAGTATGACCAACACTTCGATAAAAATAAGAGAAGATAAATTAAGAAATTTGAAATCTGTACTTGAAAAAAGAATTTACAGAATTACAGATTACAGAAATCTATGAAGACAGCAAGAGTATGACAGAGCTTGTTATATCATTTCAGAACTTATAGCTAAACATTCAAAGTGTTTTAATGAAGGTAAATTTGTGAAGGAGTATATGATGAAAGCTGCTGAAATTCTCTATCCCCCCCCCCAAAAAATGAAAACTTTTCAAAATGTTTCATTGTCACAAAATGCTGTTGCAGAAAGAATTAATGAAATTGCCACTGTCTGTGGAAAACTTAAACCAGAAGTGGAAAATTGCCTTGGCTTTTTCAATTGCAAAGCCCATATGTTAGTATGCTGGCTTAATTAGCCATATTTATTCACACATGTGATAAAGATCTTACTGTGAGTGAAAAATTGCTTAAATATTCTTTCTCAATGACACCAGAAGAGGCGTAGATATTTTTAAGGAAGTTGCTAAATTTTTAGAAAAGTATAACCTTTAATTATCAAAACAAGTATATATGGCCACAAATGGTACAGCAGCAATCACAGGGGAGACAAATAGAGTTAGAGCTCAATTATTGACTAAGCAGAATGCAATTGCCCCTAATAGTAAGTTTCATCGTGTTCACTGCATTGTACTCCAGCAAAATTGGAACATGAGCTGAAGTTTGTAAGAAAAGAGTGAAATTATACATTCTTTAGGATTGGATCGACTATGGTTTCCTTCTTGGTTATTCTTAAAAGTTTGAATAGAGCAAGGAAGGTTCGCTTATTATACTGAAGTTTCTCCGTTCCTTGTCAGAAGGCTTTTATGCACTTTTGGCAACTTTGCCATGAAGTCAAAATGTTTTTTCACAATGAAAGGAGAGTCATCAGGACAATTTGATGATAATTAAAACCGATTTCAAGATTTGGCTTTCATTGTAGATATCATGAGGCATTTAAATGAATTGAATTTAGAACTTCAGGGCCAAAATTAAGCTATAATAATGTATGACAGCATTAACATTTAAGATAAAACTTGGTCCCTGGGAGAGACAACTAAAAAATTAGGATATGATTCATTTTCTTACATGTAAAAAGTACCAAGATTGGTTTAGTTCTTGTAATTTCAGAAAGCACACCTCTAATATTCAGAAATTACCATTTGAATTTGAAAGATGACTTGAAGGCTGCAAAATATGTGAAAACATTTTTTTTACTATTCAGTGCTCCATTTTCTTTTGATGTTGAGAGAACAAAAAGCAACATTCAAAAGGAACTTGTTGAAATTCAATAGAAGATAGTGCTTTTAAAAAGTACGTTAGTGTTCCAGATCTTAATTCTTAATTGCCAAAACATTTTGTTGAAATGTACATTTACTACAAGAATCTTGGCGATACTTGGTAGTACATATCTATGCAAGCAGTTGTTTTCGTTCCAGGAGACTATTAAAACTGAATCCCTGGATGGCAGAGAGTAAGCAGTGACTTGAACAAGCTCCCCAAGAATTTCGTCCTTGGGAACTAAAAAGTAAATTTAAGCGGATTTAAGAGTGACAGAACCCATTGTGAGCCAGAGAGTGACAGATTCCCAGCCCA
>CM053588.1:147871847-147906591 GCA_028646515.1 Pseudochirops corinnae
TTCTTCCTTTTTTTCTTTAAAATATATGGCTAATATGGAAATGTTTTGCATGACTTCGCATATATAAGTGATATAACATTGTTTGCTTTCTCAGCAACTGGGGGAGAGGTGGAAAAGAGGGAGGGAGATAATTTGGAATTCAAGATTTAAGAAAAGAAGAATGTTAAAAATAAATAATAAACTTAAATTAAAACACGCACACACATACACACACACATCATCAATGTTCCAAATTTTATTTGGAATCCTGGGATGGCTTATTATATTATAAACCTTCTATCAGAGAAGTCTACCACACAAACATACTTGCTATTGTACTGTTTCCCACAGCCTACTTATCTGGTTTCAATACCTTAGGTACAAGCAGCGTGGCCCATTCTCCAAATCTGCATTCTCCCTTATAATCTCTTCTGCATTTTCTAAGTTGCTCTTCAACCTGGTTGACTCACTGTCTACACCATTCCACCATGTCTTCTGGAAGCCCTATTCTATTGTCAATAAATTCTCTTATTTCTTCAGATTTTTCAACCTTAATACCATTCACTTGGACTTTGGCAAGAGAACTTCTTACCTCCTCCAAATCACATTTTGAATTGCCACCAGAATAATTTTTCTTACACACAGCTCTGGTAAATACCTTTAAAAGCTCCCCAGGACCACCCAAATTCAAGCTCTTCTGCAAAGTGTCTTCTTGTATGTCTCCAGATCTGGGAGTTTCTCATTTAACAGGATCTCTGACTCTAGCATCGCTCTATTATTATAGACCTTTTCAGGGTCCTTACAAGGTTATAATTATTAAGGAATAACTCTAGCTCAATTAGCCTGAATCTGCCCAAGTTTAATCACATTAGATTGTGATTTTTTTATACCAGCCATACTTTTTGACACCCAATCTCTTAGGAAGAATAGGTCTCATTAGATTTGTCTCCATGGGACCATGAAGTTTAACTGCACACACAGCAATCATGCTCAATATCTTAGGTAGGAAGGGATACTGATTTCTTGTAATCTCTACCTGCTACTAAATTGGTGTAATTTACCAACACCTCTCTATTTACCACGGGTAGAAAAGGTTTCTTAGCACCAGCCTCAACAACTAACCAAGTAGAAGATACTGCTCTTCAGTGGTTGAAGATGCTCTTGTAGAAGGCTATTGTAGTTTGTGATCTACTAGGTGCAGTTTACCTTTTATCAGCTACCAAGCTATATGAGTAAAGTTCAGGGGATTCAATATAGGTCAATTCAAACCTGGTTTTATTTAAGAATAGCAAAATGGCACCTAGGTTGGGTAATTTATTTTTCTTTATCCATTTGAGGATTATCTGAGTCCAAGGAGGTATTTATTAGATGCATGTTATCAAAAGTATTATAAATTTCTCTGGTTCTGTTTCTACTGTAAAAATCTTCAACAATTTCCTTTCAAAAATTATTATGATACGCGGAACAGGATGGTAGCATAAATTTCATTAAAAAAAAACTATGGCAGCTACAAGAACTCAAAAGAACTTTTAAGTAGTTGTAGCACTCAACAGATTCTTAATAGACAAGAGATTCTGAACAAACCAAGAACTAAAGACAAAGAATTCCTACTTAAAAAGGAATATTTTCAGGATGATCAAGTCACATCATATGCATAGTTTAGTGGTTTTTAAAAACTAATGTTTCTTTTGCAAGAAAGGAAACAAAATTTAGCAAATCAACTTTGGATGGGAAAACTTTAAAATAGACTAGTTGTGATTTATTAAAAGAGTTAAAAAACTAGAGTAAAAGAGAAAAAAACATGTAAGTAAGTATGTATATATGTATAATGTTCTGGAAGATAAAATAAATTATGAAATACTGATGGTATGATGATTGAATTTTACTTTAAAGTTGTTCAATTTTCAGTATTTGATTTTATCACCTCATGTCAATGAAAAGATTCCTAATATAGAAGATTACACTAAAGAATGTTAAAATTCTGCATGTTGCTTTCATTCCTCTGGTCTCATTATACTTAATTTTTAGATTTTTCTCACATCTAAGAGGTTTCTTCAAATAACTGCATAGGGATAATGGTCTCAGATGAAGGAGTAAACCTACCTGAGTAAGCTGGAGCAGATCAGAAATTTAGTGGTGACCTAAGCGGGTCTTGGCATTATGGAAAGGGTTCTAGTATCAATACAGTGGGCTCTGGGACCCACATCAAGCATTCACTAAGCACACTTGAAAACACTGGCTCAGTCAAGTGTTTAGGAACTCTGGCCAAAGGTTCAGAGATTAATATGGGAAGTGGGGGTAGGGCTGTCCTTGGGTATCACCTCTAAAAATCTGAGAAATATTAGGAAAGGTCCCTAGGAACCTAAACTGAAAACAAGTGGCCAAGAGCCAAGGCTGGTCTTTCTAGGGGATCCTGGGTTCTTCAAAGGGCAATGGAGCTGGCCCAATTTTAATAAGCAGCTCTACCTCCTCCTGAGTTTTTGTATGGCAGTTAATGAGCTCTTCTTCTGCATGCTCAAAATTTCAGGGAACTTCTAGTTCTTTATCTCAAGGGAAATTACATCATCTATTCCCAATGTGCTGTTAAATGAGGGCAACATCCAGCTGTGCTTGGTGGTCCTCATCCAGCTTCTTTGAGATGAGACACAGTGTTTTGTTTGTTAGCTCCTTGGCTGTCAGAGATACTCCTGGTACTGATGGAAAGAAATCCCCTGGGACAAGTTTCAGAGTACACTTCTAAGTCTAATATTGAATGGCCAATGTACAAAAATGAACCTAGATCTGGGGATCTTTTAAGTGAGAAATTCCTGTGCCATAGAAGCCATGGCAATCAAGTTTTATAGTTCCAAAGAATAAGTTGTGCTCATTATGGAAGGCTTGGGAAAAACACATCTGCTATGTAGTGCAGTGAGTGATTGCATTTGAGGGAAGGGTTTCCAGTGTAGCTATGTAGACTGGGATGAATGCAAGTGATCCATGGTAGTAGACTCAAAGAGCTTTGGTGACTGAAGAGTATGAGAAGCAAATGGGAGGGAGGTCAAAGAGGAATGTGAGATTTTAAGCCTGAATAACTAATTGGAGGAATCATAGTACTGAGAACAGAAATAGGTTAGTCAGCAGGAAGTAAATTTTGAAAAGTTGCATTTTGGACATATTTAAGTTTAATGTATTGGCAAAAAATTCAAATGGAAATATTTCCTTTGGAATGTAAGCCCATTCTACTGTTTGATAATGGCTAGTGAAGAATCCTAGTCAGCTTCCAAGTTGTTTTGGTGCCCACCATGCTATCATAACCAGGATTCAGGGGGACAGGCTTAACCTGAGAAGACCAGAGTATCATGACACATGAATTCAGACCTGAGAAGATCAAGATCTAATGACCCATGAAGACAGACCTTCAGGGTTGGATGAAGGTTAGCTGTCAGAAATTGGTAGGAAGGGAAAATATAGGTTCTTTGAGGGAAAGACACATGGGGGCATCATTACAAAGGTAGGTCTCAAACTCGAAGCTCAGTTTGTCTAGAGGAAGACAGTATTGTTAGGGAAAGATCCAAAATGATTCAAAATCTAATCACCTATCCAAGCAGGAGTAGGGTAGGTAATAAAAGGAGGTCTAAGTCAGTTGGTCAGTCAGTCAACAGGTATTTATTAAATGCCTTTAATATGCCAGGAACTATACTAAGGTCTGGGAATAAAAAAAGAGGCAAAAGATAGCTCCTGCCCTCAAGGAGCTTATGATCTAATGAAGGAGACTACAAGCGAATAAGACAACAAGCAAACAAATAAGTACAAATAAACTATATATATAGAATAATAGGAAATAAAGGAAGGAAGACAGTAGAATTAAGATGGATTAGGAAAGGCTTCCTATAGAAGATGGGATTTTAGTTGGGATTTACTAGGGAAGATGGCAGGTTTAGCAATAAAGATGATGTGTTCCATCCTAGACAAACTGAGTTTAAGATATCTGCTGGACTTCCAGTTGTCTGAAAAGCAACTGGAGATATGTGACTGGGTGTCAGCAGAGAGGTTAGGGCAGAACAGGTAGATTTGAATTATCAGCATAGTTATTAATTAATTAAATTAATTTAAATTAAATTAACTAAAGGTAATTAAGCCCATGGAAGTTGATAAGATTCCCGAAGTTAAGTAGTTTAGAGGGAGAAGAAAAGAGAGCCCAGGTCTCTAGGACACCTATGGCTAGTGGGCATGGTTTAAATTAGGATCCAGCAAACAAGAATGAGTAGTCTGACAGGAGGAGAACCAGGAGATAATGAGGCCCTGAAAACCTAAAGAGAACAGATTATCAAGGAAGAGATCAACTTATCAAAGGCTACAGAGAGGTTGAGGAGAAAAAGGATTAAGAAGAGGCCACTGAATTTGATCACTGGTAAATTTGGAGAGAAGTTTTAGTGGAATGAAGGTCAGAAGCTAGATAGTAAGGAGTTAAGAAAAGAATGAGAGGAAAAAAAGTGGAGGCCTCTATTATAGATGGTCTCTTCAAGGAGGGTAGCTACAGAGGTCAAAAGGCATAAAGGACAATAATTCTAGGGGATGGAAGATCAAGTGATGTTTTTTTGAGAATATGGAAGACTATTTGGAGGTCTATTTGGAGGCAGCAGGGAAGGAGTCAGGAAACAGAGAGAGAATGAAATTAAGTGATATAGTGGGGATGATATAGGGATCAATTTGCTAGAGTAGATGGGATGGCATGGGATCATTTAAACAGGGAGAAGGGTTAGCCATGGCAAGGAGTAAAGCTACCTCATCATGTGAGACAAGCGTGAAAGAGGAGATAGTGACGGGAAGCATCTGATTGATATGAATGAAGAAGAGGGGAGAAGAGGGAGTTCATGGTAAATGGCCTCAATTAAAAAAAAATACATGAGGCAAGGTTCTCAGCTGAAAGGGGGAGGGGGGGAGCCAAAGGAGATTTGAGGAGGGACAAAAAGGTTTGGCAGAGCCTTTGTGGAGAGTTGGACAGTAAATTGATAAGGGAGGAATTACTATACCTAGCAGCAGTAAGGTCTAGTTTAAGTTGCAGATAAATCCGCAGTGGACACAAAAAAAAGAGTTGTGTGATTATACCTTTGTTCAGCAGCAAGTGTGTAGGAGTCAACATGATAATTGTTGGGAGTGATCCAAGGCTAAGGCTTGCATGAAATCAGTAAAATGATAAGGGAGCAAGGGACTAGAGAGAAGGGATGGTTAGAGTTGAACTGGTTCACCAAAGGGTAAAAGTGGGAATACAGAGGAGAGGGCCAGGGAGAGAAATGGAGGATCGAGGGACTAGACGTTATGGTATGGGCAAAGAGTAGGGTTTGGTAAGGGAAGGAAGAGGGAGAGATGGAAAGCCAATAAATTATGGTTGTATAAGGGGATTTGAGAATTCTTGAATATGGAAGTGGTATATTTGTGAGTGATGGCAAGATGACCATGGGTATGACTACCTTTGAGTGTGGCTGAGGTGGGATGGAAGAATGGATCCTGGAAAGTGAATAGGTTGAGGAACTGAGTAGTTAGGATGTTTGAGGAAAAGTCGACATACATACTGAAGTCTCCTGGTATGAGGATAGGAGTGGGGGAGGAGAGAAAGAACTGTGAGTCATGTACTAAACTCATTCAGGAAGGAAGGGGAGTGACCTGAAGGTCTGTGGATAACAGCAATCAAGATTTTGATTGGGCAGTAGAGATGAATAGCATGAACCTCAAAGGTGGAGATGTTACTGAGTGATGAAGGTAGGGAGAGAACTTGGAAGTGACAGTGGGGAGCAAGGTGTAGTCTAATTCCCTTGCCTTGACTAGTGAGCTGAAGTGGAATGTGTAAAGGTACAGCTGGTATTGGAAACAGTGGCCAGTGAGGCTGTGTCATCTCGGGGGGAGTCAAGTTTCAATAACAGCCAGAAGATGAAAGGAGTGAGAGAGGAAAAGATTTATGATGAAGGTTAATTTTGATGCCTATAGGCATTCTATAGAACAGTTATTTCAGAGGGCAAAGTGGAAGGGCTAGGTAGAGTTAGATGGAAACTCTGGGGGTATGAGGGTTGAGAGTGGTGGGCCATGGAGAATGGGGTTTGGATAATGACCTACAGGAATTCAGAATCACTGGGATGTTTAGGATATGATCAGAAGAAACCCAGCAGCAGGCTGACTATAGTAGTCCAAATGTGAGGTGGCCCTATCAGAAAAAGGGTTATATTCAAGATGTTGCAAAGTTGGAATTGACCCACCTTGGCAAAAGGCTAGGTATGGCAGGGTGAGAGACAGTGAGAAGCTGAAGCTGATGCCCAGACTGCAAGCCTGGGGAACTTGGAGGATGAGGGTGACTTTGACAGTCATAGAGAAGTATGGAACAGGGGGACGAGGTGGGGCAGCTTTAGGACAAAAGACAATGAGTTCCATCTTAGACATTCTAAGTTTGAGATGTCCACTGGATATCCAGTTTGAGAAGTCTGAAAGGTAGTTGGAGATGTGAGATTGGAGGTCAGCAGGGAGTTTAAGGTCGGATAGGCAGACAGGAGAATCCTCAGCACACAGGTGATAAATCCATGGGAACTAATGAGGTCAACAACTGAAATCGTCTAGGGGGAGAAGAGTCCAAGAAAGAGCCCAGTGAGTTATCTATGATTAGAGCAGCGGTTCTCAACCCTCCTAATGCCTTGACCTTTAATATTTGTATGTGGGCGTATCTGCATGTAGGCAGACCCGCCTGGAGGTGGATGGAGGAGCCGTGTCTCTGTTCCTAAGACCATCAGAAATATGTGTTTTTCGATGGTCTTAGGTGACCCCCCAAAGGGGTTGCGACCCACAGGTTGAGAACCACTGGATTAGAGGCTGTGATATGGGTGACGATTCAGCAAAGGAGACTAAGAAAGGGTTCTGAGACCAAAGGAGACTAAGAAAGTGTGATAGGTAAAAGGAGAACCAGGAGATGCTGGTGTCCCAAACACCTAGAAAGAAGAGAGTATCAAGAAAAGGATGATCAACAGTGTCAAAGGCTGAAGAGAGTCAAGAAGAATATGAGAGGTGGTCTGATAATGGTTCCACTTGATAGGTGAGTGGTGTCAGAGAGATACAGCACCAAGTAAAGGGACTGAACCATGGAAGACTAGGGTTCAGAGACAGGAAATCTGGTACCCAATGGCGTGTCAGAGACTTAAAACACAAGAGAACAATTCAGGAATACAGTTAGTTTGAATTTGGGTTACCAAGGTCAGGAAGCAAAGTTGCCTCAATGGTCCTTTGCTCAGAACCTTACAAAAGCTCCCTTGCTGCCAGAGTAAAATTCAGATGATTCTCTCCCTGGCGTTTGGGACCACAAACTGATGCCTCCTCGATCTAGTCTTAACTTATATTACTCTTCCTTCACAGAGACTATCTTTTGGCTTAACTGGACTTTTCACGAACACCCATACACACTTAGAACTTTCACGTTTAAGCTCTTGCTCATATTAGGCCTCCTCCCTCCAACTTGCTGTTGAGTTTTTACATAGCCTTTAAAGCTCAAATCAAAAGCCCCATCCTTCACGAAACCTTCCCTCATCCCACCAGTTAAGAGTGACCGATCTTCCCTCCATTGGATCTCACGTGGTACTTGGCATTTTTCTAATGCGTTTATCATATATTGTGTACTATGTGGTTCTATGCATGTGTCATAGACTCCCACTAGACTTTGAGCCCTGTTCGGGTAATAACCATGTCTTATCTGAACTTCCTAACTCCTCTAGTGCCTCGTACGGCGCTCTGAGTGACACAGTCACTCCATAAATGTTGGCTGGATTGACTAGAGTTCTTTTTCTCTACTTAGAAATGGTACTGGCCTCAGGGTCTTGGTGTGAGGATAAAGCTTTAGGTGAAAATTCAGAGAATTTGAGAAGTTGAGAAGGTAAAAGGGACATAGGAAAGGGAGTTAATCAGGTTGACTGCCTAAGCATCAACTTTTATTCTCCTTAATTTGACTGCCACATTATAAAATAAGTATCCAAGAATACAGTTAGTCTATGTATATAACTTGAGTCATATATATGCTATACAAACATGCATAGATAGAGATATATCTATATATCTCAGTATTTATATCTATATCTATCTATATATCAACTTAGCATTTATTTTCCAAATTAATTAATTAATTCAGCAGGACTATAACATTTTCGAAAACTCCAATGGCACAACATTCTTCTAAAGTAGAAAAAAAAATCCTATATTGATAGGGAAATTGAAACACAGAGAAGAAAAAAGATTTTGTACAAGGCAAGTCATACAGCCACAAATAGGAATGAAGAGTATACTACTACATTCCACTACTTCTCATGGTACTTTATTAAAAACCAGAATTGAAAACAAAAATATAGTTAAAACCTCATTTTGGTATCCATAATAATTCAACCTGAATTTTATTTGAAGCTTATCTTTGCATTACTTATAAAAAAGTATTTGCTAAATAAAATAAAATTTTAGTAAGAATGTTTAACTTAAGATAAAACTCTATTCAAGAACTTTAGAAGCATTCATTTATATCATTACTATGCTAATTACAATTTTAAAATTTAACCATTCAATTTCATAAGACCTAACTTTATCACAGTTTGTTAGAAAATATAGCTGAAGTCAATGAAATGATATTTCTTTTAACATATAATTATTATTTTTTCATTAATTTTCAAATATTCAAGTTGGTCTCTCCTCTAATTAAAATATGAAGTTTATCCCAGGCAAAAAAAAAAAAAAAAAATCCAGTTAACCAAAAAAAAAAAAAAAAAAAGATATCTTGGATTACTACTTCAATATATTATTTCTTCTAAAAACCCACATGCTAGAAATTTGACAATTCCACTGCCTTAGAAGAACTGAAAATACTTACCGCTGCCTGCACTTCCCTCTCTTTTGCTACGGGAACTGCCACTGCTGTCTCTGCCAGACTTTATGCGCTAGAGCAAGAAGAGGACAAGTTTAACACAACAAGTCCTAGGTACAGTATCGCAGTTACCCTGCAGATGATTCAAGGCTGAATATGGGCCAAAGGGCTGAATTTTTATCAACAGTGCTCTGTATACTATAAGACAGACTGTTTTTTATTACTCTTCTCCTAAAAGTTTAAATTCAAATCTACCATTACTTCAAGATTTATAAAGACATGAAAGAGACTGAGTTGAAACTTTATAACTGGTATTTTTAAAGACAAATGCAAAAACCTACAAAACTTTGGAAAGATATGAAAAATGCCGTTTTACTTTAAGTTCTGACAAATCTTTATCTAATAAAACTCACATCCAAATAAGAATTACTTATTATGAATGTTTATGGATGAAGTGTGCAGGGAGGAGATACAGAAGATACAGAGGAAAGGAAAAATGACAAGGGAATATTGACTCTACCAGCCTTACATTTATTAATACCCAGCACAGCATTAGTCTTCTGGGGTGCGGGTGGTAGGAAGGTTAGTTTAGTTTGTTTTTTAAATCTGACTTCTAAAATAAGGGTACTCTTAAAAAGCTTCTAAAACATCTGACCATTAAAATGTCTACATTCTTGGAACTATCCCCCTCCTTTGCCTCACACTACTAAAACATTATAAACATCTTCCAGCTGTGTTGTTTTTAGGTTTATGTAAAAAATTTACTGTTATTTTGTGTTTTGCACAAGTCTTAGATTATGAGTATTAGCACTGGCTTTGCCTCTAATTAAATATCTATATTTTCATGTATGTATGTTTTAATTACAAAACTATAGAGTAATTCAGTAAACATGTACTCATTTGCTACTTGTTTACCCTGAAAAATGAACCCGAAGCTTTACTATGTCAAAACATACTCTGGCTGAAACTACCTTTCATCAATTAACAAAATAAATATATAAAACAAAAAAAAAATAATTATTGCAAGAGACAAACTGGTTGTTCAAACAGGTTACATTCCTAAAAATTACAAAACACAATAATTTCAAAATCCTTCCCCTCTAAAATTATCTTTTAATTTTTCAAGACATGTCTATGTGATGAAGTAGTATGCAAGCCTCAGTACTTTTGTATGTAATAGGATGTAACAAAAACCTTTTCAAACAATAATGAAATACTATGATTTTGATTTTATTTTCGTTTTGAATTCTCAATATTGATTGGTAATGTCTGGCACTCATATTCTCTAGATTTATGTTCATAATGCACAAATGAATTCTATATTAACTCAATAGATAATCTTAATGCTTACTTAACTTTAAAAATTTGCAATCTAATTTGAAGCCTTATGTAAAGAGTGTTTTGCACCATGTCCTAAGGATAACAAATCTGGAATCTGACAGAGAAAATAAATTCCAGGGTTCCAGTATTTTCACTGACACGATGGCATAACCTTTTTTATCACTATTCTAACAGGTAAGTAATATGAAATATTTCATATACAATACTGTGTTATCTCTGTAATAATTTGTATAAAAGTTCTTCCTGTTCAAAACCAAGAAAGGCAGTTTCAAAATTACAATCAAAACATTCCTCTAAAATCATTCAAATAAGGTTCTAAGATAGAAATCATCACATATATATTATGTAGCATTTACAGTATATAAATTTCATCATTAGTCTACTCATTTCTATCCCAGAATACCAACTGTTTCCATCTTAGAGATAAGCTACCCAGGAACATCCTCAGCTGAAGAATATTAGCACTGCCTGGATAATGGATCTTATCACCTGGCCCTTGAATACCCTAGAAAGTAGGGGTTCTTAACTAAGGCTCTAGAAACTTTTTTAAAGGTTGTTTTTTTTAAATAATTGTATTTCAATATGGTTGGTTTCCTTTATAATCCTATGTATTTTATTTTATACATTACAAACATTCTTTTAAGAAGGGGTCCATAGTTTCACCAGAATGCAAAAAAAGTTCATGCTGCAAAAAAGTTAAGAGGACACCCCAACCCCACCCCTGGCACAATCCTGGAGCTGTAATCTTATCTTATGGACTTCTGAATACACATAACGAATATAGCTGGGAATTCATTTTTACTTATTTAAAATAATTTTATTATTAGCTTGCTTAACTTTACATAAAATAACATCTACTGAAAATGATATTCAGTTACACATATATGATATTCAGTTATACACAAACATAAAAACAATGGTAATAAATTATCACATTAGAAATTTAAAAGAGATGATTATAAACTGAGAAATAAGAAAATATAAAGAGATACATTATCAGTGGGTCCAACTTATGAATGTACCAATTAAATGGACATATATAGAACACCAGAAATTAAAAGCCTACAGGGAAATATCATGTTGGCAACCTTATTAATAATAATAGCCAACATTTACATAGTGTTTTAAAGGTTTACAAAATACTTTACATGCTTTACTTCATATACAATATTTTGCTCACATGTAATCAATACCAGTACCATGATTTTGTTAGCAGACAGGAAGTCAAGGATGTAGGATTTTAATGAATATTTCTGAAGTTTACGATGATGCATAAAATGTGAACAAATGACCTGCTGAGTCCCTGCTATATTTGTTGCTTGCTGCAAACTTTTCTGTTTGCTTAATTATTTTTCATTTTCTGTGTGTACCACATCTAAAGGATATGTTTTTGCTTGTTCCTAAAGTAGTGAATTTTTAACTGAAATCAGATCCTTTTTAACAAGGGCACATGCTTATTCTGCTATGTCACATGGCTTCTAGCCATGATTCTGGATATGTGTGCATCACATTTTACAGTGATTTTTGAAAACCATATGACATTTCTAAAATCTAGTCAAAAGAATGTCTCTCTGGAATTTATATGCCACTTTATTTGAATGAAAATAATAGCAAATATTTGTACAACAATGCTAACAAATCTATTTTGAAACTTTAAAAATTCAATTTAGAAAATGGAACTTAAATGAGTTTGCAATATTCTCAAAATACTAAAAAAGGGGCCAAGTAAAAAGCATTTTGGAACATTACTTAAAACTTGTTTGTTCCTTATGAGAAATATCCGTATTGGTTTTATTTTGTCTCTTAATAGTTTCTTAATTCTTTAACCAATGTTATTTTCTTCCCTTCTCATATTAAGGACTTGATTTAAGCCTCACTTCCTGTCCTCTATTTTTCCATTCTGCTCTTTTCCAAACACATTGTTCAACTTGGACAAATTTTCATAGCCATATTTCATGTGTAATCATGTAGAAAAGTGAAACTAAATGAAATAATATAAAAATTCCCTTTGCCATTGGACTTTACACTAGTTTTTACATACAAGTTCACAATATATTTCATGTTGCCAGACTAGTCCTTTGTGTCTGGAATTGTTGACTATTAAGGATGAATATTCCAGATTTTTTCATCACTAGAGAAGAACTCCTCCAAGCAGAGGGAGGAGAAGCAGATCTTTGGCTCCATTCCCACATTCTTACTTGTAGCACCCTGTGACTGCTTCCCCTGAGGAGGCAGTCTGTCTTAAAGCAGGTATTTCAAAATATTCACTCAGTCTTGGAAAATACCTCAAGGGAGCAGGAAATAAGAAGAGAAATTCTTCTCTTCTCCCTACATAAGCCTAAAACAGCAGAGCTTCCCTTGATAGAACTATATAAATATAGTTTCTGAATCATATTTCACAGGTTCTGCTAGAATGTATATGATAAAGAAGAAGGTTTAAATTGAATGGAAAAGAAAAACCTACCATAGGATAGTACTGGAAGAACATGGTAATGTTTTTGTGGAAAGGGTAAATGAAATTGTTGTTTTTAAATCTACTAGCCCATAGGCTCCAAATTTTTGTCTGGCTGTGATATTTTTGTACTAATGATATATCTCAGATCGAGAAGTCTAAAAACCACTAACAAAGCTGCAGATAAACTGTTTTCTAATAATTTTTTAAAAATCTATGGCTTGATTTATTTCACTTTCTATTTTCTCTAGAAAAAAGGTGGTCCTAGAGGTAAGGAAGAGTCATAGGGAAGTGACAAGGCTGATTCAGGAGATAAAACTATGGATACCAAAATACTCTGATCATGGTGGGCTAGTATCAACTACGGAAATTTTAATTATTTTCACTAACTGGCAATAATATACAATATAACTTGTAATGTTAAAAACATTTGTATTTTATTAGTTTACTAGTTAGTGTTTTTTGCTAATAATTAGCATGAAGGGTGAAAATTCACTGGTCAAATGAATTACTGAATTTTGGGATATAATTGTAAATAAAATAAGGGCAAAAATACAATCTGGCTTCTTCCTGTTCTCGAGTCTTCTTGCACTTTATTGCCCATCCAGCTGTGAGCCAGCAGTACTAACCTACTCCGTCTCCCCCTCTGTGGTCTGTACTGGTCTGAGCCCCAGGAAAAGAATGGTCCTCTTCCTCTTCTAGACCTCTTGGTATCTCTGGTTTCCTTCAAGACTGCTTCTACAGGAGACTTTCCCCTCAAAAGTTATTTTTCTGCTGCTCTTTGTGTATCTACCTATTTATTTACATGTTCTTTCCTTCATCAGAACATAGACTCCTGAAGGGGCAGGGGCTGTTTTTGCATCTTTTTTGCATCCCCAGCACTGAGCATAGTGTTCGACATATAGTAAATGCTTCATCAATATTTACTGATTGATTTAATCACAAATTTTTATCCAAATTGAAATGACAACCAGTTTTCTATAGAACATTTACAAATGACCTCTTGAGGGCTCAAGAACAGATGACCTAGGGGCCTTATTTCTTCTCTTGTTTCTCGCTGCCACATCTTGGGCCTTTTTATTGTGCACTGTGTCATCTCCAAAAAGTAGGCTTGGGTAGCGATGGGAGGTGAAGCAATTCAATCTCTTGCACAAATGACCTATGACATACCTGTTTCTTAATTAATGGCTAATCTAACAGTTGTCTATAATACATAATGTAGACTATCTTTCCAATGAAATCACAAAAATCAGGAACTTTAGACAGAAATATCTGAAAATAGACTGTGTAATAACAATAACAATATATATACATATATATGTATATATACATGGAAGGTTTTATAAAAGGACAATTTTTCAGGTATGTCTTAAGCGACACTAGGGAAGACTCACTGGGAATTTTGGATTTTTTTCTCATTTAGATCACTAAAGCTACAAAGTAGGAATAAACAGGAAAATAATAGGCTTTAAACTCACAACTTAGTAAGAGTTCATGCTTTACTTAGTTGTTTATTCATTATTTGTTATTATGTCACTACTAACATTATTTCATTAATTATATGGAGCAAAGGAAAGATTTCCCTGCCCACTGTGTTACAATCTGGGAAAGACAAACAAAGCAATTGGATCATATAATCACTAGGTGAGAAGTTAAGCCTGAAGTGTGAATTTTTTCTTTTCCTTCTATTTCTTCATTTTATTTTTTCCCTTCTCATTTACCTTCCCCTTTCCCCCTTAGGAGCTAACAGAAAAGCTTTTTTAAAAAGCTAAGAAAAGTTTTATAAGGTGCAGTTTTAAGAAAGATTTGAAAGGAAATTGTTTAAGAAGAGATAAAAGAAGAATCTCATGACAAGTGGCAATGTGACAGAAGCCCTGAAATGGTAGTAGGAGGAGAAAGTTAGTGAAAGAAAAAAGATGAAAATCATTAAGGAATCAGTACAGGAAAAACAAAGGGTCTTTTGTGGAATTACAGGTTGAATGTTTCAGTTCCTTGTGAAAGAAGGTCGTAATTTTGATTCTGAAGAGATGCTTGAAGTATTTCATGTTCATAGGGTAGAACATTACTGCTGGAAAAGCCCTTAGAAAAATTCTAATGCAACTCCTTAATTTTATTGATGAGGAAAGTGAGGCCCAGAAAAGTGTAGTGACCCACACAACACCCCCGGGGGAGTTAGCCCCAGGCTCAGGGCTATTCCTCCCCCCCCCCCCCCCTCCGCAACTTGTGCAGGAGCTAGATGGTTTGAGTTGGGTGATAATTAAGCGGAAAAAAGTAGCTTCTGCACAGTGCATTGTGGGAGTAGAAATAAAATCTCACTAATTTAGACTACTTAGGAGAAAGGATAGTTCAAATAAGTAAAATATATGAACTTTAAAACAGAGATTCTTAACCTGTCACTTGTTTTTAAAAATATTTTAATAAAGATATTTCAATATAATTGGCATCTTTTGTAACCCACTGTATTTTATTTTATGCATTTAAAAACATTATTCTGAGAAACAACCCATAGGCTTCACTAGACTGCCAAAAACTTACATGACAAGAAAGGTTAAGATCCCATGTTTTAAAGGAAATGTACTTTGTTATCTACAAGCACACACAGTAAATCAAACTAGGTTAACAAAATGTACCCCAGTAGTGATTTTTAGGAAATCTATTTTAATGAGCACCCAAGAATGATGTGTAATTATCACGTAAACTGTTTGCATGTAGTCAAACAATTCTGAAGTGACTGGAAAGTTTGCTTTCATAAGCATTTTTCTGTAGTCATATTCACAATTATCCATGCGTACAGAGTAGTATAATGGAAAGGTGGCTTAACTGCGAGTTTGAGGAAATGGTTCCCATCCTGGCTATACCACATATCAAAATGTAGGCAAGTCACTTAACTTTTCTAGTCCTTGGTCTCCTCATTTGTAAAATAAAGGAGTTGGACTGGATGCTCCATAGCTCTAATTCTTTGAGCCCACGACCAAGTTTATTAAACAAAGGTCTAATTCCTGTCAATATATGTAGTAAATTGAGCTTTACCATGAAAGGAGTAGTTTGTTTTTTCTAGGTACAGGTGGATGGAATAGTCAAGCTAACAACCAAAATTTTGGAAAAAAGCAAAAGCAAGAATACTAACTGTGTATATAGCATATCTGAAGAGACTAGAGGAAAGGGAAATAGAAGAACTAGGTACTAAATGGTAAGGAAGGTAGTTTTAATTACATACCCTGTGTACATTTACAAGGCCACACTTAATTTGCTTATAGAAAAGAAGGAAACCAGATGAAAAAAAGTATTTGACAGAACAGAGGAAAAAACAGCATGAGGAAAAGAAGAAAAAAGGGAAGAAAGAAGCAGAGAAAAAGAAAGAAAACAAATGTAAGGATGAGTCAAAGGTCAAAATCACAAATACAAAGGAAGAGCAGTATGGTTAAGATGCAGGTCATTAAGGAAAGAAGCAGCAGGACAGGCAGTATATCTGATGTTAACTACGGAGACATGAGATTAGTACACGAGGCAGAGAAAGTAACTAGCAATGTCACAAGAAAAAAGAAGTAGAGAATTCAGGTTTCTGTGAATGTTAGAATTAGATCATGAAGACAGTCAGTTTATTAATATTGGAACAGTTTTTACACATAGAAAAAAGGGTGAGTAGAGAATGGGCTGAATAGATTACATTAAAAAGTTCTCCCAATTCAATCTATCAGCTAAACAACTAACTAGACTGCCTTCGAGTGATTGGGATTAAGAAAACAAGTCTGACTAGCAAACTTCAGATTTCAATTTAACTGGAAAACTTCTTTTATCTTAATTAACATAGCTGATCTTAAATACAAATTCAGGTTTTAACCCTGGTAGTCATTAAAGTTATATCTTTAATGAAACTAACAATAAGAAATAATAAGTCTGATGAAAAGTCACATACCTAAAAGGCTGACAGGCAAAGAAAGTTGCAAAAGAAACTTCTTCAACAGCTCATTTATCTCTGAAAATATCTTAGTAGAACGTTGTGGGTAGAACACCTGGCAAGATTTCTTAAGTTTCCTTACCAAGTGTGTGGCATAAAATAAAAAACATTCATCTAAGTCACATGATTTAGTCTAGTTTTGGGACCTCCGGGAAAGATTTCCTTATTATTGCACTGTTTAACAACTGTTAGGCCATGTCTACTCGTTGAATAAGACTAATTGACAATTACTTAATGTTATACTATAAAGTTAGTGGGCATGTTTAGCCTGGAGAGAAGGGAGACTGAATCAATTCTGTATACTTCCAACAAGTAGAAGTAAGCCCAAAAGGTGGAAGAAGTTAAAGGAGGCTCACCTGTTATAAAGAAGGGTTCTGAAGGCCTGGGAGGGGAGGAGAGTGAGATAGAGAGCTACTGGGAAGAGACGGTGATATAAAAAAGGGAAAAGAGCGCCAATAAAACATTTAAAATGAAAAAGTAACTAGGAGGCAGACTGCAGTTCAGCTTGAGGAAGAACTCTGAGAAAGAAGATTGGAGTTATCTGAAAATGAAGTGGGACGCTTTAACGGAATTTTGTATTCCTGACAGTAATACCAGGAGGTCTGATGATATCCTGCCAAGGATGTAGTGCAGGGAATTCATGCATTTAGGGGTTTACTAAACAAGGCCTTGGTAATTTCCACGGTTCTAGGACACCAACTGATGCAGGAAAGTTATTCAGTGGCTTGTGAAAAAAAACAACCAGTCTATGGCCTAGTCGAGTCATTCCCTTTGTATAGATCTGCTTTGCCATCATGAATTCTTTCCTTTTTTTCTAACTTAAATTTCAGGGAAAGATGAGGTATTTCTCTAAGTCAGCATCCTGGGACAGACAGGCAGGGTGGTTTGGTGGATAGGATGTTGGACTCGGAGTCAGGAAGGTGTGAGCTTAAATCCTTCCCCAAGTATTTATTAGTTGCATGCTCTGTGTTTCAGTTTCCTAATTTATACAACAAAGAGGTTGGGTTTGACGGGCTCTAAGGTCCCTTTCAGCTCTAAATCTCTGAATCTGGTATCCAATGAATGTGGCTGAATATTATCATACTCTTACCTAAAAAGCAAATTTGTCAATGGGAAAATGTACTGATATCACATTCTCATGCAGCTTGAACATGTATCAAAGGTGTCAAACTTCTGTTGTGTTCTTCTTAACAATTTCCTGCTGTTTTTTAAACCCATTTCTTTTTATTTCGTCCTTAGTGGCAACAGACGACAATTATCCCATCCGCAGGTATTTATTAGGCACTTATTATATACCAGACACCATGCTAAGTGCTAGAGATACAAATAAAGGCAAAAACAGTCCCTACCTTCAAGGAGTTTACATGCCAATGGGAGAGACAGCATCCAAATATATAAAGATATATAAGATAAAGGCAGAGCAGGTATCTACATAAAGAGCACATAGGTGTTTTGCAGTACAATTAATTCTGCTCTCTAGTAGAGTCTGAGATACGAATGAGGTCTCCTGGCAAATAAAAATTCTCATTAACAAAATTAACATGTAATATAGTCTTAATGAACTAAAATGTTCAGAAAATAGTGTCTTTTGGTTAAGTGAATTTTTAGGGTAAACAAAGGACACCCAGATGACCTTATGATTCAGTCACTGTTGATAAAAATGTTTCTGAAATTATAAAATGCTCATTCTCCTGCTTTAGTATATATAATACACTGAATATAACTGAATCTTTGATCATAGATTCAAAGGACTGGAGAGAGATCTCAGGAGATCATCTAGTCCATTCTATACTGGAACATAAATCCATGTGTCATTTATATATATAATTTTTTGATTCTGATTACTCTGATTTTATTTTTTTGCAGTTGTATAGAGCTTTAAAGTTTTCAAAGCACTTTGTATACATTACCTAATTTGATCCTCACAACCTTGAGAGGTGGCTGCTACAGGTATCGTCCCCATTTCTGTTGCTGTTCAGTTGTGGTCCAGTCATGTCCTACTCTTCATGACCTCATTTAGGGTTTTCTTGGCAAAGATACTGGAGTGGTTTGCCAGGTGGGTGGCTGAGGCTGGATTTCAACTCGGGTCTTCCTGACTCTTAAGTCCCATACTTCATCCACTGAGCCACCTAAATTCTTGCTCCAGTTTGACAGATGAGGAAGTCTGAAAGGCTAACTGATTTATCCATGTTCATACAGCTAATAAGTGTCAAAGATGGGACTCAAACCCAGGTCTTCTCTGACTCTAAGTCCAGCACTCCTTCTATACCACATTGTGGTAATAAGTGATTGATTACCCAAGCTCTGCTAGAAAAAGCAGGATGACAGAGCGGGAAGAATGCTGGATTTGTTGGCAGAGGAGCTGGCTGTGAATCCTAGTTGTCATTTACCAGCCACACTTAACGGTGGGACCTTCACCATGTACAGGCCTAAATTTTTCTCTCTGTAAAACGAAGGGGTTCGATTAGACAATCTCTGGGGTCCCTTCGAGCTCTAAATCTGTGTATGATCCTATAAAACTCCAGTGAGAGGAAACCCACTAGCTCCTCAGACAGTTCATTCCACTTCTGGGTGGCACTGTGATGAAGTTTTTCCTTTTCTTTAGCTGACGTGCGACTCTCTGTAACTTCTACCCCTTGCTCCTAATTCCCAGATGTGCTTCTGATTTTGTGGACTTGCTACCATGATCCAGCTGCCTTCTCACTCTGGAATATTCCTCTGCTATGCCAGCTGCCTTCTCCCATGGGTAAGTTCCTTCCAGAGGCTTCCACTTCAGATGCAGGCCCAGCTGGCTATGCTTCATTCCTTTCTGGGTAGTGTTTCTTGAGGGCAGGGACTGTTTTTTAGCTTCTGTTTGTACACATTCCCAGCACTCAGGGCAATGCCTGGCACACAAGAAGCAATTAAGTTTTGTTGCCTTGATTTGCCTAATTCTTTCCTCTGGGACCCAACAAGTCTATCTCCTCTTCTGTATGTGGCTCTTCAAGTACTTGGGAGATAGCTGTGCCATTCCTTTTTTCTCCTCTGCAAGCCTGAAGACAGAAGGTCTTGTAGTGCCTCAAGGCCGTGATTAGAATTACCAGAGAGCACTGTACAAAACTGTAGATAAGGGCATAAGATTCACATTGCACATGACTGGTACATTGTGGTTGCACTGCCTGTATTGGTTGGATGACAATATATTAAATCAGATCTGTCAGAAGGAGCTAAGAGCTATTGTTTTAAATTAAATCTATTCTTGCTTTTGTATTTTCCAATAAAAATGGAATACAGCAAAAAAAAAAATCCAGTTTACTGACCATTCCATTTAACAGAATTTGTGTAAATTAAGGACTTATGTATACCACAGTGTTTCAAATGACCTTTTCCATTAGTCAATTCTTTATTATGACTAATGGGACCCCTAATCACATTTCAAGGTACTACTGAAATATAAATTTCTATCCTGAGAAATGAGGCTGAGTAATAGACAAAAAACAAACAATTAAAAAAAAACCACTATGTATTTATTACTTATTGTATACTGAAACTGCAAGGTAGCCCTCATTTTAGGAGACAGCTTTCCTAAGTCGAAGAAACATTTGTATTAAGTACATATCAAGTTTGTGAAGGTCAAGTTAGCTGAAAGAACAATCATGAATTCAGAAAGGACCATCCATGAGATCAACCACATGTTTCCTGATCAATTAATGCTCCTAAATCATCAAAGTTGAACAAAACATGAGACTACTGATAAAAAAAAAACGGCATCACGATTACTGAATGGTGAATATCTAAGTAAATTTTGGTACATGGATGTAAGGAAATATTACAGTGCTAAAGAAATGATGAATATAATGACTATAGAAAAGCATGGGAAGACTTAACAAAGAACTGATGCAGTGAAGTAGACAGAATGAGGAAAACAACATAAAGACTACTTTCTTATTCTTACCAGAGAATAGTACCCTGCTGGTTGCCATTCCCTCTCAGATTACCCTTCATCTATTCTATATATGCCTTATTATGTGATTAGCTATTTGTAAGTTGTCTCCCCATCTGAGACATAGGCTGTTTTTTCTTTTTTTCTCTTTTTGCCTTTCTTCATATTCTTAAGCACTTAACACAATACTTGGCACATAGCAAATGATTAACAAATGCTTACTATCTGACTGGCTTACAGCAATGTGAATGCAAGTAACAGCAGCAAAAAAATAATTGAAATTGAATCTTGCAAAATTACAATGACCAAGTTTGGTCCCAAAGAAGAAACATGAGTAATCACCTCTCCCCTAGCTTCTTTACATAAGTTGGGGAGGTGGGGGTCGGTCACTGGGTGTGCAGCACTGAATATAACCTCAAACTTTGTTGATATGCTAGTTTTACTGAATTCTTTCCTCCTTTTTACTCTTTTTTCATAAGGGATGATTCTCTGGGAGAAGGCAGGGGTGAAAGATGAGGAATAACTGGGAAATGTAAGTGATATGAAACAAAGACCTCAAAAATATATTTTAAAAAGAAAGTGATATCAGAAGTGGGTTTTTAAAATATAGCTATACACAAGGGCAATTCAGTCTCAAATTGTAGAATTGCCAAAGACACAGCCTTATGTGGGCGATGAGGATTTTACTGGCATGTTGATGGCTAAAGGACTAAAAATTCTACAGGCCCAAAGGAGAGTGACCCTTATTTGGAAACAAATAAGAGGGCACTGGCAGCATTCATATCCCCCATACTAGTTATCCATAGGAGATCTAGCTGGTTCTAACATAACTTTAAACAAACCCCACTGGAATATACCTGAGTTGTGCATCTAGTTTTGCTTCTCCTTTCAGTGATAGAGTGGTAACATTCACCAGACAGCTACCAATTCACAGAGCTCTTGCTAAATGTGGGGGAATGAGTGGGAGAGAAGTGAACACCTTTCCAACCTTTGGACAGCGATGTAACCTAAAATTTAGGACACATACAAGAATCATCAGTTTTAGAATATGATGGCCATGTGGCTATGGGAAAGTCACTTGAAGCTCTTGGTGCTCCAGGCAACTCTCTAAAACTGTCACTTAAAAAAAAGTGTCCAATCTTCACTGGTGAAGGAAGTTGCCATACCTTAAGTTCCCCTGACCTATGAAATCACAACTCCAAATTGAAAAAGGGTACTAAAACACATGTAACACTATAAACTTCCTGAGCACAATATAATCTTTTTTTTGAGGATGAGAAATGTATACTACAAGAATGCACATTTCACAGGTGGCATTTAATAAATTTTTGACTAAAAGTGATGACATAAAAACCAACTTCTAATTTGTTTTTCATAGTGAATCTAAAGAATGGTTTATAGATTTTTTTCAGGTTTTATTCACAAAGAAGGCCTTTAATAAGAATATGAGAAGAGATATGGAGAACCTAATTTAATCTAGTTTTTTACCTCAAGACCATGCCTTTCCTGCTGTCTCTTCTTGGAACTTTTTCCAGTGCCTGGGGCCTCCTTCTTCTAGAATATTCAACCACCTCAGAGGCTTTCCTAATTGGAGCTTCAGTCTTCAAGACCCTTTGTCTTCTCCCACTAGTAAGTACCCACTAGGACCTCCGTTTTGTAGAGGGGGCCAAGGCAGCCTTTATTCTTCTACTGGCCCTCCTTCTGACTTCTCAGCTTCAAAATCATGCCCCCACATTGGGGACCTTCATTCCTCTACCTGCTTTTGTGTGGTGTCTTCCCCTATTAGAACATAAGCACCTTGAGAGCTTCTTTTTGCTTGTATTTGTACCCCCAGAACTTAACACAGTACCTAGCATATAGTAAACACTTAATAAATGTTTGTTTTCCTCCTTTCCTTCGGTCAACCTAGCTAGATTATATCAAGATAATGCTTAATATCTGGACCAGATTAGGAATCATGTAGGTTCTGCATTTTCAGTTCCAAGAGAATGATGGAATATATAAGTTTCATATTCCAAAATAAGACTATACCTCAGGTCGTAAGGAGAAAAGCAAATACATAATTTATTGGTGTATCTGAGGACACAAACTAAAAGAAATATACATGCTATATGAGGAACAGATCGTATGTGTTCTAATATTTCTACTGGATTTTGCACTTATGACTCTGGCTCACAAAGTTTTATGCATTTGAGCCTCTTCTTATCCATAGCCATGGAGCAGCTAGGAAACATAACAGTAACCAGATAAAAATGCTCAAGAACTTCCTTGGAGTTTTCAAGTTTGGAATTCACATCTCTTCTTGACAAATTCAGAATGACAGCTTTTAGTACATGGTGCTTGCTTAGTCTTTTCTAGCAGCTACCTATGATCTCATTTGATATTTGATATTTATAGGATTTGGGTAAATTACTCACAATCTTTTGGAAATTAGTGTACTTAAAAAGAAAAGAATAATCATGCATATTTAAAAATAAGACAATATAAACAAACAACCTTAAATAAATATATAACTTAAAGTACTTCCTCCTCTCCAACTAAAAATGATAAATCTTGCAATTCCATGTTATTAAAATTAATCTCCAAGATGACTTATTGTAATTATCTAATTCCTAAAAATACAGAATGACACAATATTCAATAAATCATATGAAAAATTAAATATCATATAAAATCACATTTTCACTTCATATATAAATATATATGCATTAAGCATTTTCATTCTTTTCACAAACGATCTACACAACAACACATAAAATAACTTATAAGAATGCTCAGCTCTCTAGGTTTGTTGACCTTAAGAGAGCCTGGTAATATTAAGATGAAGTCAAAATTAAGAACTTTAAGTTTATATATCTATATCTATGTATATATACATTATATATACATGTACACACATTCTTTTATGCATACATATCTGTGTGTATCTTTAAAAGTGCTTTCATGCATATTAATAACATTTACAGATCTATGCTATGTTATATAATAGTTTAGAGGGGAAAAATTATTAGTAACACACACACACACATACGTCAGTAATTGTCTCCTACTCCCCATGGGCTATAAGTCTGTCCAATGGTGATTTTACTTTCTATATAGGTTCAATGTCTAATTTTTTTAGTAGAGTCTGCAAGTTATTTCATGAGGAAAATTATTTCTTTGTTTAAAAGATAAGCTACCCATTCAAGGGTACACTCACTCATTTACCTTACTCTTGAAGGAATCACATTTACGTCATAATTTTTGGTTACTCTTGCCTATTTTACCAAAGCAGAAAAAGTATTTTAGCTTTGTTTTTTGGCATGCATTTATCTAGATGCTTCCAAAATCCCCTCACCAAAGCTATAAGAGACTGACATCCTGAAAGTTAATAGACATCAGTTTTTGTCCCGCTTGAGATACCTGTTCCCTTATTTCCTTCATTTTTTCCAGTCTCTTGAGTTTTGTTGCATATTCTTGAACTTCTTTTAGTCCAATATCTGTGCAGAGGCGAACTAAGAAGCGTAGACCTAAATTGTATTAAAAATATGTTGAATAAAGCACTTTAGAACATTTGGAAATACAAAGTACTTAATCAGTAACATTTCTAATAAATAGTACTTTTTCCCTTTACAATGTAATTGCAATATAGAAAGAGATATGTAAGCCATTCTAAGGAATACCAAGAAAGAGAATATGTCTAGGTCAGTGCAATCCATCATTACTAATAGAAAAAAATGGCAAAAATGTACGTCCTTGAGATGGACTAGAAATCATTGCCTATTGTGGATAGCACATTTCAAACAGCTTTTCTAATCATCCAAACCAATAAAGAAAATGATAAATTTTGATTATTCCACTTTTGAAATTGCAAAAAATATCGTTCCTATGCCTATAAGATTTCAGCAATTTCAGCAATTTACTATAAAATTCTTAGTACCAAAAACAACTTTGCTATTGTATTTTCCAAAATTTCCTAATTATATGATTATTAAAGAATCAAGAAAATTCTAAACCTGAAAAAAAGACTCAATTTTGTAAGAACTACATCAAAAAACTATCATAATTTTCTAGTTATACCTCTTGTAGCATTACATTGGTGAAGATTCAGTGGATACTAACATTTTAATTATGGCATTATGTTAGATTAGAAGCAATATAAAATATCACACAATCCTCAGATAATGATATAGAATTATGATTCAAATGTAAATTTTCATCAGATTTAAAGTGGTTATTTTCATCTTCTAGGTCAATACATCTCAATGCTACTTTTCAAAAGCAATAAAAATTTTTAAATCTCTACAAACATACACAGTTCAAATATTATTTTAATTAAAAGTAATTATCAAAATCTCATTTGACCAGGGCGGCTAGGTGATGCAGTGAATAGAGCACCAGCCCTGGAGTCAGGAGGACCTGAGTTCAAATCTGGATTCAGGCATTTAACACTTACTAACCGTGTGACCTTGGGCAAGTCACTTAACTCCGATTGCCCTGCCTTCCTCCCTTCAAAAAAAAAATCTCATTTGATGTGAATACCAACATTCTAAATATAAATGATTTTCAAAACTTTTAAAGGTTTCATTGTAAAGATATGTAGTAGATGTAGTAATGTTTTTTTAAAAAACAAATAAAAATATGTTGTTTTACTAATTAATAATGCATTCAATTTCAACAATCACTATCAAACCTCCAGAAAAACTCTGAACAATGTTATATTTCTTATAAATTAAGTTGAGCAAAAACAAAACAAAAGTGGTACTTAGGATTGGAGATTTAGACAACACCTTGAAATTAATTCAATATGCCATAAAACAAATCATATTTGTTTACTGTATATGAAAATTAAGTAGTAAATTTTAATCTACATGTTATTTAGTTATACAATAATGTAAATCTGTGTAGCCAATTTTTCTCAGTCCTATAAGCTCCCATAAAATATATGTCTACTCCAAATTAAAGTCTGGGTATATGCCAAATGGTAGTCACACATGTAATCGCTATGCTTGATTTGTAAACATATAATTTAGGCCATATTTTAGCAAATGCAGTGTATGTAATAGAAATGAAAATATGGAAGCCTACAAATATATAGTATCACTTACATTCGACATTTTCAGGAAATTTTCTATGAATCTCCTTATAAGTATCTAAAGCTTTCTGGTAGTTTCCTGTAAATAAACAAAGAAGTTTCAGAAATGAGCCAGTCTTATATGATCTTAATTCCAATGCAAGATATTGTAACTTCTAACAGTCCGATATGAAAGTTTCATATTTATCACAAGCAAAATGCTAATTTTAAGTAAAAATATTGGGACAAGCAAATTTTGAAAAAAAAATTAAACTATAGTAAGACTTTAATATTTCAGTGGCTCTGTACCCTCATGAATGTGATGATTCCTTTTGCACTACTGAACTTCGAGATCCACCCATGCCTTCTCATTCTAGAAGATCCTTCTCCATGATCTTCTATAAGTCTTCCACAAAGGATCCACTAAGGATGTCGAAGGTCTTCCTCTATATGTCTTTTTTTTATATTTGGAGATACCAGTACAGAGCTTGGGATGTTCATCTATTACCCCATGTAACTAGATCACCTGCTTTTCAAAGCATACATTTCCTGGAGGACCTATCTTACACTACTTCTTGAGAACACATTGTCTTTGTAAACATGCTATGACTTACTTAAAAAGAAATTTATTAAGTTCATGTTGTATGCTAAGTATTGTGTTAGGTACTGGTGATACAAAGACAAAAATTAAATTATTTCTTGCTTACATTCTATAGGAGGAAACAAGTGCATATATGAGTATATATATAAATAAGTCCAGAGTAATTTAAAAAGCTTCTTCATTGTGCTTCTCTGCATGTTTAATTCCTCAGGGACTGTGATGTTCTCAGCTGTGCAGCCATACAGCAGCACTGGGAATATATCTACTTCTGGGCTAGGAAGTAGCTTGAAGTGCTCTAAACACTCCGCAACTGCAGTATCCCAAGCACAACAGAGCCTGTTCTCTTCCTCCCAGGCACAGGATTCTCCTCCATTGTAGCTGACATTTAAAATAGAAAGGGATCTTGGAGGCCTTCTAGTCTAATCTGTTCCTTTTATCAATAAGGAAACCAAGGCCCAGGGAGGTTAAATGCCCAAGGTTATTAAGGTAGGAAGCATCAGAGTCTGTTTGAGACCTTGTCCTTTTACTCTACATCAGTGGTGCCAAATTCAAATAGAAATGGATTCCTGTGGATGTATATTGACTCAGAAAGCCACAAATTAACACCATCTATGTTGAACTGTATTTGTGAAACATTTTTCCAATTACATTTTAATCTGGTTCAGGCAAATCTGAGGAATGAGTGTGATATTCTGCTTTCCATGCTGCTCTTCTGGGTTCTGCTCCCTATCCATCTTCAGAGACTGTTCCAACTGTGATAATGTACTAACTGATATTTCAACTGCAAGACAGTGTGGACAAAAATAAGTTTTTATCCATTTTCTTCTTCCTTGAGGCACTGTTAGGCCAATCATGAATCTGAGTAAGCAGCTTCTATCACATTCTGGGGCTTGAGGAAATTAGCACATTCTTCTAGCTTTAACTCTTATTGGTCTGCTAGAACCCAGCCTGGATTTTTAAGGATCCAGTGCATTTTCTACTTCACCAAGCTGATTATCTGAAGAATTGCTGACCATGAAAAACTTTCATAGCAACAGGTTTTTAGTGTTTTCATAGCTTTTTTTTTTTTGGAGGGCAATTGGGGTTAAGTGACCTGCCCAAAGTCACACGGCTAGTAAGGGTGTCAAGTATCTGAGGCAGAATCTGAACTCAGGTCCTACTGACTCCAGACCAGTGCTCTATTCACTGCACCACCTAGCGGCCCCTATTTTATAGCTTTTGATTCCTAAAAGTTCTCTCTCTCTCGCTCTCGCTCTCCCTCTCATCTTGTTCCTTTTTTTGGCTAAGTCAGTTTTGTAAGGAATCTGCAACTTGAAACCACGGAGCAAATGTCCAACACTATCAAAAAGGAACAAAAAGGAACTGTGAACTCATATATATATTTCCAACTTTTCTCAGACACTTTAACTGACAAAATTTTTCCCCACAGAATCAGTTTTTCCCACATAGTTTCCGTACCTGGAATTCTCTGCCTCCTCATCTTCACCTCCTGACTTCACTAGCTGTCTTCAAGATTCAGCTAAAATCCTATATTCCACAAGAAGCTTTCCCCCTAACCTTTCCTCTGTTGATTAGCTCCATTGTATCCCATATGTGACTTGTCTGTACACAGCTCTCTGTGCACTCTCTCCCATTAGACTGCAAGCTTCTCGAGAGCAGGAACTGGCTTTATCTCCTTTCTTTGTATCTCCAGAATGTAACACAGTGCCTGGCACATAATAGGTGCTTAATAGGCACTTGTTGGATAACTACACATGCACATCATTCCATCTCTCATGGCTATGCACCTGTCAGTTAATTAGTATTTATCAAAATATATTTGCACAGGCCATTGTTGAAGAAAAAATTTAGTGCTCTATTGTCCTGTAGACATAAGAGTACCAGACAATTCTACCTAAATTAATTTACTTATTCAGTGCCATACTAATCGAACTACCAAAAAATTATTTTTTAGAGCTAGAAAAAAATAATAGCAAAATTCATCTAGAAGAGGATGGAAAGGTCCAGAATATCAAGGGAATTAATGAAAAGAAATGCAAGGGAGGTGGCCTAGCCATACCAGATTTTAAAAAACTGTAACCAGTTCCTATTATAAAGCAGTAATTATCAAAAGCCACTTGGTACTGGCTAAGAAATAGAGTGGTGGATCAGTGAAACAGGTTAGGTACACAAGACATGGTAGTCAATGATTATAGCTATCTACTGTTTGATAAATCCAAAGATTCCAGCTTCTGGGGTAAGAACTCATTATTTAACAAAATCTGCTGGATTTTAACAAAATCTGCTTGAGTATACCAAGATAAAGTCAAAACAGACACACAATTTAGATATAAAGGCTGAAACTATAAACAAATTAGAGCAAGGAATAGTTTACCCGTCAGATTTATGGAGAAGGGAAGCATTTATAACCAAACAAGAGATAGAGAACATTATGAAATGCAAAGTGGATGATTTCAATTACATTAAATTAAAAAGGTTTTGGACAAACAAAGCCAATGCAACCAAGATTAGAAGGGAAGCAGAAAGCTGGGAAACATTTTTTACAAACAATACCTCTGTTAAAGGCCTCATTTCAAAAATATATAGAGAACAGAGTGAAATTTATAAGAATACAAGTCATTCTCCAATTGATAAATGGTCAAAGGATATGAATAGGCAGTTTTCAGAGGAAGAATTCAAAGCTATCTATAGTCATATGAGAAAATTATAGTCATAATCACTATTGATTAGAGAAATGCAAATCAAAACAGCTCTGAGGTACCATATCACACCTATCAGAATTGCTAACATGACAAAACAAGAAAATGATAAATGTTGGAGATGTGGGAAAACTGGAAGACTAATACATTGTTGGTGGAGTTGTGAACTGATCCAACCATTCTGGAGAACAATTTGAAACTATGTCCAAAGGGCTGTAAAACTGCATATCCTTTGACCCAGCAATATCACTTCTATGTCTGTATCCCAAAGAAATCATAAAAAAGGTCCAACGACCCACATGTACAAAAATATTTATGGCAGCTCTTTTTGTGGTGGCAAAGAATTGGAAACTGAGGGGATGCCCACCAAATTGGGAATGGTTGAACAAGTTATGGCATATGAATATAATGGGATAGTATTGATCTACAAGAAATGATGAGCAGGCAGACTTCAGAAAAACTTGGAAAGACTTACATGAATTGATGCTGAGTGAAGTGAGCAGAACCAGGAAGACATTGTATACAGTAACAGCAACACTACGTGATGACTAACTTTGGTAGACTTAGCACTTCTCAACAATGCAAAGATCTAAGACAACTCCAAAAGTCTTGTGATGGAAAATGCTATCCACAATCCAGAGAAAGAACTATGGAATATGAATGCAGACCAAAGCAGACTATTTTCTTTTTTTGTTTTGTTTCTTCTTTCTCATGGTTCCTTTCATTGGTTCTGATTATTCTTTACAACATGATTAATGTGAAAATATGTTTAATATGAATGCATATGTAAAGTTTATATCAGATTGCATGCCATCTTGGGGAGAAGGGGAAGGAGGAGAAAATTTAAAACGCAAAATCTTATGGAAGTGAATGATAAAAACAAAAAATAAATAAATAAATTTAAAAATATGAAAAAATGAATACCAGAACCAATTTTTATTAATTAATGATTATTCTAATCTAAGCATTTTTCAACTTAGTAATGTCTCTTTGTGCTGTCAGACATCTCTGCAACACAAGCGATTTTGAAGTTCTAGTTTACAGATTCTTGAACAAGGAATATTTCACAGTTAAAACTAAGCAAGAGTTCAAAGTTTCATTAAAAGTTAAGAGTTCAGGTACCAATCTGCCTCATCAAACTGAACAACAGTCACTTAACTCTTACACCTTTGGAGAATCATTTTCTTAAAATCTATTCAATCCCTCTTTGGCCCCTTTTTAGGAGGTCCCTTTTCAATCAATCAATCAATCAACACTTCTTAAGTGTCTACTATGTGCTAGGCACTGTGTTAAGCTTTCCAGATGGTAGGGATCTCTTAGTGTGACCATTACCCTAACTGGTGAAGGTAGATAAATCAAGGGCCCTAACTCTAGTCAGGTCACCACTCTAATTACTGTACTTCAAAAGTGAAGATTACTTTCTTTTTGGCATCTTTTTCAAGAGGTGATTGGTGAATTCTTTCAAGTTCCATTTTGCCCTCTGGTTTTAAAATATCAGGGCAATTTTCCTTGAGAATTTCTTGAAGGATGCTTTCAAGGTTCTTTTTTTGATCATGGCTTTCAGGTAGTCCAATAATTTTTAAATTGTCTCTCCTGGAACTATTTTTGAGGTCAGTAGTTTTTTTAAGGAGATTTTTTTCATTTGTTTGTATCTGTTTAATAGGATCTTGATTTCTCATAAAGTCATTCATTTCTATTTGCTCCGATCTAATTCTGAAGGGATCATTCTCTTCAGTGAGCTTTTGAGATTCTTTTTCCATCTGGCAAATTCAACTTTTTAAGGCATTCTTCTCCTCATTGGCTTTTTGGGCCTCTTTTGCCATTTGAGTTAATCTATTTTTTAAGGTGTTATTTTCTTTGGTCAGGTTGTTGACTCTCTTTTCATGATTTTCTTGCATCATTCTCATCTCTCTTCCCAATTTTTCCTCCACTTCTCTTATTTGGTTTTCAAAATCCTTCTTAAGCTCCTCTATGGCCTGTAATCAGTTCGTATTTTTCTTGGAACCTTTTAGTGCAGCAGTTCTGACTGTGTTGTCTTCTTCCTGTTCCATGCTTTGATCCATTTTGTCCCCAGAAAAGGAATGTAAAGTTGGATGGCTGTGCTTGCTTTGCTTCCTTTGCTTGCTCATGTTGCCAGTCAATTACTTGATTTTTGAGCTCTTTGTCACAGCAGAACTCTGCTTCCAGAGGGGAGAGCTTTGTCCCAGATCGCTGGGGTTTTTGCAGCTGCCGGAGCTATTAGGAGGCCTCTGTCTCTACAGCCCCCACCAGCTTTGGCTCATTGGTCACACACCTCAGGACCACCACCCAAGACTTTGATCCTGATTCAGGCAGGTTAAGGCAAGAGCACTTAGCCTCTGAATGGTTGGTTGGCCCCCCTGCAATCTGTCTTATGTATAACTTATGTCTAACTTACACAAACAAGTGTAAATTAGATTAAATACATTTTTAAAAATGTATCCTGGTTTTTAAAATGAGCAAAGATGGTTTTTTAAAACTACTTACCACTTCTTCTATAGCAGCTAGCTACCATTAGCTGCCATTTCACTTGGGTAGGCCTGTAAGAGAATAAAACATCATTTGACTGGCATTAAAATAAATTTAAAATAATATATGAAATCTATGGATAAGTCTATTCATGAACCATTTATTGTATGGCATTTTCCAAAGCTCCAGACTGTCTCTAGTATAAAACAGAAAATCTTCAGACTAGCATTTAAAGTTAATCCTTCAACTAACAAGCATTTATTAAGTGCTTGCTATGTGCTGGGAACTGTGATAAATGCCAGAGATTCAAAAAACAGTCCCTGGTAGGAAGTGAGGGGCAAGAGAAAAGGAACAACCAAATTTTCTAATAATTTTGGCTGAGAAAGGGAGAAGAAATAAAGAGCAATAACTTGAGATATTGTTTGAGTGAAGTGAGGTTTTTTTTTTTTAAAGGATACAGGAAAACTAAGCCTATTTGTAGCAGCTGGCAAGTAACTGGTGATGGGGATATTGAAGATTAAAGAAAGAGAAGAGATGATTGTGAGGGCAACCCACCGGATGAGACAAGATGGGATGGGATCAAGAATACAAGTAGAGGGTTTTTCCTGGTTGAGGAGAGGAGCCATATCTTCATCAGAGAATTAGGTAAAATAAGAATGGGAGATCATGTCAAGGGACTAGGCAGCTCATGGCTATTGGCCTGCATGTTCTCAGTAAATGATGAAGAAAGATTAGGGTAGGGGTGGTATAGAAGGTTTAAAGGTTTAAAAGACATTCTACAATTGCCAATATGGGGAATGTAAGAGAGAATTAATTATAGTAAAAGGATTGCTTTCCTTGCAGTGAGGACTCAGTTGAAATTAGATATAAAAATGTGAAGTGCTCCCAGGCAGCATGGTCATAAGACTTCTCTCAAAACAGCTGAGCAGCATGAGAGTATTCGTGGAGTGAGCAGGTATTGGGTGTGATCCAGTTATATGGACTGGTTAAGGCATTAGTGGTGAGAGGAAAAAAGAGCAAGACATTTAAGAACAGAGGACAGAGTGTTGCTGAATTGCTTAACAATTAGGTGAGGATTGGGCAGGTAGGAAAGTGAAGCTAGGGTAAGGGTGATGGCCTAAGAGACTATTCAAGGGCAAAGGGATGAAAAAGAAATTTAGTTGAGGCATAGGAAGATACAGAATGACAGGAGATTATGGTTGGATAGAGGAATTTCAGAATTCTTGATTATGTGGGACACGAGAGTGATAATGAGAACAAGAGTGTGATAGCTCAGGTGGGGTGAAGGAATGTCATGGGAGGTAAAGAAAGTGAAGAACAAAGAGCTTGGGTGGTACAGTGTATAGAGTGCTGCCCAACCCTAGGCAAGCTACTTAACCTGCAAAAAACCAGACATCAGGGCAGTTTTAAGTTTGGGTGTGGTTTTGCATCTACATGATTAAAAACATTAATTCCCTAGAGTTAATAAAGTAGCCTAGTGAGAATATAACAAACATTTATGACCTAATGAGATCCAAGAAGTCAGGCAGATATACAGAGGTCAGCAATTAGGAGGTACCAGATAGGCAGATCTATTTACATAAACATAATTTCTGCTTTTTGATTGATTTATGTTTCCTTATATCTGTATGAGGACAGCACAAGAATATGCTGTTAATTGAAGGCAACTGAGCTGATGGTTTTATCTTGTCTTAAGAAAAAAATGAAACCTGGCCAATAAATCAATTAAGTAAGAGGCTATCCACAAGAGAAAAGGTATGGCTAACATGCAGTGTACTTTAGTTGTTAGACACATATGTTGCCCAAGAAGGCAAAGGCTTGAGAATCTCCTATTAAGCAAATATGAAGACAGGGAATATTCTGAAGTATCCTACAGGGAGTGCAGAAGGTTTGTATTTCTGCCCATCTGGACACCTATATATGCACAAAGCATAAGCCAGCTTCTGTCCTAGAGAAGATGGAGGTTAAAGGAATGTGTGCTACTCTATTAAGTGAGCCTTGAAAAAATGAAAAAAGATTTAAAGAAACAAAAAAAGATGTGGAAAGAAAGCTGGGAATCTTAATATGTTTCTTATCTTTCATATTTATATATGCCTTAACGACATTGGGAGTTAAAGGGAATACGTTGAAACCTTGCTGTTATATACCACTGCATAGGGATGTGTGTGATGATGTGATTTTATCTCAGAGAGTTACAGTTACTGAAGGGCCAAGAGGATCACGGGAACTGAAATGTGGGGCTGGAAGAGAACTCAGAAAAACATCTAGGTGAACCCTCTCATTTCACAAGTGAGGAAAGTGGGGTTCAGAGGGATAAAGTGACCTCAGCGTCCCACAGAAAGCACAACTACCCCAGCTGGGAAAGCCACAGTGCAAATCATTCAAATAAACAACTTCTTTAGTTATTACTTGACAAATTTTTCTGAAATGCTACTTAGTCCTACAAGTGCTGGAACCTTACACAGTCAGTTACTCAGCAAACATTTATCTATTAAGCACTGAGCATGGGTCAGGCACTGTGCTAGGCACCAGAGATACAAAGAAAGGGAAAGAACAATGCTTGGGTACATATCTGTTGATTAATGGATGTGAATGAGGAAACAGTTAAAGGAGAAGTAATGAAAAGCTTTTCATTTAATAATCCTTTTAAAAAGTTCTATTATGGGGGGGCGGAGCCAAGATGGCGGCGTAGGAGCAGCAACATATCGCAGCTCTCACATAGCCACCCCAAAATACCCATATAGGACTCTAAACTAATTCTAGAACTCCAAAACGCACACAAAGATACTTCCCACTAAAGTCAGCTCGGCTACGAGGAACCATATCAGCACTGCGAACCGCAACCAGCCTGCCCTGAAGCCCTGGCTGAGCCCCGGGGGTGGCGGCCTGCAGACAGCAGGGGGACTAAGTGATTGTTCAGAGGCTAAGAGCTCTCCCATTGAGCGGCCTGGATCCGGATCACGGTCTTGGGCTTTGGTCGTGTGAGTCTTCATTATCCAGTGAGCCGGAAGTGGGAAAGGGACTCAGCACCTTCCTGAGAGCTACAGCAGCTGGGAGGACCCCAGCAATTTGGGACAGAGCTTTCCCTTCTGGAAGCAGAGCCCCACAGAGATTTAAAAAAAAAATCACGGACTGACCAACCATGAGTAAGAATAAACATAAGAAGCAGGGTAAGAACAGCAACCAAACCCTATATTCCTTCTTTGAAGAAAAGAAGGACCAAGGCAGAGAGCTGCAGGACAGCACAGCCACAGCTCCCCCACCAGGGGCTTCCAATAAACATGAAGAATGCATTAAAGCTAGAGATGAGCTGATGAAAGATTTTGAAAACCAAATAAGAGAAGTGGAAGAAAAATTGGGAAGAGAAATAAGAATGTTGCAAGAAAATCATGAAA
>CM053588.1:147907091-147931867 GCA_028646515.1 Pseudochirops corinnae
ATCAGCAAGGCCCTCTTTCAGGATTTCTGTGCAGGTACCACAAGAAAATCCTCCTTCAGGGCTTCTGAACCAACAGCCAAGTTCCAGGGCCTCTACAACAGCAGCACTGTCCTTCACCATCAGGTACAGACAAAATACCGGCATCACAGCCATGCTTCCTCAGTTCTTGGCAGCTCCAGGTGGCAGTTCTCAAAAGTCCTGGGCAGTTCCAACGGGCTCTTAGCAGTCTTTCTCTCAGCAACTCAGGCTCCACAATACTGGATTCTGCTCTCCAAAAGTCCTTCTGGCCTTCTCTAGGCTTGGGCCTCTCTCCCAATTCATGGCTCCTCCCAGTTCAGCCCTCTCTCTTCACATCAACAAGTCCATCCCACAAGGGGGATTCACGAGATCTGGGTTTTAACACTCGCCCCAAAAACCAAGCCAATACAGGGGCATCTCCAAATTCCATTACCAATACGAATTTTAATTCAATTTTAATTTGTAAATTAGTTGTACCTGTTGCCTATATAAATTGAATTTGTCTTCTGAAGCTTTGTGGTACCTGGCTCATGCTTATAAAGTCCTTTGTAAATTATTTTTGAAGAGCTTTTCTTCACACAGTCTTCCTTTAAGTGTAAAACTTCAGGTCTTTCTACTGATAACCTTTGCTCTTAAATTCAATGTCAGCTACTGATTGTTGGGTTTGCTTTTCCCCCCCCTCATATAGGGCAAACTTAGTAATTAAATGTGAAAATTGGTGGAATTTAGCTAAACAGTTTGCAAGAAGAAGCCCACCTCTTCATCTCTTATCAAGTTCTGTGCAGCGAACACTCATGAAGGCTCTGGTTTTAGGTGGTTTTGCTCATATGGACACTGATACAAAACAACAATACTGGACAGAGGTAACATTTTTTTCTATCTCATTTGTAGCTTCTATTGAAACAAAATTGTAACTGTGGCTACATGATACCAGAGCAACTTATTAAAAAACTAATTTTAGTTGCCTAATCTTTATAACATCAACCTATTAGTGTTTTTTTTCCCTGAGTTTATTGTTTTAATGCCATATAATGTTTCTGTTGTGAAGATATTGAAGTTGCTGAGTGTTAACATTTGGACATGTTTATGAGCAGTTATCACACAGCCTCATGTTCCCAAGAACAGACAGTCATAAATATGCAAGCACACTTAGAAAGGAGAGAGTTTGTGGGTAGGGAAACATTTTCAGTTTATGTTGAGACAGAAAAATTACTGTACAGAAGAGGATTAATTGGGTCATGTGGCCCTAAAGAAACTTGAATTGGACATGGGAAATAACTGGCAAGCATATGCATTTAGGTGGGACTGCTGTGTTTGCATGCTAGTACTCTGAGACAAGAGCTTTATTACAGTCTATATGATAGGAATATTAGCACTCATTTCTAGAATCCATGCAGACTGACCCTAGAGTAAGGGATTATTAACCCTTTTATGCCACAGGAACATATTTATTAGCTAGCATTATCCTGGGCTTAAAGGGGACAACCAAGCTTGTTATTCTATTTAATTCCAGTTAACTTTATTCCTGTAGTCATTTATTTAATTCATACTGTTTTAACCTGTTATAAAAGTTGTCATTTAAGTGTTCTATATACATGGGGAAAGTACTCCTTGGCAGGGGAGGTATCAGCAGAGCTTTTATTTCATATACTAAAATAATGGGAGGAAGAAAAGGATTTCTTTTGGACCTGTGACAGTGTGGGCTCAGTATCAGAGTGCTTTAGGCATTTAGTGCAGAAATATGAACAGCCTTGCCCCTTCTCCCCTCTCTCCGCCAAAGCTATCTGCAGAATAGTGAGTGGGCAGGGAATGAATGATATTTAACTTCTATCTCTGCTGTGTATTCTAGGGTGGGCCACCCCTCCTACTAAACAGTTGATAATTTAGTTCAAAATACTTAATCCCTTACCTTTGTGAGAGTGTGTGTGCTCATGAACCATAAGAATACTTTTGCCTGCTTGGGCTTACAACTTGGTAAATATTCACCTTCTAAAATATCAACACTGGTGCCTTCTTTTTATAGGTTCTACAGCCACTTCAACAAAGATTCTTGAATGTGATAAATCAAGAAAATTTTCAGCAAATATGTCAAGAAGAAGAGATCAAACAGGAAATAACCGCCACATTAGAGGCACTCTGTGGCATTGCTGAGGCCACTCAGATTGACAATGTAGCAATCCTCTTTAATTTCCTAATGGACTTCCTTACCAATTGCATTGGACTGATGGAAGTTTACAAAAACACCCCAGAGACTGTTAATCTCATAATAGAAGTTTTTGTTGAAGTTGCACATAAGCAGATTTGCTATCTGGGAGAGGTAAACACTGTCTAATTTTATCCCTTTTGGATACAAAGTAGTAGTGGATGTAATAAAATGTAAAGGGATAATGAATAGCTGCTGAAAGCATACATTTCCCCAAAGATTTGCAGAAACATTATAGACTAGTTAAAATACATTTATTGAGGAAGTAAGCATGCATAATAAATGAATTCCCACTTCCAAAATGATGTATGTTAATTATCTCTTAATGTCTTTGTAATGAAATAGGCTACAGAATTAGAGTCATCAAAATGTTATATCCGTGGAAGAAGAGCTTGATGGAATATTTATTCATTTAATAGAATCCTACTATAGTAAAGCACAGTAGTAGAACGTGGAGATTTAAAATAAATGCTTTCCATATCTTTCACTTGTAAATCATAGGAAAGAATGTGCATTTGCTAAATTCTTCCCTGTTTGCTAAGAAAAACTAAACTATCTGTAAAGGCATTACTGTAGAGAGGTGGTTTGGTAGCTAGAATTTGAGGATTTTTATTTATATTTGTTAGCATATCAGTCTATATCTTGTCCCAAACCAGTCTTTCTGGGCCCCTGACATGTAATTTTCTCTTTGTTAGGTCTGAGGAACCTGCCCAAAAGTAAGCTTATACTTTTAAGTATTAAAGTAACAGATCTGTTAATGAATAGGCAGGATAGTTAGATTTTATGAAATTATTCATTTTCCTTTTCATAAGTCGATCTCATAAACAGAACCTGATAGGGAATAAATGTAATAATTGCATATCCAGTCATGCACTTTCCATGGGAGCCTTTGTAAAAATCATTTAATTTAATATATAATGACTCATTATAAAATCACTGATTGGCAGCACAGCAAGGGCAAAGCACTTAAAAATATTTGTATAAAAAGGGAGGCAGTAGGTGGTGTTGGGGGTATTTAATCATTGAATATTAGTCCATCATCAAGGCCATTCCCTCCTTATTTTGCCAATGAGGAACCTGGTCCCAGCAATTCAAAAAGTGTGTTGCCTTGGTCACACAGCTACTTAGTATTAAGTTGAGACTATAAAGCCCGAGCCAGTAAACCAAATAGTTTTATCATTTTTATTAATTTTTTAAACATTATTACAATCTTAGTGTTTACTTTCTTTCATTATTATTTCAGAATAGTCAAAAACCAATCTGACAACTGTTGATCTGATTGCAAATTTATCTAACTTACATAAAAATGGATGCATTTTTTTTCCCCCAAGAATACTCTTCTATATAGTATAATTTACTTCTCAAGTTTTTCTTTCTTGCAGTCCAAAGCTATGAACTTGTATGAGGCCTGCCTCACTCTGTTGCAAGTATATTCCAAGAATAATCTAGGTCGGCAAAGGATAGATGTTACAGCAGAAGAGGAACAATATCAAGATCTCCTTCTCATTATGGAACTTCTGACTAACCTTCTGTCAAAAGAATTCATAGATTTCAGTGATACAGGTATGAGTAGACCCGTAATTAAATACTTTCATGTTCTCTCACACTTTCTCCAAATAATTACACTGAGAAATAAGGAAATGAACATAGTGTCTGATTCTCATTCTCTCCTACTAGTTGAAGAACTTCCAGAGAGCATGAGAGGATGTGTAAAGTGGTTCAGAAGAGGATACTTAAGTTTAGAGTTTTAGATTTCAGTTTTTGAACTGTCAGCCACCCCATCCCTTTGTAACACTCTCCTTCTCTCTCCTCTGTTAATCCTTTTTATCCTAGTAGGTGCTAACTAACTCACCACATCAGCATCCCTAATCTCCTTTGTAAGCGAGTCCTGCCTCACAGTAGGACCTTGGTGGCAGCATTTCTCCAGTTACACTCCTTTTGTTTAGTGTGATGTGAGTAGGGTTTCTGTGAGATCATTTCTGCACTTATGTTATTTGTTTTATATGGCAGTTATTGGGGTTTTTGTCTGTTTCCTTTTCTTAATGTGCAAAAGAAACTTAGTTTCCAGTGGCAGAATCTTGTTATGGAAAAAGCACAGGATTGAGAATTAGGAAACCTGGATTTAAGTTCTGGCTGGACAGCTTACTCAGTGTGAGACTTTGTGTGAAGTTCCTTCACTTCTGGGAGTGAGGCCTCAGTTTTCTCATCTGTAAAATGAGGAGATTGGACTAAATGATCACTAATGTACCTCTAGTTCTAACATTCACTGATTATATGGGTTTTTCTCTACACAATTTTCCTGACTGCTCTCTGTCCTAGACCTCTCATGAACTAATTTCTGGAATCTTCAGTACATTTCAAGGCCCCATGTGGTAGTGATTCTGAGATACATAGATTCATTCCTGACTTTTCACCAGTTACACTCCCATACTTAGAGAACATCTCCCCACTGACATGTTGCTCTTCACATTCAGGTCAGTCCAACAACCATTTATTTGTCTGTTCTAGTTCAAACATTCTGCTGGGGAAAAGATGGAGTGGGGGATGTGCAAAGTCCAATAAAATAGCCCCTCCTTTCAAGAACTTTACATTCTATTTGTAGGGGTACAATATAAACACAGATAAATTACTACAAGATAATTTGAGGAGAGAGAGAGAGCTCACTAACCCCTAGGGTTGAGAGGTGGGGGTTAGGGCAGACTTTGTGTATGGCATGTCACCTGAGCTGAAACTTGAAGGAAGTTAAGCCTTCTAAGAGAGAGAAATAAGGAGGGAGGAAGTGCCTCCCAAAACTGGATAGGGGCCTTGAAAAAGGCATGGAGATGGAAGAAAGAATTTCTGTATATTCCCAGTGAATTCTTCCTCTCAGCTTAAATCACAGAAACTGAATTGGAAGCAACTTGAGGCCATCCAATCCAACACATGCCAGACCAAGAATTAGCTCTATAACATCTCTAACATAGTCATTCAGCCTTTGGAAGATTTCTAGTGAGATGGATCCTACCACCTACTGCAGCCAATTTTTGGACAACTGGAGTTGTTAGGAAGTGCAGCCAGTTTCATGTATTTATTTACCCTTCTAGGGAAGAAGGTAAACTAAGTGTAGTTGACTAGAAACAAGTGTTTCAAGGAAATGATAATGAATATTTATTTAGATAAGGGCTTTTAAAAAACAATCCTGGCACTTAAAAATGTAATGATATTATTTATAGAATTAAGAGAGAGAAGTTACCCAAAGCCCAACCAAATCTGATGCTTCCCAGAAGTACATTTTCACATCTTTTTCAGTTGACGATTGCTTACTTTGCAGCATCCTTCCATTGTGAGGTGTTTAAAGAACATAGAGAGTATTCAATAAGTAATTTTATTGTTTGATTCAGCTGAAGTTAAAGCATCCCTCTTCTTTAAAGAAAGGACTGTAGAAGCAAGGGAAACAATGTGGCAGTGATAGAGTATTATGCTACTTTGACTGGGTTACTTAGGGGAGTTAATAGTAGGGAAACCTGTTTCTTGGCAAAATTTTGCTGTTTTGAGACCACTTTAGCAATATCAAAATAGAGAACACCTTTACTTCTCAGTATGTTGTTAGGAGACATAGTTGGACAAATATAATGTTTAACCTAAAAAAGAAGAATTAAAGAAGCAAGATTGCTGTCTCCAAGTATTTGAAGAGTTGTTACATAGAAGACCCATTCAATTTACTCAAATAATAGAATAAAAGACAGGACAACCAAGAAGTATTCATTCAACTCCTGCTGTGTGCCAGGTACCTCACTGCGCACTGAGGGTATAAAGAGACAGAATGAAACGTACCAACTTTCCTCCATGACACCTTCCCCGGGGGCCCGTCGTATTTCCCACTGATCTTCCCTTTTTCAGAAATCCTTTGTCTTTACTCCTTATTTTAGCGTTTGATCACTGAGTACTTGGCATTGTTATTTAATGGTTATGTGTATGTTTTATCTCCCAAATAGATTCCCACATAAATTATAAACTGGACAACATGGACTGTTTCTTAAACTTCATGTGTATCTCCTTAAGCACCTGGCACAGTGCTGGGTTCATGGTAGCAACTACATAAATAATTTATCAATGAAAAAATGGGCTGAGAAGCCCCTGAAGCTTAAACTCTCTTTTCCAATCTGTCTTGATCTCTGACTATACTGACATGCTTTATTGCTAATCATACTTCCTACCAAATCTCAGGAAAAGTAGAATGATGCTAAGACAACTCAACAGAGCCAAAATAGAGTGTTGACTATTTATTCTCCTTGGAAACTGGTCCAGTGAGTATGTAGAGCCAGTTGTTTCTCTAGTTTTTTTCAGTTGTCTCCTATCAGTAAAAGAATGAAAGAATGAAAAAGCATTTAAGTGGAAACACTGTCGATTCAGCTTTATTCAGAAAGTTAATTACCTGTAAAAATGAGACATCATTTTCTTCCCATGGCAAATAAGGGGTCCAAGTATTATGTATGAGAATTTTGTGGGGAAAACACTTTAAATGAAGTTAAAAGTTCACAGAGAAGGAAGATGAAATAAATATGCTTTTATGCTAGTTTAATTGAATTTAATTTTATTTATCTTAAATTTAATTTTATATATCTTAAAACATTATTCTTGGAGGGGAATAACTGCATCAGAGATTACCAAAAAAGCTAAGACTCTCTAACTTAAGGGAATAATTTCTAAGATATGTAGTACTTACTGTAAGGGCAACAAGAGCTCAGCAAAGGGTAATTCCTACCACGAATTGGACAAGTTAAGGAAAGTAGTCATTATGAAGAAAGAATAACCACTGAGCCTTGAAAATGGTCTCCATTCTCTCCAAATCAAAATTCAGTGGTTCCCAACCCTTTTGTGTATAAGAGCCTCCTTTTAAATGTAAAAAAGTTGGCATAACAAAAAAGTTAATGTTAAAAACCCATGATTGTAGTATTTTTGGCATCTGTTGACAAAAAATAATTGGTGCAGTGGATAGAGAGCTGGGCCTGGTGTCAGGAAGACCTGAGTTCAAATCTTGTCTCAGACAAATGCTGTGTGGCTTTGAGCAAGTTACTTAACTTGGCTGCCTGTTTTCTCTAACTGTAAAATGGAAATTGTATTGTAAGGATAAAATGAAATATTTGAAAAGCACTTTGCAAACCTTAAAGCATCATATAAATATTAGCTATTATAATTATCATTATTGTTATTCAGAAACTACTAAGAGCCCACAAAGCTCTTAAATGAATTGTTATCTATAATAGCATCTCTTCACATTTGAAAAATAACAATACATAAATTCATGACATTCAGTCTCCTTATTTATGTAGTGCTTATCATTTTGTCAACATTTACATAGACAAAAATGACAGTGTTAGATGTATTGATGATTTTGAAGACTATTTGGAGTGACTGCAGTCATTAATTTCATATGTTGGAAACTTCTGACAATTCATTGGGCTGCTTTTATATGGGGAATCCAAATCAATGTTTAAAAATAATTTTTCATTTTACCAGTGGATTTACTTAATCACTATAAGAGTTGAAATCTCTTCAAGATGATCCATGCTATCTACACTTGTCATTTTATTATGCCATCTTAAAGTGTCTGTTGAATGAATGACTGTAAAAGATTTTATTAAGAGTTTACTATATGAAAAGTTCTAGGGATACAAGTAGAAAAGGAAGATAGTCACTTCTCAAGTAGCTCATGTTCTAATATGGGGAAGACAACACAGGTTTTACCAATAAGTCTGAGTAATAAAAGGATTAATATGGGAAAAAATTATATTAAAAATTCATTTGGCCTATATCTGTGCCATTTTCTTTCCCTTTAGCCTTCTTTATTTTCTTGTATTTTTGCTTGGTCAAACTTTTGAGGAAACATAATAATTTGCCTTATCAGCAAGTAAGAAGTACTCTCCCCACCAGCACAATGACAGAATTTATCTGATTTATTTTAAATCCCCTGACTTTTTTTTTGAACCTATGTTTGGAGCATATTTTCTTTTATTTTGAAGTTTATTTTAACCTAATTTTGTGGGGTGTTTTATTCTGTTTTCATTTTCAGATTTTCTCCCTCCCCTTCTCTTCTACCTATTGAGAGAGCAAGAAAAACAAACCCCATTATGAATATGTACAGTCAAGCAAAACAAATCCCCACATTAGTTTAATCAAAGAAAGAAAGAAGGGAAAGAAAATAGGCCTTGAACTGCACTCTTGAGACCATCACTTCTCTGTTTGGCAGCGGATGGCATGTTCAGTCATGATTACTTTGGAGCTGTGGTTGGTCATTTTGTGGTTCAGAGTTCCCGAGTTTTTCTGTTTGCTGTTCTTACCATATTGTTGTTGTTGTATAGATTGTTGTCTTGGTTCTGCTTACTTTACTCTGCGTCAGGTAATGTAAGTCTTGTCAGATTTTTCTGAAATTATTCCCTGCATCATTTCTTACAACACAGAGTATTCCATTACATTTGTATACTGTAACTTGTTAAGCCATTCCCCAGTTGATAGTTTTCCCCCTTAGTTTTTCTTTGCTACCACAAAAAGAGCTGTTCTAAATATTTTCATACCTATGAATTCTTTTTCTTTTTCTTTTATCTCTTTGGGATATAGACCTAATAGCAATATCCCTTGGTCAAAGTGTATACATGGCATTTTAATAACATTGTGTAAACTTTTGATTTTTAATGATATAATGCTAAAGGTTTCTTACTTCCATTTCAATAGATGAAGTATTTAGAGGACATGAGCCAGGACAAGCAGCAAACAGATCAGTGTCAGCAGCAGATGTTGTTTTATATGGAGTAAATCTAATTTTGCCTTTGATGTCCCAAGACCTTTTAAAGGTAATTGGAAAAAAATCGTGGTAATCAAGAATAATTATTTTTAAATTTTAAAGTTATTGCATAATGAATTATACCAGTATTCTTATGTATACAAGGTGATATTAAGAGAAAACAAAGTTTTTCATTTAAAAAATGCTATATTATCACTGACTGCATCTTTATTATTTTTCCATACTACCCCCCAGTTTTTCTCCAGTCCATCCACTGAAACCTTCACTTAAGCCTCTATACCTTTTAGTAACCCTAGTGGTCTGAAATAGCCTGTTGTGTTCAAATTAGACTATGATAAGTGAGGATCTGCCCTTGTGGTGACTGAGGTTTTTATGATTATCAAGCCCCTTGCTTCTCATTGTTACGCCTTCTGTTAACTTCTTTCAAAATTAAGGGCAAACAACTGTTATCTTTCTCGGTGCTTATCAAGTTCTTTCTGAGGAGTGATAAGTTAGATAAAAAAAATTTCAAAGCCAAATTTGAATATTAAGACATAATTGTTCCCCGTACAAATCCTTTCTCTACTGTCCTTTGGGCAGAGATCAACCCAGTATTGTAGGAATGGTATATATTGTGATATTTTTCTATATCTACCATTCCCTAAATATTACTTTGTTAATTTGCTTGGTTTTTATTATGTCTAATTGATGTGAAAAAGTATCATTGCTCTTATGTGTTTAGGTATTCCTTTTAAATCCTCAAACCTAGAACCTTGTAGGATGTTACCTTTTTTAATTGTCTTAGTGGGAATAAAAGTTAATACCAGAGGTAAGACATAATATTTGTAATAATATGCTTCTTTGACAGTTTCCAACCCTTTGTAATCAGTACTACAAGTTAATTACATTTATCTGCGAGATCTTTCCTGAGAAAATTCCACAGCTTCCCGAGGACCTATTTAAAAGCCTGATGTACTCCCTAGAACTGGGAATGACATCGTATCCTTTAAATGAATGAGCATTATATAACTTGACATTTTTTTGGACAGAGGGTAATATATGTGGGATTTTTATTCTCCTTCAGTTCACTTCTGCTTTTTCAAAAACTATTGTACTTTTTTAACTATCTTCATTTTGTTGTATCTTTTGTTAGGCTGTAAGTTATTTACCACACTCTAACTTCTTCTTACAGAATGATTCCATAGTCACTTGGGCTTATGTCCCAAAGTTATTCCTGAATTAAGTCTCATTTTATAGACAGTCGTCCTGTGTCAGTGCTGTGGGTCCGGGGTATTTATTTCTTGTTTCACTGCCAGTGGACTGTTTCTGATGATAGAGCACTATATCCTTTTGTCTGTTGTATGTGTTAGAAATGAGCTGTTAACTATAGCAGTTCCTAAAACTGAAGTAAGCCATCTCAACATGACTTTAGTTTCCTTTTTCTTAAGTGCCAGGTAGCTGAGCCCTCCTCTTATGAGTCATTGTAGCAAGGAGTTCTTGAAGACTTATTTCAGTGGAGTTGAAACTCTGGCAAGTTGTACTGAACTGGAAAGGTTTCAGTTATAAATTTTCCCAGAAATTATTTATTTCTTCTCTAAGGACCAGCCTCACTAAGTTTGGGGAGATTTATTACTAAATGTTGGTATACAAAGTGATAAATGTTTTATAGCCACTATAGCTATCAAAACTTTCTACATATAATGTTATACTCTGCCTCAGTGTAAGGTATACTCATACTGATTAAATTACAGATCTCTGAAGATCCCAGAGGTTAAGATGCTTGATTGAATTGTTTATATTCATAGCTAGAAAAGCTGTCAGCAGACTCAGTAGTTACCATTTTTCTGTTAATGTTAAAAAACTTATTTAATGATAAATTAAGCATGCCAACAAAGACCATATAAATTGGTTTTTATTCTTTGACTCTTATGATTAGAATGAGTTCTGAGGTTTGCCAGCTTTGCCTGGAAGCCTTGACTCCATTAGCTGAACAGTGTGCAAAAGCACAAGAAACAGATTCACCCCTCTTTCTAGCAACAAGGCACTTTCTTAAGGTAAGTAATTTGGATAGACTATTGCAAAATCATGTGATGATATCAGATAGTTTTTATTTCCAACTTTAAATTCTTTAAGAATGTAAAAATTATTTAAAATCCTTTTGTGAATTTAACAAATTACTCTTTGTTATATTGAATTGTGAAGGATAAAAAATTTTTGCTAATTTGATTTAATTATTGAACTTAAGGCACACATGAGGGGCAGTAAGGCCTAATGGATAGAGAGCTAATCTTGCCGTCAGGAAAACCTTGATATTCAAGTCCCACCACTGATACATTGTGACTGTGTGACTCTGGGCAAGTCACTTAACCAGCCTTTCAGTGTTCCCATCAAACATTCTGTGGATTTACATTGTATAGCAGGTGCCAGTATTCACTGGTAGAGAAAGTTCCCAGTCACTTCACTATAAGCCCCCAGCGATTTCTCTAGAACAATGGAATCACAGGTCTAGCCCAGAAAAAGAGCTTACATTGAATTTGTTCAACAATTTTATTTTGAAATTTGAAAATTATTGTGATTAAAAACTGTTGGGAAATTTTATAATTGTATAAACGTTGTGCTTTAGAATTTTAAATATTGATAACGTATTCTTAATTCATAGACTTTAAACACTACTTCTATAAATGTTATAATAGACCAGGTGAATTTATAACCAATTTTTTTCCTCATTTTAAAAATCAATAGATATGGGAAGGATGATTGAATAGGTTTGTGAGTGCCATCTTTCTACCTTGATTTTTCAGAATAGATGACATGACAGTATGCTTTAAGAACTTTCATTTGTTGTATGATTTCAGCTGGTCTTTGATATGCTGGTATTGCAAAAGCACAACACAGAGATGACAACTGCAGCAGGCGAAGCATTCTATACATTAGTGTGTTTGCATCAGGTATCACATGTTTATTATTTCATGTTTCAGAAGTTAAAGCATTTTACACATATTCTAGCTGTTGCGTGTGTCAGCTGAGATTCATTTGACAAATAGCAAGCTTTTATTAATTGCCTACTATCTGCCAAGCACTGTACCAAGTTCTGAACCCCCCAAAAAAGACAAAACTGCATTTTGGCTTATATATAAAAATAACATGGGACTCTGTTTTAATTTATCCAGAGAAACTGTCAGAGAACTCTTTGGGCTTCAGTTGACTGTTTTGTTTAAGGGAGTACTAAGCTATTTTTCTGTTTGCTTTTCACAGTATATAGTAATCAGGCGTTGACCAACCATATTTATACCAAAATTTCTTTCTAGCAGTTTGATTGGGGTTATATAAACAAGACTTTTGAGACTTCAATCCTGCTTCATACAAGGTTATATATAAAAAGACTACTTGCCAGTAGTTCAGAAATTATGAGTAGTCTGTTCAAAAATGTTCTCTTGCTAAGTGCTTTGGGTCTAATATCAGTCAGGCTACAGTGCTTACTCCCTCGTCAGCCTTAACTTTGCTCTCCACAAAGATGAAATCATGTAATTATATAGCCTGAAAGGAGTTAATCTAGTCCTCTCATTTTATAGATTGAAAAAACTGAGAACCCTCCACAAGATAAAGGGACTTGCCACAGGTAAAGGCTAGTGATGGATCCAGGACTGGAACCTGATTTCTTGACTCTTAGCCCAGTGTTCTTTGTACTCTATGCTGCTGCCTTTCTCCATCAATATAAAATTTTGTCATTTGTAGTTAATAAGCAGTCAATGCAGCATCTCTTTTGAAAGCATTATTCATAATGAATTATGAATAATCTGAGCTGAGTCTTAAAGGAAATAAGGAATTCTGTGAGACAAGGATGAAGTGAGAATGCATTCCAGGCACAGGGGCAAGTTCAAAGGCAGGGAGATGGGAAGGAGATGGGAGTGTCATGTGTACAGGAACAACAATTAGGATAGTTTGGCTAGATCAAAGAGCAGATGTTCTTAACAATTTCTTATATTATGGACCCCTTTAATTGTGTAGTGATGCCCATGGACCTGTTTTTAGAATAATGTTTTAAATTACATAAAATTAAATACATAGAATTACAAAGGAAGCCATTTATATGGAATTACTATTATCAAAATGTTTAAAAATAGTTAATAGACCCCACAGTAAGAACTCCTACCATTGTGTGAGGGAAAGGGAGTAATGTATTATAAGGCTAAAAGGTAGGTTGTAAGTGGCTTTAAATGCCAAACAGAGGAATTTATGTTTGATCCTAGAGTCAGTAGTGAATCATTGGAGTTTATTGAGTAGAGGTGTGACATATTCTACATGTACTTAAGGTATAGCACTTTTGTAACTGTGTGGAAGATAGATTATAATGAGTAGAGATTTGAGGTAAGGAGGGCAATTAGGGGGCCGTTGTAATAGTCTAGACAACGGACAGTGAGGAATTGAGGTGAAGTGAGTATGTGAGTGTGAGATATTTGAGTGTCGAGAAAGGGGATGAATGTCAGGGATATTATAGAGATAGAAATAGCAAGAATTGGCAACTGATTAAACATTTAAGATGAGGAGGAAGGAAGAGTCAAGAGTAATGCTGAAGTTACAAATGTGGGACACTGTAATGATGGTGGTGCCTTGACAGATCAGAAATAGGGAAGTTCAGATGTCTGTACAACATCCTGTTAGAAATGTCTTGTAGTGGATGATACTAGGGCTCAGGACAAAGCCTGGGGCTGGATGGATAGGTGTTGGAGTCCTCTGCTCAGGGATTACAATTCAGGCCATCAGAGACAAGTGAGAAGGTCTGGAGAGATAAGAGAACAAGGTCCAATATAGAGTCTTGAGGTACCTCCACATGAGGAAGTGATGTAAATGATTAACCAGCCTAGGAGAGAGTGGTGAGTAATATCAGGTGCTTCAGAGAAGTCACAAAGAATAGAGATAGAGAAAATATATAAAGTATTTTTCAGACTTTAAAACATATTACGTATATGTCATCTGTTACTATTTATCCAGAGTGTTCTAACAGTTATGAAAGATCTGGGAGATAGTCCTGAGAATAAGTTGGCTTGCCATTTAGTGTGTTCATTATAAGATACTTTGCTTTTCCTATACTGAAGATTCCACACTACATTTCCCCAGCCCTTAGTCTGTGGTTTTTTTTTACTGAGCTATTATCTTCCATAATTTTGAGCTATGATTTTGTACTGTTCTTGAAGGCAGTCATTATCCTCTCTTCCCTATTCTCTTATCCAGAATCCACTAGCCTCTAGTTTATATTCTTAATCTCCTTAGTGAATTCAGCAGCCGGCTGAATTGTAGTTATTCTCTCTGCCTTGGGACCTTGCTATCATTCTCAGGGACTTTATTATTCACATGAGCAATTTGTCCAAACAATTCCTCAAGTCCAGTGACTTCCTTATTTTCTTTTCTTTAGCTATACCTTGACATAGCCACAAAATATGCCTTGAACTTATATTTTCAAAGGGGTTTCCACATAGTAATTCCACAAAGTAGAATTTCAGTCTTTCTTTTAAAGGCAAGAAAAAGACTCAGAGAAAGGTTAAATAAATTGCCTATGGTCATATTGCTAAAAAATGGAAGAATTAAGAGCTCATGTTGAGATCATTTGTCTTTCATATCCAGGAACCTGGCATTATCTTTGTCTCTTCTTCTGCGTTCCTCTCATAACCTGTCAGTTAACTTATTATACTTATCCCCTCTTCACTATTACAGTTTCCATTTCCCTTCTCCAGGACAGCATTATTACATGCCTGGACACTGCAGTAACCAACCTCTTAATAGGTCTTCCTGCTCCCATTCTTCCCTCTCCAAATAGTCCATCACATTTCTAGCAGCTTTGTCTTGTGTGGGCATAGACCTGGTCTGAGCACTTCTCTGTTCAGAACCCTTCCATGACTTTCTGTTGCCTTCCAAAAAAGATCAAATTCCTGAGTAGCCTAGTAATTAGGACTCTTCACACACTGACCTTACTTTACCTCTTTAGCTGTATCATATTCCTCCCTTCTGCTTCATAACAGAGAGGTCCCTGGTCTTGGAATTAGGAAGCTCTGAGTTTGAATTCTGCCTCAGACACTAATTATTCGCTGTGTAACCCTGGACAAATCAATTCACCTCTATCAGCCTTAGTTCCTTTAAAATGGATATGATTGTGTAGCAATTTAATCATTATCTCATTACTCATTATCACCTCAGAGTGAATTGAACTGGACAAATAGAATTATCTCCACTTTATGTATAGGAAACTAAGGCTTAACTATATCTTTGTTTTCATACTAATAAACTAAACAAACCACCATAATTTTGATAAATTGTTTTCCAAGGACAAAGTACATTTGATAAATATAAGTTGACCTGGAGAATATAGTATTTAAAGTCAGATAGATAGTAAGTATGTATTTACAGTCTTACAAAACCCTGTTTTTCTCTCTTAGTTACCATATTTGTATTTTTACTGCATTATTTCTTCATTAGGCTGAATACTCAGAATTGGTTGAAACCTTACTGTCAAGTCAGCAAGACCCAGTCATTTACCAGAGATTAGCAGATGCCTTCAACAAGCTTACTGCAAGCAGCACTCCTCCCACGCTGGATCGTAAACAGAAGATGGTCTTCCTAAAGAGTTTAGAAGAATTTATGGCAAATGTTGGTGGTCTCCTTTGTGTAAAATAAACAACAAAACTATATGATTAATTTAGACCCTTTCTGCAAAATGCACTGCAATGCTGAAAGTTGACTAAATCTTGTTCCTGTTTCTGGATTCTTTGGCCATTTTGGATTTTGAAGAGCCTGAAAGTTTGCTATATAATTCAGTGACACAGGAGAGGTCAACTTTGAATCAGCTTCTGCTACTATGTGTTAGCCACAATCTGTCATATGTGTTATAGAGAATGAATGGCAATTTGAAATTTTCAAAATGAAATTCCATATATGTGCAAACAGATATGGCACCACGAAATATATATTCAGTGCCTTTTTCCCCATTTGTCTAAATATAGATGGCCAGATAAAGGTTAGAATTTTTGTTACTGAAAACATTTTAGATGGAGTATTCTGTAGACATTCAAAACTCTACCTGATTTTGCTGTTTTAAGCTTTATTTTTTCCTCTCTGAAGATTGAGTTCACGATTCAGTGGGGGGAAAAAAACAAACATCACCAAATGTTCAGCTTATTTTTTAACTTCTGTGTTTTATTTGTTTTGTATTTCTACATCAACCCAGTGTTACAGGTTTATGTAATACAGGTTTTTATTTTTTCTGGTGCCTGAGATTCAGGAGGAAAAAAAAAACTATGTTTTGTTCCCTAAAAAGAACTTTAGGAACTGTAGCCATTTCATTGCCTTAATTTTGAAAAAGGAATACAAAAAGAGGAGGCGTTTTGGTAAAAATGCAAGTTTTATGCTTCAACAATTGGTTTAGGTTGTTTTGCTGTCTCCCTATTGCCCCTTTTGATAGTATGTATTTCTGTCAACATGAGTCAATGAAAGGTTCATGTGTAGTCTATTTAAAGTTTGTTTTAATCCAACCACATTGCACACAGCTGTAACAATCTACACTGAATCATTTGCTTAAGCAATAACATTCAAAGGGTGTAAATTATTGATTTATACAAACTATATTTTAAGTTGGGGCATTAGGGGCGATAATTATGCTAACTGGGATGTCATACTCATTTCATCAGGAGCCACATAAATTTGATTTCCAAGGTAAAAAATAACACTGTTAGATACTCTGCTATTTCCCACTTAGGTTTCACAATCAGGGACTTGCTTTCCAGTGCTACCCATGCTCTCTTTAATTCTGTGTGCCTGCTTAAATGATGAAAATGACCATGTTTTTTAACAAGCCACAAGCATACTGAACACAGTCTGATCTACCACCAGAATATAGGAAATGTGAGGATAGACTGTACAGTGCTGTGCTATGAGCACAATCACAGGTTTTGTTAGGGAGGGGTGAATTTGTCCTTCCACTATGTTCTTGACACTTATGCCGTGGAATATTTTATGTATAATATATCCACTTTTTACTCAGTTGTGTGTAGCATCACATTTGTGACTGTGCCATCTCCATTTCATCTCAAGACAGTCACAGTCAACTAATCTCTAGCATCTAAATTCTATCAGACCCATGCAGGGGGTATTACATATGAAGTCGAGGGCAAAGCGCCATCACTCTTCTGAGATAGCCTTCTCTTAACTCATTATTAAATAAAAGCTAGGCTGGAGTAAACCTATCTTAAAGACTGTTAACACAAATCTTTTTTAGAAAAAATATTCAATTGATATGGCATCTTTCCATATCTTAAAAATATTTTCAATAAGACTTATTAAAATGTGAAGCTATTTTTAGATTTCCTAAAATCCCATTTTCATCTTTCAGAATGTTAGATTGTTGGTATGTACACCAGTATCCACCTTATTTTGCATTGGTTTTCCATTTTTATTTTAACTAATGGACTCAGTTTTCCCTCTTATTGGGCTCAGTATTATAGAGATGTGTGTATGTCCATCCCTTTGCAAAGGGTAATGCAACATACACTGTTGCTTTAATAGTTTGGCTGGAAGGGGCAGGAATGAAAATTAAGTTGGAAAAAGAATTAATAGTAATTTGGTTTGTGAGAAACATTTTAATAAATAAATGGCGTTCACACTTAGTAAACTGCCTACCAAGATTATAGTATCTTTACCAAATATGCCAAGGCTATTAGTATTAGTGCAATTTTGTGGGCAGATTTTGAATAAAATAATATTTGCTTTGTATTGGACCAAATCAGACTTCAGAGAATTAAAATGTAATAATGTCAGATTGGGGGCAGGGGGAGTAGCAAGTGGGGATGCACACTAAAACAGGTAAACTTTGTTCAGAGCTATGTTTTGTGAGTGGGTTTTGTGTGTGTGTGTGTGTGTGTGTGTGAGTGATTTTGTGGTTTGAATTCTTGCTCAGTGGGTATCAAGAACACAGTCTTATTCCAATAAGTTGACTTTCCTGTTGTAACTGACTACCTGTTAGATTTCCAAGGATTTTTTAAAAAGCAAACACCTTTTTTACCCCTTTATATAAATATGTTAAAGGGACACTGTCAGGTACTTTATCTCTAGACTGTGGGTGTGTATGTGTGTGTAAATTTCTGCTCTTTATATATCTTTCAACCTCAGAGTTTTCCTTTCACCTTTGCTCTTTGTTTATTCAGTTATTCATTTCCTTCACTTTGCCTGTTTATGTTTCCCAAGGCAAAATCAAGTTGTCCTTTGTTAGCTTTTGTATTTATATAGTAGTATTAAAAATGGTGTCATCATAGTTCTAGCAAAAAAGGTCAGTTTGTTACAGTGCTACTTCTGGTAGTGTGGCTGCTTCTTCAAATGTATTTACTCGACAGTGTCCTTTTTATTGCTATCATTTGGCTCTTCCTGCTATCCCTAAATCTTTTTTGGATACATGGCATGTTAACATCACTCCATTGAGTTTCACCTGCTGTGAATTGTGATTTTCTTTTTTTAAGAAAAAAGATTTTGCAGTTTTTCTTAGAAGCTGTTTATAGAATTCAGTCTTGTTTAATTGTATACCATGTATCTGATTGTATAACATTTCTCTATTCAGATGAGATATTTATTACTCTAAAACAATTCCTTCAATTCTCCCTTTTTTACAGTCAAGAATGAGTGATTCTTCCCCTGTCCAAAAATGTTTAATATTCCCATCCTCTGTACTTAGTTTAACCTAAGTAAATACCATGTTTTCATTTTTCCCATCCACATTGTCTTATCTCTGTTGCTAGATGTATGAATTCAAGCACCAAAAGGAAACCAATGTAATATTCATGGATTTTAAGATTGAGTGAGTATCATTGTCGGTCAGAGAACCTGTCAATTGAACCTTTTTTTTTTTTTTAAGTTTTCTTTAATTAGAAAATTATTGATGGTCTTTTTGCAGCTCTCATCACTAAAAGTAGTTATGTTATCAGGTGGTCATAGCTGTTTCTATCACAGTTACTTAGAGAATATGGGAGAATGAGGTTTTTTTAGTTCAGAAGTAACCTTAGTACTCACTCTCATATCGTACTAAATCAGAGAATAAAGAATTTGGTCCTGAGGTGTTTTTTGTTTGTTTTTGTTTTTTGTTTTTTGCCTTAGTAAGTTACAAAATTGTGAAAAACGCTTAGCTACATAAGAATATGATAATGTTTGAAATTATTTTTAAATTGGAGAAGTGTCGATATTCTAGGAGTTGACTCAAATCCTTTTCTAAAAGGACTGAGTTTTAACCATTTTCTCAACAAAAAAATTTAAATGTATTGTGTTTGGAATTTTAAATTGGACCTACTCTTTAAAAGTTGATATGAATACCATGGTTTAAGCTAAAGTTCAACACATCTTGAGTATTTAAGAAATGTGAAAGGTGCCAGATTGATTGTAATGGTAACTGATGGGGCATCTCTAATGATAGAATATGTGTGGCCCAGGCACTGGTGTAAACTTTTCATTCACTCTGTTCTAATAATGTAAATCAAGCCTCTTTTGGAGAGGAGGAGGGATGTGAGGTAATAAGAAATGTTTTTGACCTTTAAGTCTATTTATTTCTGTACTCTTTTCTAAAGATATAGTAAAGTGACTCTGGTGATGGTTCTTTTATAGAGATTAGGAGAGAGTGGTATGCACATTAATCTGCTAGGACTGACACCACAACTCATTTTGTTCTTGGACACTTAACAGCTGCTTAACCGCAGGGTCTTTTGTGGTTTGTTAATCATCCAGTCATCAGAGGCACTTACCCATCCCTTTGTTCCTCCCCTAATACCATTCCTCATTCCTGTCTGTAAAAAGAGGCTTTAGTTCCTTTCCCTATCAGTCTTCATTCCTAGCACCCTTAGCTGTTAGGAGCTGCTATTGTATACTAATAGCTAAATTTCTTAGCCTAAAATTAAATGCCACATCTGCACTAGATACTTATCAAGAGAGTCTGACCCAAGTGTGTTCTGAGTACAGACCTTCTGGTATACTGTACTACATAAAATTATGACAAATTACAAATTTTGGTATTGTGATTTGGTTCTCTGTACAAAGAAAAGCTCCATGCAGTCAATTTGTGGTTTTATGGTCACAAAATGTTAGCACTGCTACCATACAGTACGTGTAAATTTTTAAAAATTTATAAATATTAAAATTTTAAACATATGCAAAGACTTTTTCCAGTTTTTTTTTTTAAGAGACCCAGGGACAGATATACTATGTTTAAATATTTACCTCGAATGTAATTGATGAAGGTATAAAAGTTGCATTCACTTTTTCAAAAGATGCTGCAATAAGACTTTAGGAAGCAAATCAAGGCTATGTAATTGAGCCGATTACAAGCTGAATATCAAACTGATGAAATTCTGTTTGTATTTTTTTAATCCGTATATGGGGGTTAAAAATATGTCTTTTTCACTAAATATTTTTATTACATTTTTGTTTTGACCATGTGTGATTTGTTTGTGTTCTTGGATATTTTCCAGGCTTTTATGAAACTTGTTAAATCATGTTGGCTGTTTAACTATCATAGAGTAAAAGTAGAAGAATTCATTTCACATATACAAAGTACTTTCAAAATGACTATTAATGAATTGATTTACAATCAATACATTTGCTTGCCCCTTTTGAGAGAACAAACTTTAGACCCCATGTAAAATAAATTCCATTGTCTTCCCTCACCCAAAAAAATTTAGTGTTGATGATAAATTTGGTGGTTGTCCTTAGAATATTCAAATACAAGAATGTAACCAGCCTTAGAAACATGATTCATTTTGGTCAATTAAACTTAATTCTTTTGTCAGATTTGTAAGAATCAAATTTATATTCACTTTTGGGTTAGTAGTAACTTTTTTGGGTCTGCTTTGAAGTATCCTCTTTATATAATCTAGGCATTCAGTAGGAAAAAAGAATTCTATAATATGTTTGACCAATAATTCATGGGAATCAGTAATTCTGTCCATCTTTTGCTGCCCAAGTAAAAAAATTGAACGTATTACCCTGAAAAAAGGTATTTCTAAGAGTAAGGAACAACATGGTGTAATGGAAAAAGTTTGAGCTGAGTCAGTGAACCTGAGTGCTATCCATGGGCAGGCCTCAGCTTGCTTATCTATAATAAAGATTTGGATTAGGTCACTTTTAAGGTCCCTTCCAATTCTAATATTCTAAAATTCTCTTTGAGGGACAGAGTTTGGGATAGTTCATATTAAAAAAGAAAGTGATTTTGTAAAAATTTATTGAGTACTTAATACTGTGTGGTGGGTAGTGTAGATGTTACATAAGACATTCTGCCCTCACTTGAAGTCTAGTACTAGGATGGTAGGGAATACTGGGAAGGTATAATGTGAAAGAAAGATTATTGGGGGGGGGGTCAAGGAATTCAGTGGAAAAAATGACATTTTGGTTGAATTTTATATTGTAAGAATTGGACAAATGATAGACATTCAGAAGTTGGGGGGAGGGGAAGCTGTAATATAGAGCAGAAAGACTATTGGATTTAGAGTCAAAGGACCTGAGTTCAAGTACTGTTAACACTATTTTAGTCCTGTGTGACCACTGACAAGTCGCAACTTCTCTGGGCTTCAGGCTTCCTCATCTGAAGAACTCTTAAGTAACAATGTATAGTTTGCTAGAGTATGACATGGAGTATTGGAATATGTCTGGAAAGGCAGGGGGAAGATACTTAGGAAAGAAGTTTACACTTTCTTCTGTAGCTAATCAGGAGCATTAAAGATGTGTACTTCTATGAGGTGTCCTTTTTTCTTATATTTGTATCCACAGCACTTAGTACAGTGCCTTTGTGCTATAGTAAGTATCCTTATGATAAGCGCCAATACATACTACTTGTCTGCCTTGCTTAACCAGACCTATTATTGAAGAAGTCATTTGTCAGCAGTGTGTAAGCCATTTGGGATGTGAAAGCAGGAAGCATGAGTTGGAAGACTATTGCAATAGACTTGTTGAAAGGCCATGACTGGGAATGGATAGGAAAAGTGGGGTAGAAGAAATGGCTCAGAAAGAAATTAGTTTTGAGAGAAAGATGGTGAGTTCTGTTGGAGACAGACCCATTGAACTGCAATTAGGAGAAACCTCAAACCATCTGCTCCAGCCCCTTGATTTTACAGATGAAGCCCATGGAATTTTAGTGCCTTACCAAAGGTCACACAAGTATTAAGTATCCCATGGGGTCTGATCCTGGCCTTCTGATCCCAGTTCCAGAGCTTATTTAGTTTGAAGTGTCAATAGCACACATGGGTGGAAATATCCTGAAGACATTGGAAATGCTGTCATCAAATTAGATGTCCGAGATTTGGGAATTGTCTGCATCAAGTTTGAAGCTAAAGTGCGGATGAAATTCCCAAGGGAAAAAGTGGAGAGACATGTGGAAAGATTGTAAGCATCTGAAGGGGTAGAAGGAAGAAGATGAAATGGATAGGCTAAGCAAGAGAATGTCTGGCACCAAAGCCAAGAAAGAGAGGATTTTAGAAAAGAGGTGTCAAATGCAAATGAGAGATCAACGAAGAGAATTTAGTAAAAGTGATTTTAATAATAAAATTCATTACTTTAGTGCTTATAACTTATGGTCATTCGATGATGTGTGATAAATGACAAAATGAAAAACCACTATTGGGCAAAAGCCATTTTTGCAAGGGATTGAGCACGAAGAATTAGAACTAGAGGATTAATCTTTTGAGTCTAGAAGGAAAAGAGGGGATGAAGGAAGCTGGAAGAAATAACAGGATAAAAAAAATTATACATATATGGTGTTTGTAGGGTAAATTTTAAAGAACTGGATTATTTGTAGGCAGAGAAGAAAGAGCTAGTGGAGGAAGGTTAGGCTGAAGATGTAAAGAAGTAATGATTAAATGACAGATAAAATAAGGTACCCAAAAATGCAGGAGAGTATGGGATGAGAATATAAGTGAAAAGGTTAACCCCAAAAGTAAGTAACTGAATCATAAAATGTTAGAGTTGGAAGGGAATTTAAAAGTCAGGAGTGAGGAAGAAAAAAAGTGAAGAGAAATTTTGGTTTGGAGTAGAGAGAATTTGAGTAACCTTTCATCTTAAAAGAGGGTCCAGTTTTTTAAAATATGCTTTTCATTGAAATCGTAACTTTTTTTACATATAATTGGGAAAAAAAATGGGAAAATTAAATGTAGGCATATAGACAAAAATGGAAGGAAAAAAATCAGAACTATTTTTAGGTTATTCTACCGACTGCAGGACTATAGTGCATGAAAGACGGCAATTAAATCAGGATAGTATAGTCAAATAAAGATATCTGTGTTCTAGTCCCAAGACTAGACCAGCTGTGTGGCCTTATGCAAAGTCATTTAGCTTTGGGACATATACGTGGTGAAGTGAATAGAGCACCGGCCCTGGAATCGAGTTCCTGAGTTCATATTTGACCTAAGACACTTGACACACTTACTAGCTATGTGACTTTGGGCAAAGTTATTTAACTTTTCTGAGTTGAGCCTCAGGTTCACCTCATTAATGAGAAAGTTGAACTGATCTCTATTTCTCAGTCTTTTTTCAGCTCTCATTCTATAATCAAAAGCAAATATGGAACTGACAACATTGATTTATGAAAAAAGTCTTTAATATTTTCTTAAATAAAAGCATCTTATTAGTCTTAAGGACCTAGTTTGGGTTTTACATGGTATAACAGTTCAAATTAAGTCAGTTTTGCCATTTATTTTAAATGTGAAGGGAAGCAAACATGTAAAAAAAGCCAGTGATATTCTTTAAAATTAAACGAGAAATACTACAAATGGAAATTGCACACAGTACAACAAGCTTATGATGACTCAATGAAGGTAAAGGTAAAGTGGATAGAGCACCAGGCCTAGAGTCAGGAAGACTCATCTTTCTAAGTTCAGATTTGCCTCAGACACTTTGTAACTGTGACCCTGGGTAAATTGTTTAACACTTTGCTTCAGTTACCTCATCAGTAAAGTAAGCTGGAGAAGAAAACGTAAGCCACGTCATTGTCTTTGCCAAGAAAACCCCAAATAGGGTAGTGAAGAGTTGGACACGATTGAAATGACGCAGTACTGTAACTTACATCAGCACTGTTTCCTTAAATTGATAGATGGTGATTGAAACTGCAGCAAAAAGCTTATACCCACTAAACATTATGTTAAATATTTCATTCTCTTCATTGACTATATATGCAATTCAGATTTTGTTCTTTATTTTGACGTGACTGTAAAAGAAAAAACCTTTGGCTTGGAGCCAGAACCATGTTTGGTTTTTCACTTCTGCAGCCTCATACTTTGGTGTAGGTGCAGTAACAGAAGACCTCCCTGAGGTGTAAGAATGCAGTTTTTGCTGTTCTTAATTATGCTCTTAATCTAATGATTAAACCAACTGCCATCAATTAAAAAAAGAATTAGCTGTATCCTGTTAGTATCTCTTTTAATACCCATTTTCTAAAAAATATTCAATTAGCAAGGGTTTATTGAAAAAAAAAATCCTACTTTTAAAGTGAGTTCTCTGATTTCCAAATAAGCCCCATCTATACCAATTTGGGAACAATACAAAGAAAAAAAGGAGGGAGGGGAGATCTATGATTAATTACATCATCGTTAGGAAAGCAGGTAGAATCAGCAAACTACAAACCAGTGAGCTAAATTTCTATTTCTTTTTTTTTTAATTTTATTATAGTTTGCATCATTCATTTCCACAAGATTTTTAGTTACATATTTTCTCCCCCTCTTCCCCCCCCCCACCTCAAAACAGCCATCCCAGTGTGTCCTCCCTCCCCCAGTCTATTCTCTCCTATGT
>CM053588.1:147932367-147943352 GCA_028646515.1 Pseudochirops corinnae
CCTTTTGAGCCCTACAGTTTGGGGAAGGGAAGTGAGAAGCTGGGAAGCTTCCAGAGGAAGACAACCAGAATGGTGAGGAGCCTGGAATGGAAGACAGAACAAATGATGAAATCTTCAGACTGGAGAAGAAAAGACAGAGGTGTGCCATGACAATGACAACGTCAAGTATTTGAAAGGTGTCATGTGAAAAAGGGATTATTAGACTTGTTCTACTTGACCCCAGGGGGATGAACATACAACAGATATGTTATATAATAACAGATGTTAAAATGTTATTAAATTAAAATTTAAAATTATTAAAATGTTAAAGATGTTATATAATAACAGATGTTAAAAGGAAGTGAATTGATGGAGGAAGAAACTTCCCAATAACTAAAGCTATCCCAAAGTGGAACAGGCTACTTCTGAAGGTAGCAAGCTCCCTGGCATTAGAGATCTTCAAGCAAAGGCTGGATGACCAATTGGATATGTTGCAGGAGGGATTCTTTTTTATTTTTTTAAATTTATTTTTAGTTTTCAACATTCATTTCCACACAATTTTGAGTTACAGATTTTCTTCCCATCTCTCCCCTACCCCTGACCCCAAGATGGCAAGCACACTGAATATCCTTTCCCCCAATCTGCCCTCTCTTATAGCCCTTCCAGTTCCCCCCTTTACTTTCTTGTAGGGCGAAATGGATTGCTATACCCCATTGCCTATATATCTTATTTCCCAGTTTCATGCAAAAAAACCCCAATATTTTTTAACATTTGTTTTTAAACCTTTGGGTTCCAGATTCTCTCCCTTCTCCCCTCTTCACCCACCCCCAGTGAGAAGACAAGCAATCCAATATAGGTTATACGTGTTATGTTATAAACGTTATAAAGGTTATAAACATTATGCAAAACATTTCCATAATAGTCATATTGTGAAAGACTATGTTTCCCTTCATCCTATCCTGCCCCCCACTTATTCTATTTTCTCCTCTGACCCTGTCATTTTTCAAAAGTGTTTGCTTCTAACTACCATCTCCCCCAATCTGCCCTCCCTTCTATCATCCCCCCTCTTATCCCCTTCCCCCCTACTTTCCTGTAGGGTAGGATACCCAATTGAATGTGTATGTTATTCCCTCCTTAAGCCAAATCCAATGAGAGTAAGGTTGACTCATTCCCTTTCACCTTCCTGTTCTTCCCCTCCATTGTAATAGCCTTCTCTTGCCTCCTTTATTTGAGATAATCCACCCCATTCTAGATCTCCCAGTCTCCGACCAATATATTCCTCTTTCACCTCTTAATTTTATTTTTTTGATATCATTCAATATGGAGAACAGAATCTATTCTTTTTTTGAAGGGGGAAGGCAAGGCAATTGGGGTTAAGTGACTTGCCCAAGGTCACACAGCTAGTTAAGTGTCACGTGCTGAGGTGGAATTTGAACCCAGGTCCTCCAGACTCCATGGCTGGTACCCTATTCACTGCACCACCTAGCTGCCCCCAGGGATTCTTTTTAAGGTATAAGTTAGACTACCATAGCCTCTGAGGTCCCTTTCAACTGTTTCTATTGCCTACCGCAAATGGCAGGAACACATCTACCTGTGCCTCCCCTCCCACTTAGAATACCATTTTCACCTTGTGTCTGCCTACCCAAATTCTCTCCACCCATCAAGAACTCAAGCCCCACCCCTTCCACCTTCCCTTCTCTGACCTCCTTGGCTTGTTTCTCTTTTTCTTTCTCCTATCACATTAATGAATGGCCCTCATTTGGTATTGTTTTGGAATAATGTCTGTGATAAAGTTTGGTCCTTTTGCAATGTGTCTGATTCTTTGTGACCCCTTTTGGGGTTTTCTTGCCAAAGATACTGGAGTACTTTGCCATTTCCTTCTCCAATGATAGAGGCTAGACTAGTGTAACCTTGGCTCACATCTATGAAGTAAATTTACACAACAGGACCTGGATTTGTAGCAATTCTGTACCTTTGAAATGGTTTATGCTTGTGCCCCCAGTTAGCAGAATTCTCTAAGGGTGGGCTGGGGTTTTAACTTCCCTTTCTCTTAAATAACTCCACATCCCACATCCTCCAGTTGCAAACAAAGAACACCAGGAAACTTGAAGACAAAATCAGTTATGGGTGTGTATAAAATTAATATAAAAATCTGTCCAATGCAGTCTCCTGACAAAAAAAGAAATTAAATGAAAGTAAGGCAGAGGTGAGGTTAGACCTGACCTTTCCTCCTTTCTGGGTTTCTCTCTGCATTCCTGCTACAGGAATGAACACATGACAACTCCACCCCTTCCCATACAGAATGCCACATCTCTGCTTGTTCATGTAGAGGTTACCTCTCAGATGACCTCTGAAAAAAGGGGCCTGTGGCTATCCTGATCACTGGCTTTCAAGGCTGTCCTGATGCTTAGGAGGTGCAGGCTCTGGGAACCCCCTTGAATTCTGATTGAATCTTCCTATTTGATGAGCCATTTGCCTGAGGCCATAAGCCTTCCCTTTTAACTAGGCCCAAACCTCTGTTACCAGCCAGCTCTCCTTTGTCCAGCAACTTCCCACACTTTGATCCTCCCAAGCCCTCCATTATCCCATCTCCTGGTATTCTTCAGCTACTTCCCAGGTTAATCTCTCATCACTGGAGTCTGACCTCATTTGACTCCTCCTAAAGACCCTCCCCAAACTCCTCCTCCAGACCACCCTAGATTCCTCCCACAACCTTTCTGTATATAAGACCCTATCTTACCTCCATGAGATGTAAGACCAGAGAATTATCTAGCACAGACTCAGTCTATGTCAGATGACTCTGGCCTGCTTGCCCAATGCACAAGCATTTTTTTTTTTCACATTTTTTTTTTCACACAGGCTCCTTAAGAGTCTACCCAATGTGACAAATCTTTAATAAACTTTACTTTCTTTGGCTGAGAGAAGACTTGAGTCAAATTCATTCGGCAGGACCTGGCGCGTTGGTATTTTGGGGTCTCAAGCACCCCTAACCCTATACCTCTACATGTCATGTTTCCCTTACCTCATCAATGCCATCAAATAATTGCCACCTCTCTCACAATTCTCTCCTTTTTTCCTCTCTTCCCACATCCCCTCCCCATCCGTGGTTTTATCAGGATTAGTTTCCTTTCTGTTGAGTACAAAAAATCTGAGAGGATTTTGTGGCCAGCCCAATCCTTGCCTCAAGTGGTTACATTAGTTTTTTTCTTAAAACTTGTTGAAATCCTCTAGATTTAATCAGGAGAATAATGCTTGAACCATTTCTTGATGACCTAAGCAATAAGAGCCATCACTGGAGTAATCAAGAATTGTTCTCTTCCTTCAGACTTCTGAGCTTCCGACTAGCACAGCCAATACAGAGGGAGGGAATCTATGCCCAACTAAATCAACCCTGTATTCTTGCTAAATATCCCTCCTGCTTTGGCCAAATGAATCTCTTTTTGAACTTTTAGATGATTTAAGTGTCTCATTTAGTTCCAAATGAAATCTGAAGCCCTAGACCAGCCTGAAAAAGATCTAATCTATAACAGGTGCTCAATGATGCATCCTTATGTTGCTTAATTTTTCACATACTTGCTTTGTCTCCCCACCTAAACTTTTTTTGGAGAACTGAACCCAACCATACACCACACAGCACCTACAACTACCCTGTGCACATGATAGGCACTTCTTTTGTAAGAGATGAGATGCTGCAGTGTATTGGGGAGAAAAACAGAATTAAAGTCAGAATCCTGCTCCAACATTTACTTATCTGAGTCAGTGGGCAAGGTATTCTTAGCTTCTTCATCCATAAACTTGGGATAATACTGGGACTATCTTCCAGGGTGGTTGCAAGAAAACACTTTGTAGACCTTTAAGTATAAATGAGTGATCAAACCTGTTGTCATTAATAATAATGAGGAACACAGGCAATAATTTATGTCTGAATTTCTTCCATGATTGGGTACCCATGGAACCAAGATGGCATTCAAGACTCAGTCTCAGCTGGACACCATCAGATTCATTCAGAAGCCCCAGAAAGATGTATATCCTAGGGATTCTGGAGAGGAAGCTTATGTTAGAATGAATCAGAATGAGAGGATTTTAGAGCTACAAGGAATATTCTGTCTAGTCCACTCCTGTTTTTTTTTTTAGCAAGTTGCTCCAGGTTTCTCTTTTTTCCTCCTTCTCTAAGATACATGGGGATTACACATAAAACCGAAGCAATTTACCTCCTTTGCATAGATGTGGAACATTATTTACACGAATAACCCTGATGTATTGGTTTGCTTTGCTAAACTCTTTTTCATTCTTTGTTATAAGGAGTGCCTTGGTGGGAAGAAAAGGGGGAATATGTGTGTGTGTGTGTGTGTGTGTGTATAAATCTATGCATATAAAATATATAATGTTTATAAATATATATACATAAATATCTGTATTTAATATATATAATATGTGTATATGGATATATAAAATATATTATGTGCATAAAATATATATAAATATATTTATATTTAACATGTATTAATAACTTTAGTTAGTTTTGCTTAGGACGAATCCCTCCCTTAATCTTTGCGGCTGCACATACATACATACACACATACATACACACACACACACATACATACATACATACATACACACATACATGAAATGAAGTGGACAGACCAAAATAACCATTTTTTTTAAATTAAGGACTCAAGTTCTTAAGAAGATTACCAAGGCCCTAGCGTCAGCCCTTCTACTCCAGCCAGGAGTGAGGCAAGAAACTGCTCAGGTTCCTCTAAGTCTGAAATTTCAAGGAAAGTTTAGTCTGTGAAATGGGGACATTTTTCCCCCCAGATCGTCAGCTTGGTCTTCTCATCCCAGCACCCATGTTTCAAAACAAACACCAGCTGCTTCAGAGGCAGGAGGGGATAAACAGCAAACAGCATGCAAAATAAATATGGGTAGATATTCGGCATCCTCACTCAAACACATTTTTGTTTTGACCCCGCCCGACTGCACAGTAAAAATAAACAGCAAACTTTGGAGTCAGGGACAGGACAGGCCCCTGCGGAGGGAGGAATAACAAAAGCACCCTCCATTCCAGTTGCAGCTAAGGAGGGAAAGAAGAAGAGGAATGACAGTGTTCCAGTGAACCGGAAATCAGACACACACCTTCTCAGCTAGCTGGGAGCAGAGAGATCAGTGGTTCCCAAACAGCTTAGTGTGAGTGTCTATATCCTATATATGTGTGGGGGGGTGCGTACGGATATATGGAAATATATGAACACACACACACATAATTGAGAGAGAGTGAGTCACTAAAGCTTATGTTGTGGGCACTTACTTCTGATCTGCTCTATGTTTTATCCTTTTGGCACATTCCATTCCGGCTTATTCACATGGCCATCTTTTCATGTTGACTCCCTAGAACAGTAGACCACAGAAGGGCCCCTCTTTCACCCACTGATAGAAAGAGCCGGACACATTAAACACAGATCACGTTGCCACCCTCATTTCCTTGGTACAATGTCTGGCATAGAGAAGGTGCTTAATTAATGTCTGTTGGTTGATCGAGGGGACAAATAGGCCTCACTTCCCATTTTCTTCATCATTGTAATTTGTATCATTATGTCTTCTTGAATCCTCAGGTGAGCAGCCTTTCTACTGTGTTTGTGTTTCAAATTTTGTTCCCTTTTTGCCACCCCAGCCCCTACAGTTAATTCACCGTCAAAAACAAATTCTTTCTCTACAAAATGTCCTTGGCTTACTTCTTTTCTATTCCCATTGACACCACTGGAGTCTAGAGCCTGGTCACATTGTTGCCAGGGGCTGAATCTAGTACAAAAAGTTTGACCAAGGGCAGAGCTCTTTGTTTCCATTCTATCCACTTGGAATCCCTGCTCCCACCATCTTTTTCACCAATACTTGTCCTTCACCTCCTTCAAAAGTAATTTCAAATATCATTGCCATTCATTTCAATGAGCATTTGTTAAGCACTTCTGAAAAAGTTTACCTCCTTCTGGAATGGAAGAACACATACATGCAAAAATAAATGGAAGTTTCAGAAAACTGGAGAAAAATTTAGGAAAAGCACTAACAACTGATGGGATCAGGAAAGGTTTTGTGCAGCAAGTTGCACCTCTAGAAGCATGCTAAGGTCTCCTTTTATTTTAGGAAAATTTTCTTTTAGGAAATATTAATAAAGAATATTATGTCAGTATTTTGAGCATTAGGCTCTTCTGAATTGAAAAATTTTATCAGCTTCCCTTGATTAGAAGGCTTAATCACTGCCAAGGAATCAGTGCTGTAGCTTGAAGTCCTTGTGAAAAAGATGAGAAAAGCTGGGTGTTTGAGGGACCCCAAAGAATCCCTGAAGGGTTATAGTCTGGAAAGAATTCTTAGGACTCAAGCAATCTTTTAAGTCAGGATTGTAAAAGTTTATTGTTATGCTTTATAGTGGGCAGGAGGGCTTAGGGAACCTGCAAACTTAGAGGAGTCAGGGGTATAAATTATAAAGCCATAAAATCGTAAATCAGGTAGGTGAGTAAGGGTGGGATTAGGGAGGAGTTAAGGAATGGTCAGTGCTTAAAGGGACATGCACTTTCCATATCTACTGTGCAGGCGTATTACCCATAATTCACTGGGAAAAACCCACAGGGGAGGAGCTACATGGAGGTGTGGTTTTAGGCTTGAAATGACACTGGGTCACCTAATGGTCAGAACTGACTGAGAGGTGTCCAGTCTGTAATCCATCAATGTCCTGTTTAACAAGATGGATGTTGGGAAGCTAGGCTAATTGGGGATTCAGAATGTGCCTAACTGGAGAAGAGTTAGCTTACTGATAGTGCGTTGAAGGATTCCTAGGTACAGCTGGCCATTAGAACAAGGTAAAGTGGTAAAGGTAAAGAGGTCTAAGTTAAAGTGCTTGTTTAGATGGTTTAGTGAAGGATTCATAGGTATAGCTTGTTATTGTACCAAGCCGGAATAAACAGTTCATGAATTGTTGCTAGGCAGAGTGCTGGCCTAGGGAAGAGGCAGAGTTAATGCTTTGAGGCTGGGGGAAGTGTGATTTTACAACTTGATTTCACAAGCTGATATCACAAACATAGGTACCCAAACACAAGTGTGATTTTACAAACTGAAGTTACAACTGGATGTTACAAACATAGGCACCCAAGCACCCCATCACTTGGTTTGATTTTTATCAAAGTCTTAATGAGTTCTTAACAGAAGAAAATCAAGTTCAGTGAAGAAATTTGATTTCCAGTTTCTAGTGGCTAAACTTGGAGTGAAAATGTCTTTGTTTAATTGAATTTAGAGAAGTGTCTCTGGAGTTGGACTTTAATCAATATCTCTTAAGAGGAAGTGGTAAAACAGGGAATGTCCTTTTGTTAACAAAAGGACTAAATCAATAAAGGTGACCCTTTTGTTACCCTGGAGGTGATCTTAGTTTTTCAGGAACATAAATTATGTCCACAGGAACACCTCTGAACACTGATAGTATTTTTGATCCACTTAAAATTTTTAAAATAATTAAATTAAAATTTATTAATTAATAAGTTTAATTAATTATTAATTGACAATTTCAAAAAATTTAAAGGCACCATTATCTTGATGATAATTTTTTGATAATTTGATAATCTTGATGATTAATTTTGCCTTTTTTTTTTACCCTTGAGCTCTATAAAATGTAAGAAGACACTGATTGTGTCAGAGAGAGTTCCAGCACAGAGGAGGAAACACCAACAAACACATTGGTTGCCATCTAAATAGCAACGACTACAGATAATTAATAAAGTTTCTTTGATTTATTTGTGCTAAAAAGAACAGAGTACTGAGTTTTTCTTCCACATAACTGAGGGGAACCTTGGAGGGAGGTGGGGATGGCAAGAGTCAATGGTTAGAAGGAAGGGCATTTCAGGAATTGAGCTTAGAGAATCCATGCATAGTCATAAAAGTAGGAGTTGAAATGCTGTATATGAAGAACAAATAGGCAAGTTTTACTTTATTGGGAAGTAGAGTATGGAAAGAGAAGGAATGTAAAATAAATCTGGAGAGATGAGTTAAAGCCCAATTGTCAGAGAAATGTACATTGTATCCTAGGAGGTAGCCTTTCAAGTCAAGTCGACAAGCATTGTTGCTAGGCTGGACTGGCTTTCTATGAAGCATATCATCTCAGCTGGACAGCTTGCATGGCTGCTAGGCTGGTTCCTTGCAGAATCAAGGATCTGTGCTAGACCTACTGGATTTTCTTTTTATAGGCAGCTCTAGGTTCTACCACCTGCAACAACAAGCTCATATGAATGCTAGTGTACTTTTTTTTTTAACCTGAATTACTACAGTGATCTTTCAGATCACATGGCAGATACCCATAGTTTAGGACTGGCAAGAAGCCTCTCCAGGTCTGTTGTTTGTGGGCCAGCATTCTGAGGTCTGTCACCACTGAGCTGTCCTGGTGAATGACCTCACCCTAATTTATAGTGACCATTAAATCTATTTCCCTAATTTCTGTTGGTCTGTGAAGATTGGTGCCCAGAGGGAAAAGTAGCATCTCTGTCCTGTATGTGAGGTCATTGTCTCTGGTAGCTTTTTCTATATGTAACTGAGCTACTCAAACCCTCATATTTTATAGAGGGATGGAAATGCTTCATTTGCACCACACTATGTTATGGGAATCTGAAGATCTTCCCTGCCCCTAGGCCCTTTGCTAAAGTGGCTACGTGACTCTGAGGACCCTTGGATATTTGAAAGTATACTCTGTTCCTTAATAGGCTGAATGTGGTCACATGGAGCCTGTGGCGCCAGGCTTGTTTTCCAGGAATGCCGGTGCCTTGTAGCTTTGTGATTGGGCAGTGGGTCCAGAGGGCTGTGACATTCTCCAATAATTCTGGAAACTTGCCTCTCCAGACGTTTTGGGTAATTGTAGTTATGCAAATATAGCTTGAGTCCTTATCTAGTGCTTTCTCTACCAAGAAGTCAAAAAGAAAGCATACACCAAACAGCAAGGCGTTTAAAGGAGAAAGAATAGCAAAGTAAAAAATCAAGAAAATCAATCAATATAATCATTCTCAGCCCCCCATGCTCAAACTAGTATACTCTCTCTGTCTCAGTTCAGGATTGGTTAGGTTCTTGGTTCCAAAGGACAGGACAAGGAAAGGCAGCAATCTCTTTTATCTGCTGCTTATGTTACCAGGGGAAAACCTAATGGGCACGCAGGTCAGGGCAGAGATCCTCATTGTAGTCCTGGAATCAGGGAGGAGGGAAATCCTAATATCTGGGCCTGTGGTTCCTGATCCTGCCTGTATGTTCTGTTTCCTAAGTTGGGGTTTGGGATATAGATGTGGCTGTTGATATCATTAATCACAGTCCTATTCAATGGCTGACTGTTCTTTTTTAAAATAATTCGGTTTTTTATTTTATTTTTTTGTTTTTTAGAGGGAGGAAGGTAGGGCAATTGGGGTTAAGTGACTTGCCCAAGGTCACAAAGCTAGTGTTAAGTGTCTGAGGTTGAATTTGAACTCAGGTCCTTCTGACTCCAGGGCCAGAACTCTATTCACTGCACCACCTAGCTGCCTCAATGGCTGATTGTTCTAAGAAGAAAACTGGCATGACTGGAAGGCACCAGGCAAAATGTAGCAAAGTGGTTGAGAGGGCAACTTGAAAGCAAGGTAAATTGAAATAGATATGAGTTACTGTAAATATTTGATAAAATTTGGGTGAAGTTCAAAACATGAAAGAACCCAAAATACAAGTTTGAGTGGACCCATCACAAGTCCTGGGTGTGGTAACCCAAAACAAGAATGTTTTGGGTGAATCCAGGACCAGGCGGAACCCAAAATACCTTGTAGCCATCTGTAGCATTCCTAGACAGTCACCAGACAACATTCTGGGTGTGTACAACCTTTAATTATATAAGGCTGGATTTCAACACTATAGTACTTTTCCCCAAACAATATAACACTTTTTCCCACATATGTCTCCAAGAAGAACATGACAGTACAAAAAGCCTTAACACTATAATGAAGGAAATAATAGAAGAAAACTATTGAGAACTTCTGAATATAGAAAATGAAATACCAATCGAAAGAACTTGTCGATCATGCCCAGAAAAATGAAAAAACCCAAGGCTGCAAACTCTAAGACACAAAGCAGTTAAATTTAACAATTCAATTGAGAAGCAAGAAAGTTTTATTGAGGGAAAATATTAATGGCATGAGAAGGGCAGTCAGGGTAATCTACTGGGGTCCTGAATGGAGTTAGGCACCCAAAATGGGCAAAAAGAGATAGGTTGTGACAGGGTTTTTATCTAAGTCAAGTAGAACCAGCCACTGAGAGAAGGAAGCAGGGAATTTAGACCTGAAAATTTGGCTTGCATTTAGCAGGGCAAAGAGAGTAATGAATTCCTTACTCTTGCACAAATGACATTACCAGTGGGGAAGGAAACATATTCTATACAATTTATGCTACAAGGTGAGGAAGACACCTTCTTTTCGTAGTTTCATCCTTCTGCAACTTTCTTTTTTTTTTAAATTAAATTTTTTATTTTATTTTTGTTTACATCATTCATTTCCATGAAATTTTGAGTTACAAAATTTCTCTCCATCTTTCCCCTACCCACCACCCCAAAAGAGCCATCCCAGTGTATCCTCCCTCACCCATTCTATTCTATCCTATATCTTCCCCCCTCACTCCTCTGACTTTCCGGTAGGGCAGGATGTATCTCCCAACCAACAGTGCCTGTGTATTTCAAGTTCCAGTTGGATGTAGTTAATAATAATAATAATAATAATAACAATTGTATATATATATATATGTACATATATATATACATATATATTTTTAACATTTGATTATAGAACTTTAGATTCTAGATTCTTTCTCTTCCTCCCTCATCACCCACCCCCACTGGAAAGACAAGCAATCGAATACAGGCTGAACATGTGAAATTACACAGAACCTCTCCACAGTGAGCACACTGTGAGAGTCTGATTACATGTCCCTTCTTCCTATCCTGCCCCCCCCAACCACTCTCCACCCTG
>CM053588.1:147943852-147960165 GCA_028646515.1 Pseudochirops corinnae
TATTTTTTAGGGTGTTAATTTCTTCAGTTAGATTGCTGACTCTCTTTTCATGATTTTCTTGGAACATTCTTATTTCTCTTCCCAATTTTTCTTCCACTTCTCTCATTTGGTTTTCAAAATCCTTCTTCAGCTGATCTCTAGCTTTAAGGCAATCTTCATGTTTATTGGAAGCTTTTGGTGGGGGAGCTCTGGCTGCACTGTCCTCCTGCAGCTCTCTGCCTTGGTCTTTGTTTTCCCCAAAGAAGGAATCTAGGATTTAGTTGCTGTTCTTACTTTGCTTCTTATGCTTATTCTTATTCATGGTTGGTCAGTCCGTGATTTTTTTTTTTTAACCTCTGTGGAGCTCTGCTTTCAGAGGGGAAAGCTCTGTCCCAAATCGCTGGGGTCCTCCCAGCTGCAGGAGCTCTTAGGAAGTTGCTGGGTCTTCCCCCACTTCCAGCTCACTGAATGAAAAAGAACCACAGGACCAAAGCCCAAGACCACAATCCGGATCCAGGCCGCTCAACGTGAGAGCACTTGGCCTCTGAACGATCACTTGGTCCCCCTGCAGTCTGCAGGCCAGGAGCTCTGAAGCCGCAATGTTGAGGTGGGTGCAGGACCTCCGCTTTTTGCTTCCTAGCCCTGGAGGCAGTTGGGCCAGACCACTTTTCTCCCATGACCCCGCAAGCCCCACTGACCTAATTCTGGCCGTAGCTGCCGCCAATCGGCTCACCCGAAGCTCTAGCCGGGGCTCGGCTCCTCTCGTTCAGCCGCCCCCGGGACACAGCCACGGCTTCAGGCCAGGCTGGTTTCAGTTTGCAGGGCTGATATGGTTCCTTGTAGCCAAGCTGACTTTAGTGGAAAGTATATTTGTGTGTGGTTTGGAGTTCTACAATTAGTTTAGAGTCATATTTTATAGGTATTTGGGGTGGCTATGTGAGCTACGATGTGTTGCTGCTCCTACGCCACCATCTTGGCTCTGCCTCCCCCTTCCCCCCGCCCCCGCAACTTTCTTTGTCTCACTATTGCTTCACTTTGGCTTTGAAGCTGTTGTGTGCTACTCTCCACTGAGTGGCAAGGGCCATGAGGTAGCTTTCATCTGTTGGCAAGACCAAGGAGGGGAAAGAGGAATTGACCTTTTGTGAAACTGTACACGGTCAACAAGCCTGGGAGTGATGATCAATACATTTTTTTTTTTTAGAAAGGACACTGCCAATATACAAAAAGGATGCTCAAACAAATGTCAAGACTTTTTTTCATTTGACTTGCTCTGCTCCTCCATAGAAAGTCCCCAAACCCTCATGCCTAACTGAGTTAGAATAAGTTAATTCCTTTCAACACCCATCAGTCCTCCAGAACTTTGGATCTGGGCCAAGCACATTACCTTAAAGATTTGATAAGCCTCCAGGAGGCACTTATCAACAATGGCAGGGAAGGTCAAAACTGGTGACCTTTGCCCTGTATTCTTTTTGTATTCATTCTTTTCACTATCCTTTTTGACCTGTCTATAGCTTTTGACATTGCTAACTATTCCATCCTCCTAGACACTCTCTTCTCTCTGGGTTTTCTAGACAGTACACTCTTCTAATTCTGCTCCTACCTGTCCTACTGCTCCTCAACCTCCTCTACTAAATTATCATCTGTATCCCACCCCTTTTGTGTGGGTGTATCCAAAGACTATCCCTGGACCCAGTCCTCTTCTTTCTCTACACTGTCCTGATGATCTCATCAGCCCCTCATGCTCAAACTAGTGTTTGATTATTATTTCTCTGCATATGATTCACAAAACTACATATCCAGCCATCATTTCTCTACTGGTCTACATTCCTATATTATCAAATTCCTATTGTACCTATCTCAGTGCAGCATCTACCTAGATGCCCCAAATCTCAAATTTGAAATATCCCAAATCCAACCCATTATCTTTCCTCCGAAGTCCAGTCTTGATGTTTCTATATCTGAAAAGAATACTACCATTCTCCTATTTGCCCAAGCCCTGAACCTCAAGGTCAACCTCAACCCTTCCCTCTTCCTTGGTCCACATATCCAATCAGTTGCCAGGTCTTGTTGATTCTGCTACTACAACATCTCTCATATCTTTTCCTCTCCTCTTGCCACCTATACTGCCTTCAGGCTCTTATCTCTCACCTGAGATATTGCAAATAGCCTCCTAGTAGGTTTCCCTGTCTCCAATCTCTTTCCTCTCCAATCCAGCTGAAGAGGCTCAGACTGGTCTGTCTTTATGCTCCACATAGGCCCCATTACTGACTTTCCGAATTTTAAAATCTTAGGAGGAAAAGACAACAAAAATGATGAAGAAAGCAGTATTGATAAAAATGAATAAAACATCTTTATTTGAAATGAAAGTAACATTTTTAAAACTCTCACTGTAAGCACGGAGGATGACTTTTGTGGTGATTATTATGTCTGTCTTTTTTTTTCCTTAAAAAGAAATCTCACTGAAAATATACCTCAAGCCTTTCATGGGAGATGCAAGGGACTATGGGTATGGAACGTTGCATGTGCTGTCACATGGGATTGACGTGTGAGTTGGTTTTGCTGAAAACTCCTTTTAACGTGTGGTAAAAGGGAAGGTTGGCCTGGAAGGGGAGGTGGGCTATGTATATTTGGGAAGCAATATGACATAAAAACAAATACTCAAATGAACTTATGATCTCACTGATATGGAAGCTTCTCCAGTGCTGCAGATCACAACTTACCCGTCTCATGGAACTTTTGTCCACGTCCTCCCATAAGTTTGCCATAGGGGGAACGCCAAGATGGTAGCAACACATATCAATAAAACTTTACAAAAATCCCCCAAGGAGATGTCATTTTAGGGAGGGGATGCATAGTCTGAGGTCATTTATATCTGGACCATATGGTAATTAATACTAGTATACTAAATATTTGACTTAGCACTGACATATAAGTTCCCTAAACATTCACTAAACTCATTTTTAATTATTTAATTAGTTTTAGTTTTCAATATTCACTCACTAAACCTATTTTAAAAAGCACAGAACCCTTGACTAGAATATTTTAAAAGACTCCTACTAATTACTTCACTCCCATCTCTTCCATTTGCTGCCTCTTTGCCACATTTTTGGGCTCCAAGTATGACAAACAAGCCAACTGATATTGTTTTGAGAGTAAAGTTGTGGTTACTTGGTGACAATCTAAGAACACATAAGGGAATATCACTTCTGTGACGGCAGTACACAGCCCTTCTGCAGCTGAGTCCACACCCATTCCTCTGCTTTTGCCTTAGGTTGCTGATTCAGTCAGATTTTTCTTAGAGAAAAAGTGCTCCAAAAACTGAAATAAATGAAGATCTTAAAAGGAACTCACTCAGATAATTTTAGAAGATTCCTAAGGCTTAAATGAATAAAAATCTGTGGATTTGTGTTTATGTTGGTACTATCATCATCTTCCTCTCTTCCCATTCCCCACATACCACCTCCAATATTTAAGCAGAGTATTTGCTGTTGTTCAGTCCTTCAGTTCTGCCTGACTCTTCGTGACCCCATGGACCATACTGTCCATGGGATTTTCTTGGCAAGGATAATGGAGTGATTTGCCATTTCCTTCTCCAGTGGATTAAGGCAAGCAGAGATTAAAGCAGACTAAGGCTTCATGGAACCAGCTGTGATAAACCAGGCAGTCTAACTTTCCAAAGAAGAAAGATAAAGCAAATCATAATTTCTGGTGTTCATCATTTAGGTAGCTAAGTGTGTAAAATGATTGTGTAAAATGTTTTTCAGTGTTCCAAAGTAAATTCTTAAAATGCTATTAAACTTTAAACATAGCATAAAACTTTTAGGATTCCTGTGAAAATGAACCCTTATTTTAAAAATCAACATTGAAGTTGTTTGAAAACAAATAAATCTGAGTCAATTCTGTAGTAAAGGGAAAGAGCATTAAAATGGGTGTAGAGACCCTGCTGGATCTACAAGTCCTTCGAGAATCATTTAATCTCTTTCAGCCTCCATTTCCTCTTTAGTAAAAAAAAAAAAAAAGTTGGAGAAGGACTAAGTAACGTCTAAGTTATTTTATAAATCAAAAGTTCTATGATCTTTCCACATCTAGACCTCAAAGAACAGAAATTCAGCCCCACAGAAATATAGTCCTCAAATCTAAATGCAGGTTTGTCTGGTTGTATAAACACCACGGATGATGCACACAAGGATAAATGTGCTAATCAGTTTCAAGGGCTGCCCAGTTGGCCAACATTCCATATTAGTCTTTGAGAAGCTAAATTCCTCAGTCCAGAGCTTTAGGCTGCGTTTGAGTAGCAATAGTAGTTAGAGGTAGCACTGTTTTATACTAAAGATGGAAAGGGCACCCCAGCTTTTATCAACTAGGCTAATCTAGGGCACACCTTCCCTAGACTGAGCCTTTAGAACACGCTAATTAGGAGGAAACTAGATAAGCATTTACTTAGTGGATGGTAAAATTCCTTTGGTGTGAGGAGCTGCTCTTTGGGATTCATCCATCAGTCATTCTAGGTGTTCCATCTACTTGTCCTCTCTAGCCTGACTACTTCCTTCCACCCCTAGAGGGATGAGATACTTAGGCCTAGTCACAGGGACTCATTCCAAGTGTTTCCTTGGCTCGAACTCAGGCTCTCTCTATCTCTCTCTCTCTCTGTCTCTGTATGTCTCTCTGTCTCTCTTCACCTTCCTTCCTCCTTCATTCCCTCTCCCCGCCCCCCCAAATAAAAATAAGTTTTGTTGATGCTTTTTAGTTCCATAAGTGATACAGTGGATAGAGCACTGGGCCTGGAATCAGGAACAACTGAGTTCAATTCTGGCCTTAGAGTCCTGGAACCTGTGGCCTCCAGGCCATGTGTGACCCTCTAGCTCCTCAAGAATGGAACTCATCATTACCTTTCCTCTCTGAAGACGATGCTCACTCCTCTTCTTATTCCTCTTCCTAGACACCATTCCTTAATCCAGGGGTGAACCTATGGCCTTGGGGCCACAGGTGGTCTTCTAGATTCTTTGATTCAGCCTTTTGAATGAGTCCAAGTTTTCAAGGACAAATCCCTTCATTAAGAGGATTTGTTCTGTGAAGTTTGGATTCAGTCAAAGAGTTGAATTTGAAGTAGAGGGCCACATGTGACCTGGAGGCTGAAAGTTCCCCACCCTGCCCATGAGGATTGTGACTGTTTATTCATGGAAACATCAGATTTATTGAAGTTTTATGTTACCTGTTTCTCTGTATTTTTCTGAAACCAGATAAAGAGCAGCATAAGTGAGAGTTTGCTTTTCTCTTTTGGGTAGAAGGGAAATAATTTTAAATAAGCCTGACAAAAAGCTCAGATACCAGGTGTTTTATTTAGATCTTGGAAGTTTTAAATCCTATCACATTGATCTGGGAAATTTGCTTCTAGGAAAACTGCTATTATATGTGCTTTCAAAGTTCAATGACCTCGTTAGACATGTATTTAAAATGAATTTTAGTAATGCTAGAGCAGTGGTTCTCAACCTTCCTAATGCAGCGACCCTTTACTACTGTTCCTCATGTTGTGGCGACCCCCAACCATAAAATTATTTTCGTTGCTACTTCATCACTGTAATTTTGCTACTGTTATGAATCATAATGAAACACCTGAAATGCAGGATGTATTTAAATTGAACATACCCCACAGGCTAAAAACCGCTGTACTAGAGGATCTTAGATATAGGGCTGGAAGAGATCTTGTATGCCATCTAGTCCAACTCTCTCCTCTTACAGATGAGGAAGACGAGGCCCAGGGAGGGGATTAACTCTGACTTTTGGGACACTTTACTTTCCACTGGGCTACACTGCTTCCCAGGACTCAAGTTTTGCTTCTCACTGTAGCAGAAAAGCTTCCAGTGCAGCTCAAGCTGGAAGTGAGAAATCGCAGATTTAGATCTGGAAGTCCAATGAGGGCTGTGCTGGTAAATGTTTAATAACCCGCTCTCCAAGGGAAACAAATGTACCTCTGGTAGGTTTTTAAATCTACTCTGCATTATTAACATTTTCTTGTATCACTTTCTTAAGTCTAGACAATCAACAATGGAATACATCAAGCCCTGATTTGTGACAAATATATAGAACAAATGTGTTCTGTGACATTTGGATTCAGGCAAAGGGCCTCACTTGAAGACCTAGAGGGCCACATGTGAGGCTGCAGCTTCCCCACTCCTGGTTCTGGGTGTAATGTTTTACATTCTCAGCACCAAAACTTCAATTCAACAACACCTATTAAGTGCTGTTCATTGTAGAATGAACAAGGTACTGAAGAGGTTACCCATAAAGAGGGTTAGCCTTGCTCTGCAGACCTCAAAATACCAACACGCTGGGTCCTGTCGAATGAATTTGACTCAAGTCTTCTCTCGGCCAAAGAAAAGCAAAGTTTACTGAAAGTTCATTAAAAGTTCACCATACAGGAGCCAAGGTATCTGTGATGCTTGCACTGGGCATGCAGGACAGAGTAAGTCTGTGCTGGGTCATTCAATGGTGCTCTCACAGAGCAACTGCTAAGCCATTCTATGGTGCTCTCACCCCATATGGAGAGAAGATGGGGTCTTATGTACAGAGGAATCTAGGGGAGGTCTAGAGGAGGAGTTTGGGGAGGGTCTTCAGGAGGATTCAATGAGGTCAGACTCCAGTAATGAGTTTGGGGAGGGTCTTCAGGAAGAGTTAATGAGGTCAATGCAAGAGTGGATTGGTATTTTGATAGGCTCAAGGGTGGGAAGCAGATGGACAATGGAGGGCCAGGCTAGTAACAGAGGTTTGGGCCCAGCAACAATGAAAAACTCATGGCCTCGAAAATGCCTCATCAAGTGGGAAGATTTAATCAGACTTCAAGGGTTTTCCTAGAGCCTGTACCTCAAAGATTCAAGGGGAGCTCAAGGGGGTTCCCAGAGCCTGCACCTCATCAGGAATACCATCATATGTGATGAAATTCTTTATTATGAGAACAGGAGTTGGGATGAAGAAGATTACAAACCAAGCACTTAACTCCTTGGGAACAGACACTCTTTGAGGGCAGGACTGCTCATTTTCTATTTTTGTATTCACAGTTCCCTTGGTACCATAGTTCCTGGCACAATTCTCTCTCACCATCCATATCCATACTGTTGTTAAAGTCTGCCAATTTTACCTGTGCAACATCTCTCAAATACCTCCTTTCTTTCCTCTGACACAGCCGTCACTTTAGTACATCCTCAAAAACTCATGCTTTGATTAACGCTCCTTGAGGTTAGGGATGGTCTTTTGACTCTTTTTGTATTCCTAGCACTTAGCTGGCACATAGTAGGTGCTTAATAACATTGATTGCTTGATTGGGGAATAGATTTAATAATGGTACTGCTGGTCAGTTTACTGACATTTAAGGCATTTTTCCAAACTGCTTTCCAGAAAGGCTGAACCAGTTCACAGCTTCACTAACAGAGGATTAATGTTCATGTTTTTCAACAACCCCTCAATTGTCATTTTCCTTTTATGTTTTCTTTGCCAATTTGATGGGGATGAGGTAGAGCCAAACTGCCTCACTCTTTCAGTGGATATTTCAGACACCATGAGAAACCAAAGAGAGAGAGAGGAGGCAATTTATGGCTTTGAGTTCTTCTCAGTTCATATTTGTAGCCACTATTCACTTTCCTTTCTTCATGTTTTTGTTCTCTCTCTCTCCCTCTCTTCTCTCTCCCTCTCTCTCTCTCTCTCTCTCTCTCTCTCTCTCTCACACACACACACACACACACACACACACACACCATCTATGCCTTCAACAGTAATTTTTATTATAGGAGAATGACTTTACGAGGGGTCGGCCACCTTCCTTCAACTGACAGATTGTGCTAGATTCTTGGTAAGTCTTTTGCCCCATAATTAATATAGAAATCTTTCTGAAGATACCAGAATATTTCTAGTCAACACTCTTTATTCTAGTCTTCTTAAATATAAATTGCTAGTCTGATATTTTGGATAGAGCCCTGAATTTGGAATAAGAAGACCTGGATTTGAATTCTGGTTCAGCTACATCCTCTAACCTGTGTGACCTTAAGCAAGTTCCTTTAGCTTTCTGGAACTTGTTTTTCTTATATGTATAAAATGAGGTAATTGGAATAGATGCCCTTTTAAATTCCTCCAAGTTCTAGATCTCCCTGCTTCTATGAGTCTAGAATTTCCCAGCAAACCTCAGATTGAGAAACTTTTTTAACTTCTTGTCCTTTCCTCCCTCTCTCTTTCCCTGAGTCTTTCACATACCAAGGCCCCCAAGCCTCCTCCCTCTCTCACTGTAGTGCCCCTGCCCTATAGTTCTCCCCCTATTATGTCAAAGACACCCTTGGGAACAAAAGCTTTATATGCTTTATCAGGGAATAAAGGAAATCATAGTTAGGTTCCTATATAAATTGCTATGGGCAGGAGCCACCTTGTGGTCAAAGCTCCATGTACTGTGATTTCGCTGCATGAATGTGTTAAATTAAGCAAATGCTTTTGGTTTATAAAGGGAGCACACTGCATAGCTGAAGCATTTTTCAAAGTCATAAAGATGATGAAATGAGTTGTGTGGCTTATAACAACTCCTAGGAAACCTTTTCCCCAGTGGAACTCATTTCTGGTCTCCATTGAGTACAAGCCGTACTATTAGCTGTGAAAGGCTCCTCTCATGACAGCCGGAATGGTGCCTTAGAATAGCCTGTGTGTGCTGGGGATAGGGAGGAGAACGGAAGGAGGGGGGGGGGAGGTAGCTGGATTGCTGTATTATCATTAAGTCTGGCAGTAGGTCCAGGGAACTTTGGAAGGGAGCTCATTATTCTCTCTGCATCTGTTAAAGTGCAGTGTGGTTCCATAAAAAAAAAAAAGTCAAGAAGCCTTTGGGGGTAGTAAACAAGTTTTTGGTTTATTTTTTTCCTTATTGAATGTTTAAGAGGACAGAAGAGACAGAAAGAAGGAAAGGAGTGAGAAAGCCAGTAGTGGTATAATTTAAGAAGTGGTGTGGGAATTAACTGAGCCAGGTTCCTGTCCTACCTCTTTCAATGGCTTTGTCTTTAAAGTGATTCATTTCCCCCCTTTAGTTCCCTTCCAATTCCAACCCCACCCCCCCCAGCAGTTAACTTAGGTGCCACTCAGGGCCCTGGCATTTAGAGTGATGCCCTCTTCCTTCCTTCCAGTCCCTTAGATCTTAGGATCATAGATTTAGAGATAAAAATGAACTTAGAGACCATGGAGTCCAGCACCACCACCCCTCATTTTGCAGATGGAGACATTGAGACAGAGACGTTAAGTGACTTGTTCAGGGTCACATAGCTAGTGAGGCAGGAATCTAAACCTAACTCTCTGTATACTGCACCTGCTAACTATCCCCACTGAACCTGCATTGGAAGATTGATTGTGAAGGTATGTACAGAATATGATTTGATTATATAGTTTATACAACCACCATCTCTATTCCCTAAGATAGAAGTAGGGAAGGAAAAGAACTGCTTTTTGTCCTTTTCTTATTTTTAATTCCTTATCTCAGTGGTTCTTCACCTCACTTTCCTCTACTCTCAGAAGGGAAGAATTGAGGAAAACAAAGTAGAGGTTGTTGGGATGTTTTTACCTGAAAATGAAAGAAGGAAAGAAAGGAAAAAAAGAAGAGAGGGAAGAAGGAAGAAAAATAAAGGAAGAAAGGAAGGAAGGATAAAAGAAAGGAAGAAGAGGAAGGAAGGAAGGAAAGAGAAAAGGGAAGGGAAGGATGGAAGGACAGAGGGAAGAAAGGAGGGAAGAAAAGAGGGAAGGAAAGAGGCAAAGGGGAAGGAATGTGACATGGTCAGACTTACATTTTAGAAAGATCAGTTTGACAGCTGAGCGGAAGATGTAGTGGAATGGGAAGAGAATTGAGTCTGGGGCCCATCTGCAGGGGACTGCAATGGTTTAGGCATGAAGAAACAAAGGCCTTCTTCAGGGTAGTGGCGGTATCAGAGGAGATCAGGTATGTTCAGGATGTTACAAACATAGAAATGACGAAACTCGACAACTAACTGGTTCTGAGGGAGTGAGTAAGAGTGAGGAGTAGAAGAAGAGAGCGAGGCTATAAGCTTGGGTGAGTGGGGAGTATGGGGGTACCCTCGGCAATGGCAAGAGGAAGAGCCAAGCGTTTAGGAGGAAAGATAAAAGTTCAGTTTGGGACATGTTGAGTTTAAGATGTCCATGGGACATCCAGGTCAAGATGTTCAATAGGCATTTGGAGATATGAGGAATTTAGGGGAGAAGTTAGAGCTAAATAAGCAGACTCAGGAATTGTCAGTGGAGAGATGATAGCTGAATCCATAGGAGCTGATGAGAAAAGCAAGGAGAGAGAAGAGACAAAAGATAGTCCCTGCCTTCAAGGAGCACACAATGTAACAGAGGAGACAACAGGCAAGTAAATATATACAAAGCAAGCCATATATGGGATAAATGGGAGATAATTAACAGAGAAAAGTGAACTATGCAATCATAATTACTCAGATTTACAAAGCATTCTCCTCAGGACAACTCTGTGAGTAGGTAGTTAGTAAATTAATATTATTCTCATTTTACAGATGAGGAGATAGAGGTTCTGAGATTTTAAGAAAAATCTCCTATTGCAAGGCTAGAGTCTGAGACAGGACTTTAATTTTGAGCGTGGACTTCAGAACAACTCAGAACCTAATTTGCCTAATGCCCAGTCCATTACTCTTCATACTACATAGATCCCACTGCTTCCTTTCAGACAGTTCTGCTGGACAGGACCCAAGGATGACTATATAACTGTAGACCACATGGGAATTGTGAGGGGACTTCCCTATAGGCTGACCCTCTCCTTTCAATGTTCTGAACACCCCACAAACAAAGACAAGAAAAATAAAGCAAATATTAGCATAACTGAATAAAATTAAGGGTGGAGTGGGTGTGATGATTTGACATGGCCTACAAACTCTGGAGAATATAATGCTCTGTAAATCTTAACATGTTATATAAATGTGAATTATTAATATAAATTCATCTGGAGGAACCAAAGGTCAAGAATATCAAGGGAATTAACAAAAAGTAGGAAGAAAGAGAGGCCTAGTAATCTCATATCTCAACCTATACTACAAAGCAGGAATCACAAAAACAATTTGGTATTGATATAAATATAGAGTGGTTGATCAGTGGAATCACTCATAGGTACAAAGTATAAGGAAGCAAACAAGCAAGTAACCTAGTATTACATAAACCCGACAAACCTAGTTAATGGGGTAAGAATGCACTATTCAATAAAAACTGTTGGGAAAACTAGAAAACAACCCATCAGAAACTAGTTATAGACCAACAACTAACACCACATATTGAAATAACCTCCAAATGAGTATATGACCTTGACATAAAGGATGACATCGTAAACAAATTAAAGGAACAAGGAAGAAACTGTATGTCAGATCTATGGACAGCAGAATAGTTCATGACCAAGCAAGAGATGGACAGGGTCAATGAAGGTAAATGGACAATTTTTATCACATAAAATTAAAAAGGTTTTGCACGAGCAAAACTAATGGAGTTAAAATTAGAAGAGAAACAGGCAAATGGTGGGGGGGTGGGAATCTTTGCAGTAAGCTTCTCTGATAAAGGTCTCATTTCCAAGATATGCAGGGAACTGATTCAAACTTAGAAGAATATGAGATTTTCCAACCAACAAATGGTCAAAGAGTATGCATGAACAGTTTTCAGAAGAAGAAATCTAAGTAATCAGTTGCCATATGAAAAATTTCTCCAAATCACTGATAATTAGAAGAAATGCAAATTAAAGGAATTCCCAGGTTCTACCTCACTTCTGTCAGATTAAAAAAAATGGGCAAAACTGGAAAATAATAAATGATGGAGGACTACGGGAAAACACATACATTAATGTACTGCTGGGAGAGCTCTGAACTAGTCCAGCCATTTTTTAAAGCAATTCAGAACTATACTCCCCAAACTATTAAACTGTGCTTTGACCCACTGATATTGATACTAGGTCTATACCCCAAAAAGAACAAAGAAGGAGAAAAAAAAGGATTTATACATACACAACATTTATAGCACCTCTGTCTATGGTGGCAAAAAATTGGAAACTGATAAGATGCCCTTTATTTTTTTCATCATTTGGGGAATGACTGAACAAGTTGTAGTATATGAATGCTTATGGAATACTATTGTGTTACATGAAATAATGAAAGGGATAGTTTCAGAGAAACCTGGGAAGACTTGTATAACCAGATGCAGAGTAAAGTGAGTAGAACCAGGAGAAAAATTTATATAATCACAATACTCTAAAGACAATCAATATTAAGCTAGGCAGTACAGGGGATAGAGCGCTGGGCCTAAAGTTAGGAAGACTCATCTTTCTGAGTTCAAATCTGGCCCAACACACTTAAGCTATCTGACCCTAGGCTAGTCACTTAAATTATTTGCCTCAGTTTCCTCATATGTAAAATGAACTGGAGAAGGAAATGGCAAAACCACTCCAGTATCTTTGTATTAAAAAAAAACAAAACAACAAACAAAATAAAACCCCAAAGGGGTCACAAAGAGTCAGACATGACTGAACAACAAAACAAAAAGACAATGAACCATGAAAGTCGTAGGAACTTTGCCAACCATGATAAAGAGGATTCATGATGAAACAAGCTACCCACCTACGAAAAAAGTAGAAGTGATGGACTCAGAGGACAGGATGAGACTTCTTTTTTTTGATAGCCAGTGCAGGAATTTGTTTTGCTTGACTATACATGGTTATAAAAAGGAATTTTGTTTTTCTTGTTTTTGCAGTGAAGATGGGATTTAGATTGAGGGTAGTAAAAGAGAGAAGGCAGATTTTTTTTTTGAAAGAAAATTTAATTAAAAAAAAAAAAAGAAAAGAATTGCACTGGGAATTAGAAGATTTTAGACCCAGAACCTCCATTGAATAGCTATATAGCGCATGGTACTGAACTTCACTAAATGTCTCTAGGCCTCAGCTTCCTCATCTATATAATAAGGGGGTTGAACTAAATGTTCTCTAAAATTCCTTCCAGCTTTAATTTCTATGGCTTACAGTATATTTTTGTTATGAATATTTTTGGTTCCCTCTTATATGAGCAGCAGAGAACCCATAAAAATTAACTAAAAGCAGTGCCTTTCTGCCATGAATATAAGATTTCTGACTCTTTAATATGGTTTCAATACTATCTACACAACTTAAGTAAAAGCCTGCTATCTTGTACATACTGATGTTGTGTTACTTGGAAGCCTTAGAAGAACAGTGCAAGAATGGAATGAAAAATCTTCCATTTGAAAATACAGACTTCTGGGGTGGCTAGGTGGCTCAGTGAATAGAGTACTGGCCCTGGAGTCAGGAGGACCTGAGTTCAAACCCAGGCTCAGACGCTTAACACAAAAAACTAGCCATGTGACCATGGGCAAGTCACTTAACCCCAATTGCCCTACCTTCCCCCCTCCAAAAAGCAAAAAAAAAAAAAAGAAAAAAGAAAATACAGACTTTAGTGTAGCATTAGAAATGGAGATCAAAGAGCATGGTACTTAATGATTCATACCAGCCCTTCTTGTACAACTTTCATTCATGTTCTCTTAATAAATTCAATATTGGAGGGCCACTCAACAGACTGGAAGCATTCCTATTAATCTTTTGTCATTGTCAAGACTTGTTGTCAATGGCAAATATGGGCTGTCCATTGATTATCCCTCACTGCCACCACATGCCTAGTCTATCTTCTTTTTTGATTATACATTTTTCTGATGTCATCCTTTATACCACTTTAACTTCGTAATTCCTTGTTTGGATTATTTCATAGGCTACTCATGCTCACTTTGTGTCATTAGGATGATCCTTAATTTCAGCTCTTTGAAGGCTGCCTTCCTCTCTATGGCCCAGTTCTCGATGGTAAGATGGAGTTGTCTCTTGAGTCCGTAGCCAGCTCTCTTCTCTGCTGCTTGGCGTGATGTTTCATTAAGGGGCTTCCTTCCTTGGGTGAATATCTTTCTATATCCTTGTCTGTCTGTAATGTGTGCATCTTTTCCCTCAATTTATCTTCAAGTAGCTTTCCCTTTAAAATGACATGACTGATGGGTGGAGGGTGGCGGAGAGGAATGAGAAACTATCCTTTGCGCAAGAGCGATTCCTTTTAAGGAGCCTGGGTTCTTTCTATTTTGCTGTCTTCAGTCATTTTTCAGCTGTGTCCGATTCTTCATGATCCTGTTTGGGGTTTTCTTGGCAAAGATGCTGGTGTGGTTTGCCATTTCCTTTTCCATTTTTTTTCCATTTCTCTACATAGTTCTATATACATAGCAGTTACTGTATAAATGCTTATTCCCTTTTCTTCCCTTCTCTTTCTAGATCCCAGCTTGGACCTTCCTTAAATTACAAAACTGAGGTTTAACTATTTAAAACCTTGCAAAGGTATTTCTAATTCTTACTCATTCAGTGAGGTTGCTCTCTTTAATAGTCAAGGAATTTACTTCATAAAGTCCTCATGGGTTAATGCCTTGTTAACACATTAAAACTCCATCAAATGTGATTACAGTCTGTGACTACATCAACTGAGATAGAGGAGGAGACCCTTCTCTTACACTCTCTACCCAATTAAATATTTGTTATCGCTATCAAATCAGCTGAGGTGTTTTGTTTTGTTTTTGGCAAAGTCCATGTGGCATAGTTCATGAAGAATCTAGAAACTGACATTCTTCTACAGAGGGAGTCAAGGGGAGAGATAACTCATCAGGAACATTGTAATTGGATCTAAAGGTAATTTCTGATACTATTTAATTCCAGCTATGTGAAATTAATAAAGGGTAGAATCTAAACTGGCAAGAAGAAATTTTAGTGGAAGCATGACCTACGAAGAATGACTTGTGAATTTCATATCGAAAAACTACGAAGAACTGATGGGCCTGAGGATTACAGTCATTCTTAAATTTATGGTTACACAATCTTAAGAAGTTCATTTTGTTTTACAGTGAGTTACTTGTAAAGGCACGCCCCAAACCAAAGCTAGAAGAAAGGAAAAGAGAAAAAGTAAATCAAACTTCACCCTTCCACAAGAAAGCCTGGCCCATATAGAGCTCCCAGAACATACAGGGCTTTTCTTACAGAGATTAGAGATGTGGGGTTGATTTAGGGGTATTCAGGAGCTAACTCTGACTGGTTTCTGAGAGCTGATTGTTAAAGTTTCAGAGTGAGCATCTACAACTTGGAAATCAGTACATGCTATAAATCCAGGCTTGATTTATTATTTTGTTGATTGTCTAGACTTAAGTTAATGATGCAGATTAAACTTGAAGTATGTTGTACATACATCGCCCCCCCCCCCAGATGTTGTTAAATATTGTTAAACATTTATGGGGGGGGCAGAGCCAAGATGGTGGCGTAGGAGCAGCAACATATCACAGCTCTCACATAGCCACCCCAAAATACCCATAAAATATGACTCTAAACAAATTCTAGAACTCCAAAACACACACAAATATACTTTCCACTAAAGTCAGCTCAGCTAAGAGGAACCACCTCAGCCCTGAAAGCCAAAACCAGCCTAGCCTGAAACCGCGGCTCTGCCCCAGGAGGTGGCTGGACGAGAGGAGCCAAGCCCCGGCTGGAGCTTTGGGAGAGTGGATCTGTGGCAGCAGTGGCAGTATCCAGAATTAGGTTAGTGGAGCTCAGCAAAATTGGGGGAGAAAAGCAGGTCCAGCCAAAATGCCTCTAGGGCAACAAGGCCGCAGAACTGGAGGTTTTGCACTGGCCTCCACACTGCCACTTCAGAGCTCTCAGCCTGCAGACAGCAGGGGGACTAAGGATCGTTCAGAGGCCAAGTGCTCTCGCACTGAGCATCCTGGATACAGAGCATGGTCTTGGGCATTGGTCCTGCGGTTTTTTTTTTTCTGTGAGCCGGAGTGGGGGAGGGACCCAGCAGCCTCCTAAAAACTCTGGCAGCTGGGAAAACCCCAGCTATTTGGGACAGAGCTTTCCCCTCTGGAAGCAGAGTTCCAAAGAGATTAAAAAAAAAAATCACGGACTGACCAACCATGAATAAGAACAAACATAAGAAGCAAAGTAAGAACAGCAACCAAACACTAGATTCCTTCTTTGGGGAAAAGAAGGATCAAGGCAGGGAGCGGGAGGAGGACAGCACAGTCAGAGCTCCCCCACCAAAAGCTTCCAAAAAACATGAAGATTGCCTAAAAGCTAGAGATCAGCTGAAGAAGGATTTTGAAAACCAAATGAGAGAAGTGGAAGAAAAATTGGGAAGAGAAATAAGAATATTGCAAGAAAATCATGAAAAGAGAGTCAGCAATCTGACTGAAGAAATTAACACCTTAAAAAAATAGATTAACTCAAATGG
>CM053588.1:147960665-147987539 GCA_028646515.1 Pseudochirops corinnae
GCTCACTATGGAGAGGGTCTGCGTAATTTCACATGTTCAGCCTGTATTTAATTGCTTGTCCTTCCAGTGGGGGTGGGTGGCGAGGGAGGAGGAGAAAGAATCTGGAATCTGGAGTTCCATAATCAAATGTTATGAATGTGTATCTGCCTATCTATCTATCTATCTGTATATGCAGTTGTTATTATTATTATTATTATTGACTACATCCAACTGGAACTTGAGATACATGGCACTGTGGTTGGGAGATCCATCCTGCCCTACCGAATAGTGACATAGGAGAGAATAGAGTGGGGGAGGGGGGACACACTGAGATTGCTGTTTTGGAGTGATGGGTGGGGGAAAGAGGGGGAGAAAATATGTAACTGAAAATCTTGTGGAAATGAATGATGCAAACTGAAATAAAATTGAAAAAAAAAAAAAAGATGTAGATCCACAGCTACACCAGCACAGTTGTATGGCCCAGCAACCAGCTGAATAAAAGAGAGAGACAGGGATGTATTGGATAGTCTGTTTATTACAGAACCATTTCATACAGGCCCAAGATACAAGAAAATCTCACGACTTATATTCCCTATAGCAGAAATCCCTACATGAAGGAATTCATGGACCCTTCCGGACCCTTCTTTGTAATCAACCACTCCTACCCCAACCCAAGTCTAATTATTCATTGAGACTTTATCTTAGAACCATTCCCAGAGACACAAACAAAACAGGGAGTCACTTGCTAATTTACTACCCCAAAACTTCTTTAGTTATTCATAGATCCAATGAAAGCATCCATCCAACAAGATTATACTCTTCCTGCATATCTGCCTAGTGACCTCATAGAAGAGGGGAGCATTTCCTTAATGGGATCAGGGGACCCCTGAAAGTCTGATCTACTACATCTCCCCCATTTTATTTATACGAGAGGGGAACATCCCATTAGCAAAGCCTAGGCGACTTCTGGGAGTTCTCTGTATCTCCCCTATATGAACTATATATAGGAGAGGATATATATATATATAGGATATTCCTATATATAGGAACATCCCATTAACGAAGCCTGAGAGACTTCTGGGAGTTCTCTGCATCTCCCCTATATGAACTATACATATGGCTACGGGCAGAATCATGCAGTTGGACATTATACATGACTTGTTGAATGATGCGAGAAAAACAGGAAATCAGGATGGGTAAACAGGTACATAAAACCAGTAGCATCACACCTGAAAGGTGTGCTCTGGCTCAGACAGTGTGGTCTGGTGGAACGAGTGCTGGATTTGGAGTCAGAACAACTGGATTCAAAACTGGCTTCTTCATCTTGCTACCTGTGTGACCTCTAGAAAGGCTCGGAAAATTTCAGAACCTCAGTTTATTTTTTCATGTGTAAAATCAAGGGGTTGGACCAGACAGTCCTTTAAGGTCCCTCCCAATTCTAAAGGGATTCTAGGATTCTCTTGGTAAACCACGCCACCTAGGAGACTCTTTTTAGGTTTTGCTCAGGTAGAACATCATTTGGATCAGACTCTTTAAAGGAGCTGTGGCATTTTTTTTTTCATTTATTCTCCTTTTTTGTGCCTCCCTTATTTTTAGAGCAGTTTTGTTACCATTTGTCAACTCATGTACTGAGCTCTACTTCCATCTGCCCTAGCTTCTTTCTGTTCAGTCTTTTAAAGTACATTGTTTTGTAACCTAATGGTATGTTTTCTTTTGTTTTGGAAAGCAGGACCTCTACCCTAGCCCCTGATGTCAAACCAGTTCCCAGATTTTTTCTTAGAATTCTGTCTTCTATGGGACTAACATCTTTCATTTCCATAGATTGCACTATTTCTTTGTTTCCAAATGATACATCTGCCAAAAGGTCCCCTTTTCCCCCATGACTCAGAACACTGGTGCTTTTCTCTGTCTCCTGAAATGCTGATTGACTCCTGGCATGATCTTGACTGCCTTCACTGTTTCCTTAGGAAACAGTTATTGTTTCCATAGTCTCTGTGGAAGGGAAAGGCAAATGGTCATTTTTTTTCTTGTGCTGTAACTTAAGCTGGCCCATTTAATTGTACCTGCTGCCACACTCAAGACATGATGGACCTTTGTGGGCATGTGAGATCTTTTAAATTCTTATGCAATCTTCTCTTTGAATAAGTGTGCTTTGGCTTTTTCAAGTTGATTGGAAGAGAAATACTGCCAGCTAGCTCTCTGGTGCACTAAGAGGATCAAGTATTGCTGCCAAAACTGATGAATGTTGGCCAGGTTAGAGACTGAAACTGGGAAAGCCTTCTGCAATCTTGGATTGTTAAGCACAGAAAAGCAAGCTAATTGTGTGTGCATGCATGTTCATGCCTACATAAACATAGTCATTTTTACCATGTAATCCATTATGGGAATCAGAATTGAGAAGGGATGTTGTTTAAGGTGATACCCTCCCCACCCCACCAAGACCTTCTTATATACAATAAAGGTGTGCCTTACTTTATGTAAACCCCAGTGGGGCTAACCACCAGGAAGTGCTCTGAGGCTCCAGGAAGCGGATGCCCTTGGGAAGTAAACAAACCCTCCTGTACTCATTGAAAGCCACACCCATCATACAAGCACATCTGTGCCATCACTGCAGAGAAATGAAGGAAACACAGGGGTGCTGAAGAGGGAGAAATTCTGCAAAGGAGCCAGGAGTCTTTCTCATCAGCTTGTGCCTCTGTTGGAAAGCAGGAAGCCTGAGCCCAACAGAACCAGCATCAGAGTCATTTTTGCTTACCTATTATTTTATCCTATTGATTTTTGTTTTAAAAAACTTAGAGATATAGCATGAGGGGGGAAATATGGTCCCAGCCATCATAAAAACCACACTGAAAAATGTAGTAGACATTTAAAATAAAATATTTAAAAGAAAAATGATAATTTTACTTATCAGACAAGAAGTTCAGCCAACCAAATGTATATAGGGCACTCTCTTAAAAAGTTGTTTATAATTTGGCAAAGGCTGTTTGATTTTTGGTTTTATATCCTTGGTTCCCATGAAGTTTTGTATTGCACACAAGAAAAGTAGTGATTTTTAAAAAATGTGACTGGCAAAGATGGGCTGGTCATTGGACAGCAAGCTCCTTGAGAGCCGGGACTGTGGCACTTAGCAGGTAAGTGCTTGTTAACACATTGACGGTTTTGCCTGCCCTCTACCCATTGCCCCACCAGCTGCTAGTAGTCAGATTTTATTTACATAAGAGCACTCTTACCATAGCCGGTTGCTGTCTAAGGTATGTTGAGGCCAGTTTTCTTTTAGCAGATAGTGATAGGAACAAAATTAGGAACTCTTCAAGGGTGCTTTAGACTCAGCCTTCATGAAAAGTGCTAGTTTCCTTATTATTATTTTTTAGCACGCATTATTTAAACTTCAAAACTTATTTCATTTTCTCATCATTTTATTCTCTCAACTATAGAAACTGCTTTGGAAACTCCATGCTAAACTATTTGAATCCTCTTTTGGAAATCATAGAATGCAAAGAATGGCTTGTGGCTGGGCCTGCAAACCTTGCTTATGATTTATATGTATTCTGCCAGAGGCTTGTGTTTCTTATTAAGGTTTGACAACTGGCTGTAGCATTGGTTAAAACATTATGTGCAGCTATGCTTTTAAAACATTACTTTCCTGGAATTATTTTGCCTTGAAAATGACTAACAGTAGAGCCTATGAAAAAATGCCAGCTCTATAGAGATACCTTTTGGTACCCCAGGAAGTGTGATTTATGAATGCAGATTCTCTTCCCTAATCTCACCAGCCTTTTTCCCCCCCTTTACAGAATGCTTTTCCATTAACATCATTTATTCATTTATTGAATAACTATTAAATACCTCTGTATAATGTACTGTGCTGGCACTAGAGGGTCTAGAAAGGTGACTAAGACATGGTCTTTGCCTTCTATGGAATGTAGAAGCTACAATCTTTGAGGACAAGGACTGTTTCCTTATCAACTTTATAACCAGAGTATCTGATACATAATAAAGCTTGTTGGTTTGAATTTAATTAAGAGTGGTAAATTCCACACACAAATAACTTCAATGCACATTAGGCTGAAATAAGTAGTTTCTAAGCTCTCCTTTGAATGGGGAATAGAGATGGCTTCATGGAAAGCCATGGCACATGGACTGTGCAGCAAAAGGTAAAAATGGGCAGTAGGAGCAGGCATTCCAACTTGATAGCAGCCACTTATAAACATTCCACAAAAAGGCAGTCTTCTCTGCTTTCTCCTGCTAATCTTAACCATTTTAAGAGAGGAATTATTATTTTTAAAAAACATTTTGAGGAGCATTCAGGGTTAAGTGACTTGCTCAGGGTCACACAGCTGGTAAGGGTTGAATTTGAACTAGATCCTCCTGGCTTCAGGGGCTAATCCATTGTGCCACTTAGCTTCCCCAAGAGATATTTTTAAAATAATGATGTTTTAAAATTATGAGCCTGGGAAAAGTATCATCTCAGGAATTCTTCTTCCCCCTTTTAATAAGCTGAAGGCTTTCGGCTTTTTCTACTAAGATAGTAAGAAATAGATTTGTCATTGAGAATCCAATGAAGCTATTAAACCAAACTGGATTACAAATTCCCTGGTTGCTTTGTTACCCTGTAGGACTGACCAATGACTCCCCCACCCCTAACCCCACCCCTCGTTTTACTTTGAACCTAAATTGATAGATGACAGGGGTGGGGGTGGGCAGGGTAGACAGGAAAGATCAACCACACAAAAAGATGAATAAATCCTAATGTGTGAACGTCCCATAGTGCAGAAAAGTTTTTCAGTTAAAATTTCCATTAAGAATATTAAAAGATCAGGATGTAGATTTGCTAACATTTAAGAAATGTTTCTATGCCAGAAAAGAAAAGGAGGGAGAGACCCTTGTGGGAAATTCTTTCCTTCATACATAATCATTTTTCACTGAATTTAAATTATTCTCAGTAATGTGTTGATGCTATTGAAATAGCTTAGCTATCTAGAAAATGTGAACCATAGTATATCACCTTCCTATGAATTATGAGTCATAAATTTTAAGAGAATATTCAGACTTGCTACAGTTATTTCCCCACATAGGACCTGTGAGTAATGGATGGGGGGAGAGAGACTGCCATTGGAAGATGACGGCATCATAGCAAAGCAAAATGTAAGCAGAAGTATTCATGCCCTGGTTGATCTACTTCAAAAACGTCTTTTCTTATAGGGAGGTAATGTGAATGATGTTAACTTAAACAATCAACAAATGGCACATAGTGAGAGCTTAATAAATGTTTGTTGACTGACTAATTGCTTGCTGTGTGGGTGGCACTGTATTAGGCTCCAAGAATACAAAGTGGGAAAATCTGTGCCCTCAAGAAGCTTAACACCACTCTTAGTTATCTATTATATGAACTACTCTACTCTCCCATAACAATAGAAACAAGTTGGAATCAGAGGGATGAACCATATAAGCATCCAGATCTATCTCTGTATGTATCTATTTCCAAACAAAAATGAAAATAATTTTTGGACCATCCACTGTAGTATCTATTGTCTGTGCTTTTTCTGTACTCTATTAACATGGATAATCAAAATTTGGTTCTAAGTGCCTTCTACAGACATGTGTATGAAAATTTTTCATATTGCCATCTGGGAAACTCATATTAGGTCATTTATTAGTGTGAATGGGAAACTAAGCCTACTTAGGGTCTGCATAAAATCACAGTGAGTGTAGGTCTTAAGCACATGGGCAACCATTCTTGAGTACTTTGATTCCATTATTTCAATGCTGTGAGTATTTTTAAAATTTCTTTTCAAAAACTTAATATTTTATTCTCCCCCAATTACATGTAAAAGCAATTTTTACCATTGTTTTAAAAAAAAGTTGAGTTCCAGATTCTTGCCTCACCTCTCCTTCCCCAGTCCCCTATTTCTGTGAGTCTTCACACTGATTGAGCTTATGATCTCATTTTATGGGACTGAGAATCTTGTCCCTGTTTTTTGTTTTTGTTTTGCATCAAGGATCCAACCACCGTGTGGGGGGAGGCCTTTTATTATTATTATTATTATTATTATTATTATTATTATAGTATCTAGGTAACTAGTCTACAACTCAGATTATCAGTATCATGCAAAATAGTAGGAGCTTAATCAATGTTGAATTAAACTATTTCATTATGTCACTTACCCACTTCCTTTTCCGGCCATCTATTTCCTCTTTGATACCATTTGTGGTGCACAAGAAATTATTGGTATCATGTTGTCTGCTCTTACCTGTCCTGTAGCCCAGATGCTTTATGTTTAAAAAAAAATGTACCTTAGGAATTGTCTTAAAGTCATTTTTAGTTTATTTCTAAAATTGTGGTGTTCCATGTTTTGAAGAGAAATACACACTCACACACACACATATATACACATACATATATATGTATGTACATTATTGTATATGTGTGTGTATATATGTGTATATATATATATGTGTGTGTGTGTATATATGTTGTATGTATACACACAGAGCACCTTTTTTTGTGCCATGGTTCCTTTAGCTATTAGCTAGGACCTGTGGACCCCTTCTCAGAATGTTTTAAATACATGAAGTAAAATATATAGGATTACAAAGGAAATCAGAAGTTGATGAAAATTTTCCCAATTAAAGTAATGGATCCGGAAATCCAATCCATGGACCCCGAGTTAGGTACCACCTTATATGACGGTGAGGGAAGAAGGAGGGAGGAAGAAATAAAGAAGAGGGGAAAGCCTAAACATATACAAGTAGGAATTTTTACTCTGAGAATTTGGCCTTTATAGCAGTAAGCAGTTTAAGAACATTGAAGCTACTGTGCATTTTCCCAAATATACTCTTCCTGGATATCTTCCTCCTCAATTCTGGGTATCTCTAGTGCCTCTCCAGCCAAATGTCATTCTGAGTAATATGTAATTTTCATCCATCTTGTTTTTCTTTCTATATGTTATAGCATGTAAAAACTTACTTTTGATTCTTTTATGTATCTACTATTTTCAAAGTGTGTTACTTATCCATGTCCCAGCCTCTTCACCATAAAAACTTCCTGACTGTTTTGTCTTAAAAGGAAAAAAGGAAAGCCAACTGTTAGGCTGCTTCACCTGTCTGTAGCTGTTTCCCAGCAGTCCACAACTATCTCAGGTTATTTGAAAATGTGCATCATTGTGTCCACACTTAATTTCATTCACCTGGTCATCTAGAATTAAATGTGTCTCTAGGTTATGTCAGTAAAGGTGCCAGTCACATACAACTCTGGTCAGCCAATCACTCCACACAGAATTTAAGGCCATGCTATTGATAGGTTGGATATCTGGTGTGTTCATACTCAAGTCAACAAGCATGTATTAAGTACCTACTCTGTACTAGGACCTGTGCTAAGCTGTTGGGGATACAACGAAAGGGGGGAAAAAATCTAGTCCCCACCCTTACAAGTACTTATTCATGCTATAGAAATTTAATAGTTTGGAATTTTGGTGGGTTCAGAGTGGTAGAGCTGTATCCAGACTTCCTAAGGCCTGTGTTTCTAAGTCAAATGTATTATGGAGTCTTTTTAGATGGAATATATAGAGACAACTAATTTGGCAAGCAAATTAGGGAAAAGTATAGGGAAAAGAACGAGTAAAGTAATGTGGTCTTTTATTTGAGAAACATTTAGTGGAAAAACAAGTTGGCTCATTAGTGTTTAAAGGTTTTAAAATGTGAAATGTCAGTATAGATATCTGTGCTTTCCACATGTGGATTCTTTTTGTTATCCTTCTCTAGACTAAAAACAAAAGAAAAGCAAAAATCATTATAATAAAGTTGTGTGTGCTGACTCCATCAGGGGTCTCCAGACTTTTTTGATTGCTAATGCCATCAGTGAAAAATGTTTCAACATCCCCCTCGTGTATATTTCTTTATTTATAAATTAGATGGATGTACTAGTATGCTAATAATCATACATATTATAAAACTTACTCAAGATGGAAATTTAAAAGGATGAGATAAAAAAGAATAATATTTGATCATAGAGCCCCTGGATTTCCTAATTAAGGAAACTGACATAAGTTAGACCTATGCTTTAGAAAAACTAATATCAGCTGAATGGAAGATGGATCAAGATGGGAAGAGATGTCAGAAAGGGAGACCAATTAACTAGCTATTTTGGTGATCTAGTGGTAATGACTCCTAGGTTGTGAACCTGGGTGACTGGAAAGATGGCATTGCTCTGGAGAATAAGAAGAAAATCTGAAAGAGAAGTGGGTTTGGGAAGTAATGCACTAAGGTCTATGATGAATATTTCTCATTGGTGGCTACTTATACTATGGGTCTCTGTCCCACACAAAAATTATTATTGGGGAAGCCACAGCATCTTTCCACAGCCACACTAGATGATATAGGGGACAAGGAGTTGCTATGCTGTGGTAGGGAGGCAAGGTAATGTCCCAGTGGCACCACCTGAACAGTGCTACTGTGGGTACCCAGCACCCAGTGCTTAATCTAAAGTGAGTTTATAACTATCCTGAAGAGTTGATCTGGACTTAGAAGTAGGGAGGTTGGGTCCTTGCACAGCAAAGTTAGGGTGTGTTTGGGGGATAAAGGTAAGTCTGGTTTTGTTAAGAAACAAGCCCCTCAGTTGAATATTTCAAGGAGGGTCAATGTAGCCCATCTCATCAGACTGACTGGTTGTTCACAAATCCCTTGAGGTCAGTGCACGGCTGAGTCTGTGTATGGCTTCTGCTCTAGATGGTGAAAAGGTTTGTTAGTTGATTTTATATTTAACCCATGTGACACAGTTCAGCTAACATCTAACATTAAATCAAATTAATGCCTTGTAGTGATTGCTCCCCAGGACAAGGTGAGAGAAGTGGCAACAAACTTGTTAGTACTATTTTCAGACTAGACAGACTGGACAGTCAGCTCTGATGGAAGAATTGGGATCGTCTTTCAATAGAGTCTTCAGGGGAAAAGAATGCTACAAGGTTATCTTAATAAATATCTTGTATTTATGTAGTGTCTCTCTCTCTCAGATGTTGGAAGTACTTTGCAGACATGATCTCATTGCATAACATACTTATGAGGTAGGGAGATTGCAAGTGCTATCACCTCTTTACAGGTGAAATGATGAGTATCCATCTCACTCTTGAACTGTTTCTGCTTTCCCCTCGTTGCCTTCTCAGATTTTAAATCCAGTCCAAATGCTGCTTTTAAAAAATCCTTACCTCCCCCAGCATGCTCTTTCTCAGAAGCTGTGGTGGGCTTTCCATCCCCCTTTATATCAATCTCAATCTGCCTAAAAAGACTTTTAGAATCTTCTTCTACCGTGCCTCTGTGTTCACTGCTTTCCCAACATCTTGCCACCATCTCATTCCCTGTGGTGTTCAAGGAAGACATTTGGGACATTTGAGTTTCTGTTCTTTCCCTTCCCCCTTCCCAAGCATACCATGACCAGTTCTCATTTCACTAAGAGAAAGTACACATACACTATAATTCAGGGATGGGGACCTCAAGGCCACATGTGGCCTTCTAGGTCCTTGACGGGTGCAGCCTTCCTACTGGGTCCAAATTTTAGAGAACAAATCCTTTTATTAAAGGGATTTTTCTGTGAAGTTTGGATTCAGTCAAAGAGCCACACCCAAGGACCTAGAGGGCCACATGTGGCCTGGAGGCCAAAGGTTCTCCATGCCTGTACTATATAGCCATCCCCTTCATACCATGGAATCCATAACAACTTTCTTTTTAAGCTGGTTAGGCTTCCTGCCAATATCCGGTTTTGTTCTTAGCCACCTCTTCCTATTACATAGTCTTACTAATATGTGGTTAGGAAGCGAACAGAAGTTTAAAGGACTTTAATTTCGTCAAAGTATATAAGCAAAAACAGATTATCATTTGGTTGCCAGCCTTTTGGTGATAAGCCATTCTGCACTTAGTGAGGCTAGTCCTTAAACCAGTATTTATAATGGAGCCTATACTGACAGCCTTCCATCTTGTAAGTATCTGAGGCCAGATTTGAACTCAGGAAGATGATTCTTCCTGACTCCAGGCCCAGTAGTCTATCCACTGTGCTACCTAGCTGCCCATTTTAAGACCTAGGAATCTAGTATAGTGGTGCTACGGCTAAATTAATGACTGTATAGTTAAATTAAATGTAATATAATATAATGTAAATTAATGTTGTACAGTCTATACTGAACAAATTGGAAGTAAAACAACCTCTTTAGTAGCTTTTCTTCTTCTAATATGAGAAAGACCTCTCTAGTATCTGCTCCCATAGTGATGCCTTATTTATTTATGAGTATGCTTATATTTGTCTATACCTATAGAGATTACTAAAATAAATGTTCACGAGTGATTTTTCTAGGTAACTGAAACCTCTCACTTTAAACAGGAAAACAAATTTTAACTATTTTAGAAGAAAATCTCTAAAGTAAGAGTGTGTTTCTTAAAGAGGGTACATGGAGTATTGTTTGTTTTTTTTTTCTTTATAACTATATTTATGGTTTCTGTCTTCTCAGTCAGGCTATTGTTGTCACCACCTCCTAATTTGCTGCCTGTCCTCCGTGTGCTAGGGAAACCAGATGATTGTAGCTTGTGGGAATTGTATATAAATTATAGTTAGCTCAGAGTGAAAACCTGCGTTCTTCCCTTGTGAAATAAAGTTGCATAGAATTTGATGGTTATTTGAACAATTTAGAGGTTTTTAAATTTACTTTCTGGTTCATCACTATGTTTAGGAGAGTTGAAATTACTACAGATCTGACTCCTATAAAAGTGGAGGGTTACTGTCATACATTATCAAAGTTAAAACAAAGTGTATGTGATTTGACTATTCTGTGCTGAATCTCTTCTTCATTAATGTAGATGATCAAGAGTTGACTTTTCAAAATAAGATTACCTAAGGGATTATGTGGTATCTATCTTCTAAAGAACACAAAGCAGTTTTACATATATGGATGGCCACATGTATCATCATGATATGCTCATGAAGTAGGTAGGAACAGGTATCTTCAGGGTCCCCATTTCACAACTGGAAATACAGAGACAAAAGGACTGGTTATCTTTCCCAAGGACTAGTTTTTTAGACACAAATCTTTTGACTCTGAGAGTGCTGTTATTTCCACTAGCCTTCGCTGCTATTAAAATAGTTTACAAATTCAGGTGCATCCCAGCCAAAAAGTAGGATTTACATTGCCTTTGGAGACTTGGGTATGAGGCTAATTTGTTGTGGTTTATTTTAGTATTAAATGTACACGTGTAAATAAATAGGTATGTTATAATTTGTGGAGTCAATTGTGTTTATTGAGAAGCATCTAAATATAGTCCAAAGAGCACTGAATTTGGAGTCATTGTGTGACATGGACTCATGTGTGGGAGGAAAGTGCTTCATAATTCTTAAAATCTAAGGTGTTATTATTGTATGAGTTCACTGTAATTGTACTTAAGATGGAACTCAAAATGACCTAAGCACCACAGCAGGTGAAGGTTCAGAGAGTCACACTATACAAACCAGGGCAGAGCCAGGAATTAAAAATCCTGTTAAAAGGGCTTTGTAAAAAGATGACATCAGACTTAACATTTCTCAGTGATTCATATTTGCTTTTCCTTTTGTTCCAGGAGATGGCGATAAGAGCACTCAAACAAACAGGCAGTAAAAACATTGAAGCTGCTCTGGAATATATTAGTAAAATGGGTTATGTGGACCCAAGAAATGAGCAAATTGTGCGGGTCATTAAGCAGACCTCCTCAGGTGAGCATAGGCTTCTTGTATTTATCTGAAGAAAATAACTGTTTTAAATGTGGAGTTGCTTTGGGGGCAAAGGGAGCCAAATCAATTCATCATAAATGCATTTTAAACATTTTTATTACTTTTTTTTCTGAAATTAACAAGTACTAACATGAACATTCCCATATACAAAGAACAAAAAAAAGATTCCATATAAAAACCAAATCTTCATTTCATCCTGCTTGTTTCCTTTTTTAAAAGAACACCATAAATTTAATATATCAGTTTCAAAGCTGTTCTCCTTGTCTTTGCCTTCCTTGTGAACCTCCTTCTGTTCTCTGTTCATTCTTTTCAATGTTTCATTGACATTCTTCTTTCTTTTCTTTTTTTTCTTACACCACTTGTTCCTTCCAATTTTCATCAACTTCCCCCTTGTAACAAATAACATGGTCAGACAAAACAAATTCACACCTTGCTCATAACCACAAATGTATGTCTCATTATCAACCTGAAATGCATCAACTTCTTAGAAGATGAGAAGCATGCTTAATCAGTCCTCTGGAGTCATGACTGGTGACTGAATTGGCTAGAATGCTCAAGTCTTTCAGAGCCATTTTTTTTTTAGTCTTTCAGGTTTTTCTTATCCCCAATACCCTTTTTTAAGACATAATAATGTTCCACTACATTCACATACCATAATTTCTTTGACCATTCCCCAATTAATGGATATCCCTTAGTTCCTGTTTCTTTGATACAACAAGAAATGCTTCTATGAATATTCTTGCACTTACGGGTTCTTTTCCTCTTTCATCTCTTTGGTTTATATGCCCAAGACTATGCTGGTAACTGCATCAGAAAAATAATTGAAGCCATGATTTGTAGCATTGTTGATTTCTGTGGTTCAAATAAATGCTCACTCTGAAAACTTAACAGTAGGCTGTGGAATCACGTTCAGCTAACATGTTCCTGGTAGTGATATTGCTGGATCCAGGGGTATTCACAGCTTATTGGCTTTTTGGTTAGCGTTCCAAATTGCTTTCCAGAATGGACCGATTTTCAGCTCTACCAGGTGTTTGTTTGGCTGTCCTCCCAGAGCCTCTCTAATAGTTACTTGTTTTTTGCCCTTTTACTTCATTTTTGTCAAGATGTTATTTTTCTTCATTTTCTCTTAGATTAGGAGGTAGCTAAGTAGCATAGCGGATCAAGTTGGATTTGTGAAAACTTGAGTTCAAATCCTGCCTTAGATGTTTACTAGCTTTGTGACACTGGGCACACACTTTTTTGTGCCTTGATTTCTTCATCTGTAAAATGTAAAATAACACCTACCTCACTGTGTTTTTGTGAGGGTAAAATCCAATGAAATAATATGTGTAAAGCATTTTAGAAACCTTAAAGCACTATATAAATTCTAGCTATTATTAGTGATTTGGAGCTTTTTTTCCAATGCTTGTTAATAGCTTCCTTTTCTTTTGAGAATTGCCTTTTCATATCCTTTTGCCATTTATTTTTTGGGGAATTGCTCATATTCTTATATTTTGAATCAGTTCCCTATGTATCTTGGATACAAAGCATAGAAATTGCTGGGAAGATTTTCAGCCCAGTTTGCCCTCTTAATTTAAACTGCATTAACTTTGGGCAAAACCTTTTCAATTTTATGTAATAAAAATTGTACATTTTATCCTCTGTGGTCTTCTCTCTTTTGTTTGGTTATAAACTCTTCTTCTCTCCAAAGATGTAAACTTCTCTTCTCCTCCAATTTGTTTGTGACTACCCATAGTTGAGGAATTTTCCATGGCAAATCACCAGAGACCATTTTACAATCCCAGTTTTATTCAGATAATGGGTATATCAGTGGTACTCTACCATCCTAACAGGGTTATCACCAGGAAATGAGAGAATGGAAAAAAACAAAACATATCCCAGTCCTCAGCCTCTCAGCTAAAATAGGCCTAGTGTGGAGCCATCTCCTGTCATTATGATCTTTATCTGGCCACTGGCAGATGCCTGCGGAGGAGAAAGTGAGGCTAGTGATACTGCACAGCCCTGCCTCACTTAAATCCAGTTCACTTGAATGTCATGGCATCACCTGCCTGATGTCATGGTCCTCTTCAAGAAGGAAGTAAAAGCAACAATAAAAATGGCCTGCTCATACAAAAAAAAAAAAACCAATGGCATTCAGGAAATATTTTATGTCATATAAAAAGTACTGGATTTGGAATTGGAAGACTGCTGTCAAGTTGGGTTGTAAAGCCTCAGACAGCTCTCTTCTGCTCAAGAATATTTAGTCCCTATCTGTTTATTTGCTTTAGCTGTGTCAGGTTTTTCCCCTCCATGGCCTGATAAGTACTTGATTGGTAGTTCTCTATCGTCTGGCATTGCATACCAAAAGTATCACCCCATGAGGTGTCTGCCAAAGTAATGGGAGGGCCTAGTTTTTCTTTATTTCAAGGCAGGGACACCAGAAATGCCTTTCTTTGGAGAAGAGGTGATAGATAATTGTGTGCTTAGCTAGTTCTCCCTCATCTGATTAAGAATGCATTGATATTTTAAATTTCTGCATAGCTGAGGCAAAAATGAAATTTTTCTAAGTATCTTAGTCATCACCATGCATAAAAGAAGGGTAGTTGCAGGTAGTGCTGCTCCCGTGGCTTCACAACAGAGGCAGGTTGGTGTTAGACATTCCTCTTTTATAGGCCTTGATGTCTCCTTCACATATTCTTCAGCCTAGTTCTTCATTGCCATTTCTTGACTTTTTCTAGGGTAGAAGCAGGAGGAAACAAATGTCCATTGGCACCTCTCTGACATTCCTCTCCTTGATGCAGTGTAGAAAGTGGAAAGGGCATCTTTTGTCTCTGTATGCAAGGAAGGTTCATCACTAAAGAACCAGAGGGGTTCTTGGATCCTTTTTATAAGTGGTGGAGGTTGCATCTAAAAGCTAGAGAAGCAAAATAAAAATAAAACCGGAGGAATGCCATTCTTTTGGGTTGAACAGATAGCTCCTAATGCAGTATCTCTGTTCTTTCTCAGGAAAAGGAAGTGTGCCGAATAATGTAACTCGAAGGCCAAGCTTTGAAGGAACAAGTGAATCTTTTCCATCCTATCACATCAGCAGTGCAGCCTATGAAGGGACAGGCTTTGGAGAAGGAGCCAACATGTTGAGTGATGTGCCCAGGCAGTACATGGATTATCTCCTTTCTGCTCCTCAGCCTTCAGCTCTGACTCCTACAGGACCAAGGCCTCTTGGGGTCAACCCTCATAACACCCCTGGTAGCCATCAACACCAGTCCAAAGCCTATTCTGCTAATTTGGAGGCTCCGGGCATTAATTATCCAGTTGCTAATCACAGCAGCCAGGCCCTGCAGCTCCAGCCCTCTCACAGTTCAAACGGCCCACACTATGGCAGGCCACACATGTCAGTACAGGGAGAGCCAATGGGGTATGGCATCCAGCGAAGCCCATCTTTTCAAAACAAGATACAGCAAGACGGAGGGTATGCAAATCTTCCAAGTAAAGGGCAGGTGGTCCAGAATAACTCTGGTCACACATTTCAGCCAGCAGCAGCAAGCCTGTACATGACACATTCTCATCATAAGCAGAGCAGCCCCTCCTCTCACCAGATGCACATGATGGCTGCCCGGAGTCCGGCATTTGCTAATGACTTTTCGGACAACCCCCCCCAGAGTCTCATTACCCCATCTAGAAACAGCCTGAACATGGACTTGTATGACATGAATAGCCCTGCAGTCCAGGGTTGGCAGTCATCTACTCTGTCAAGGCGGGATTCTTTACAAAACCCAAGCCTGGAGGCATCCCCTAGACCACATGTCTCGTTCCGACCTGACAGCCACGTGCCAAGTAGAACCAATTCATTCAACAATCACCAACAGCCACCAGTGGCTGTGTCCATTAGGGCAGGACCTGCCAGCAAAACGGATGCCTCTATCCCTTCCCCCAATACTATCACAGCTGTCACATCTGCCCACATCCTGCATCCGGTGAAGAGTGTAAGAGTCATGAGGCCAGAGCCTCAGACAGCTGTAGGTCCATCTCATCCTGCCTGGCTTCCCCCAAAGACACCAGCTGTGGAAGGTTTGGAAATGATGGAACAGCATCCTCTCCCCAAAGGAGGCCCAAATGCTTACCCACTAGATGCTGATTATGGCGCTCAGGAGCCAAGGTGCCCACCACCTCCATATCCCAAGCATTTGCTGCTTCCAAATAGTTCAGAGCAGTTTGACATAAATAGCCTTTGTGTAGGGATGGAACAGAGCCTTCGAGGAGTTTCTAACTCACTAAACAGTCAGGCTGAGGACGGTGTTGAGAGAAATGACAAAAGCAGCAAGAATTCCAAGGTGGAAAAACCAGGGAAGGATATAAAGCAAATCCAAACCTCTCCTGTCCCTGTTCGTAAGAACAGCAAAGATGAAGAGAAGAGAGAATCTCGAATTAAGAGTTACTCCCCATTTGCTTTTAAGTTCTATATGGAGCAGCACGTGGAGAATGTCCTAAAAACCTACCAGCAGAAAATTAACAGACGATTGCAGTTGGAGCAAGAAATGGCTAAAGTAATTTCTTTTTATACCTATATATGTGCACACAAACACACATCCTTAAATTCAGTTTTATGTTAGTAGTAATAGGCCAGGACAATGGAGATCAAGGAACTGGAAATGTTCTGACACGTCATGAAATGTGGCCTTAGTGGGGATAAAGTACAGTCTTCAAGTATTTTAAGGACTGCCATCTGTAAAGAAAATTCAAACTTGTTCTGCCCTCTCTGGCCCCAGAGAGCAGAACTAGGGACCCCAGGTAGAAGATTCAAAGACCCACATTTAGGTTTGATGTTAAGAAAAATTTCCTTACAGAGCTATCCAGAAATGTAAAGCACTGTCCCAAGAAATTGTGAGTCTTCTATCAAAGACCAGATGACTTAAGTGTTGGGATTGTTTTAATATAAAGAGAGAGTTGCATTGTTTTCTTAAGGTAACAGGAAGCATAATACTACTGAAGTATTTTGTTAATGTTTCAAAGGATTGAGAAAGTAAGGTTTGTGGTCTCCTAGCTTAGAAGTCTGGAAAATTAGAAAAATGATAATATATTATATACCCAGTATTAGTATCTGTCATTCATATACAGTCTCAATAAATCATGCTTTAAGTACAATTTACCAGCTGATGCTGAGAGACTCTGGAAAGTCATCATTCATTTAAAAATTCTTCCATTTATAATTAGCAAAAACTACCTGCTGCCCTGGAATCTGGCAACTTCATTGTTCCCTAAGCTTTTAAAATGTTAAAGAACTCTTGGAGTTTTCAGGTATTTCTTGGCCCATTTCTCATAGACTGCTGTTTTAACGCAAAGTCATTTCAGGAGTTTTCCGTGGTTTTAGAGATTCTCTAAACAAATAAGATAAAAGAATTTAATACTTCCATTGTCTTTTGAATTTTAAAATCTCTGCAGTGTTAGTCTGGGACCCAATATATAGAGAAAAATGAGCCAATCGTTATTATCTTCCTTAGAGTGAATGGGACTTACTTTTCTGTATCACTTTATGGATCAAAGACCTGACTTGTCACTGTACTTCATGTTCCATTTCTTATGTCCTTTAATATGACTCTCTCATTTCTTCCCTACCAAAGGCTGGTCTCTGTGAAGCTGAACAGGAACAAATGAGGAAGATCCTCTACCAGAAGGAGTCTAACTACAACAGGCTGAAGAGGGCCAAAATGGACAAATCTATGTTTGTGAAAATCAAAACCCTGGGGATTGGTGCTTTTGGAGAAGTTTGTCTTGCTTTCAAAGTAGATACTCATGCTCTGTATGCTATGAAAACCCTGAGGAAGAAGGATGTTCTAAATCGTAACCAGGTGGCCCATGTCAAAGCAGAAAGGGATATATTGGCAGAGGCGGACAATGAGTGGGTGGTTAAACTCTATTACTCCTTCCAAGACAAAGACAACCTGTATTTTGTGATGGACTACATCCCTGGTGGGGATATGATGAGCCTGCTCATAAGGATGGAGGTCTTTCCTGAGCACCTGGCCAGGTTTTACATTGCAGAGTTGACTTTGGCCATAGAGAGTGTCCATAAGATGGGCTTTATTCACAGAGACATCAAGCCAGATAACATTTTGATCGATCATGATGGTCACATCAAACTAACTGATTTTGGACTCTGCACTGGATTCAGATGGACTCACAATTCCAAATACTACCAGAAAGGTATTTTGTTTACTCGTATTGTAGGTTAAGTCTTCTAGATCAGGGATATTTAATCTGGGGTTTATAAGCTGATGGGTTTTTTAAAAATATTTTACAACTGTATTGTGATCTGATGTATTTTGTTTAAAACATACCAAGGAGTCCATAGGTTTTATCAGTACCAAGGGTACCGGGGTGGAAGGAGGGGTAGCAGGGAGGAGTAGGAACAGACAGTCTATGACAAAAGAAAAGGTTTAATAACCCCTGTTTAACACACCATCATTATTCATTTTGAATCTTGGTGGTTTTGGAATCCCAACACACTATTTTTTTAATGTATTTCTGTCTTTACTCCCTAAAAATGCTGCCTAATATTAGTTTGCTATTTTTCAGTTAAAGTGAGCACTTTAAAAGAATTTTATGATTCCCATATCTTTATTAAAGACACCTTAAGGATATATTGCAGAGGCTAAGCTAGAAACTGCCGATCTATCTTGTCTTTAAAGAGTTCTAAGAACAAAAGTTCTGCAAGTATGATGAAAGTACTTTGAAAACAATTCACTGAAATCTTTTTCTGCCATAATTTTTGTCTTCTCTTTGGCTCTTGTACATTTTTTTTTTTTGCATGGCCCAAGATCATGTTATCATTTAAATGAAAAAAGAGGAAAATCCTACCCTAGCATCTCATTATGGCATAGAGGTGGTCCTGGGCTCTCAAAGGATGTGCCACAGCAGTGCAAGTTCAGGCAGGCCCTAACCAATTTGGTGAGACTTCAGATGCAAGCCTGGTGATGGCCTGTGCATCTGTCATTGAAGAGCAAGACTAGCCAACGTCACCAGAAAGTATCACTACCTTCTAATGGGATTGTCAGAAGATTGCCTGTAGGTGATAAGTTTTGGGCCACAACAATTCATGATGGCATGTACGAGATCTCCCAGATCTTGTGAGGTAGAAGCATTGGAAATAACGGGTAGTTAAATCTATGCAACCGTGGGTTTACGGTGATTCTCCATCTGCTTTTCTGCTATGTCTCTGTCCAGCTAATCATGTTGCTCTTATATCGGTTTAATTAGCTTTAGTGTATTTAATGTATGATATCCTTGGTGGACTTCTATGAGGATTATTTCTTGCATTTATCAAGGCTGTTTTAAACCCTTTTCCTGTTTTATGCTGTTTTATATCAAGTTGTTAAAAAAAAAAACACATTTTTTTCTTTCTTTGTCCTGGGCAAAAGGGAGTCACATCAGACAAGATAGCATGGAACCTAGTGACCTCTGGGATGACGTGTCAAACTGTCGATGTGGAGACAGGCTAAAGACCCTAGAGCAAAGAGCTAAAAAGCAGCATCAGAGATGTTTGGCACATTCACTTGTTGGAACTCCAAACTACATTGCTCCTGAAGTTCTCCTTCGTAAAGGTATAAACTTCCAAATTTCCTTTACCCTGAATGTTCAGAAACTTCACTGGGTTGGTGGGTAGGCCTGGCACTAAATGTTGATTGTTCTTTGAAACCCCTTAAATGCTGAATGGTTTTTGTGCCTTCAATGGAACATTTCCCACAGGAAAGATACTGTCCACCAGTGTGCGTCTTAAGGAAGCCTTGACCTAATTAATAGGAAAGTAGCATCTTCTACATAGTTGAGTAGTCTTGGTTGTCTTTACAGTTTCTGCTTTATAATGAAAAGCATTGAGTGGAGTAGGTGAGTCAGCCAGTCTTCTGACATGCTATTGGCAAGTGATAAGTTTGGTGCAGTGATAGACCTTCCCTCCTGTATCTGCATTAGTGATAATTTATCTCAGTTGAGGCTAAGAGAGCCTTTTGTGATTTGTCAAATCACTAGGCAAAGTGATTTGCCTGGAGTTGACTATGTAGTTTAGAAGTTTCTGAAGCAGAATCCCAACTTGGGTCTTCCTGACTTCAAGTGCAGTTCTCTTTTCATTATACCAAGCTGCATGTCTGATGATTGCCTGAGAGCTAGATCCACAGAATGAATAAGTTCAGCTTCTGAGGTGTCTAACCACAGTGAGTAGCAGTCATGGGGCAAGACCAGTACCATGATCACCATTTATTGTATGATTTAAATCAGTTGTGTCAAACTCAGACAGAAATGGGGTCCAAAAAGGATTTTTGTGGGTTGAATATTGACTTTAAAAATCACATTAACATTTTCTGTGTTCTGTTGTATTTTTATTTATTTTGGTAAATATTTATCAGTTACATTTTAGTCAGGTTCCAATACTTGGGGAGGATTGTAGCCTTTGTGTTTTAAGCCACACATTCTCAAGTTCTAAACTTTACTCTGTCTTTTTCTTGCCGAAACTACCAAACTGAACCCCTATCAGTTTCGTAACTCCAAATAATTTTGCTATCAGTCACTATTTGTTATGCCACAGAACACAAAGCATTACTCTGATACTACCCCATGATTTCAAATATCCTTTTATCGCAGCTCTGGCATGAAGTCATTTTAATGTCTTGGCACTCTGTTCACAGTAAGAGTCTGCTGATCTGATTCAATCACGTTTTTAAAAATCAGTATTTATTAAGTGCCCTTTCTCCCTCCCTCCTTCCTTCTTTTTATCTCTTCCTCCCTGCATGTGTACTGCTTATTGTCTTGCCCCATAACATTGTAAATTCCTTGAGGGACTATCTGTTCCTTCTTTTTCTATCCCTAACACACTTGGCACAGAACCTGGCACATAATAAATGTTTATTGACTGACTGTATACTTTCTCTTCAAAAAGATTGTAAGCTTCCTGGAGCCAGGGAGCATATCTTCTACTTTTGTATCCGTGCCATAATGGCTTGGGTCTTTGCATACACTGGGTTATTCAGTCAACAGCCTGTAAAACCAGATAAAAAAGACTTGAACCCAGCCATTTTGGTCCTCAGAGTCTCCGGGAAGGCCTGATTTGTCACAAAATTTGTGAATGATAAGATCGGTGTCTGATTGTTAACTGAGAGTGACTTTTATTCATCTTGCCTTTTAGGGTATACTCAGCTCTGTGACTGGTGGAGCGTTGGTGTGATCCTCTTTGAAATGCTAGTGGGGCAACCTCCTTTTCTGGCTCCAACTCCCACAGAAACCCAGCTGAAGGTTAGTAAGAAAGAGGCTTTAGAAAAGTTGCATTTGTTGCTTAATTTAACAAAAAACCAACATATTATTGTGGAAAGAGCACCAGACTTTGGTCAGGGAGCTTATGTTTGGGTCCCAACTCTGACATTACTGGATATGAGATTGATATTGGGCAAGGCCAATATCAATTGGCCTTGATATATCTCCTATCCTTATAAACTGAGATTAATTAATTAGCAATACCTCTTAAAGGTTAATTATGAAAAAAATTTGATCCTTGTTGTCTGTATCCTGTTCCATTCATGGAATGATTGTATGTGGTATTCAATAATTATGACCTTGTTAATTAATATTTTCTGTTAACATTACACACACTGAAACAAAGACATCTCTGGGTCTTCATTTCCCCGTTTGTTAAATAAATAACTTATTTGTCCACTTAGGTCCCTTTCAGTTTAAAAGTTACAACTCCCAAAAACAAAAATCAGGAATAGAATAGGTTTTGGAAAGTATACATCTATATATGTAGGCATATATGTATATGTGTATGTATATATCTATGGCTATAGAGAAACATATCCAGACTTTATGTACATCAAAAGATAGGTGATTTCATATGTGATGTAGCCTTCTGGGGAAGTTGGGGGGAAGAGAAAAAAAGAACAAAGTAAAAAAGTACACAGCAGAAAACAAAAGAAAACTCACAAGAAAGCAAAGAGAAGATGGACAGTTCTCAACGCAACAAGCATTATTTATCATATAGGCTTTCTTGAAATGAAAACCCATTATTACATATTTTGAATCTTCTCATATATTCTGCAATGCACGAGATGCTTTTTTCTTTCTAACTTTTGTGTTTAAGTTTATCATATGTTTTATTTCTTTTCCCTATTCCGTATTTGTGTTCTGTTGTTTGAGTCTAAAATAAAATTTTTTCAAAAAAAGTTATAACTTCCATAAAAGTCACCTTTATCTTTATTAAGAAATGAAGTGGCTACTCTCCATTTGCCACTCACACTTCCTTAAAAGACCCCAGCAGATTAATGTTTTATTAACTGACTACTCCCTAGTCCTTAACTGAGTTGAGTAGCTCTTAGAGTTGGGAATAAATATTGTATCTGCGATTTCATTGAAATAAGGAACTCCCACTGAGGAATTTCCTTTACCAGTCTAAGTCAGCACCTTCTCTGCAACTCTGTATTAGAATTGCCTGGGACACTGAGGTTAAGTGACCACACATACATAGAGATTTAAGTTTAATAATCCAAAACTCTTCCTATAAAATCATCAGCAACAAAACCCAGAAGCTGGCAGAGCAGTGTTCCTCAGTGTCCTTACTACCCTCTTTCCCTACTCTCCTATAGCATCTCAGAGAACTTAGTTTCCCCAGTCTACCTTCTGTCTCTGGGGCAAGAACAATTTCCATAGTCCCAAATGGCATCTAATCCTGATCAGCCATTTGACAGATTCCTGCAAGGGGACTGAGAATGTGGATGAAAATCTGTCACTTCAATCAGTGCAAATGTTCTGTCTTTTTTAAAGGATTGCATGTTCTTGCAAAGTAATTTTTTTCCTTTTGAGAAAAATCATATCCCTTAAACACCACTCTTAATTTCCTGCCCATTGGTGTTCATTCATCATTAAGCATCTGTGTCTTTGGTAGCCTCCTTACAAAATTGCCTTGTGGTTTTGTAGAAAATGAATTCAATTACCTTGAGTGCTGAAATTTCCTGGGGGAGTAAGTAGACTCTGAAGTCCTCTATTAAAGAACTAAGATTTTTGCTTTTGGAAGTTTTGACCATATCAACTCAAAAACTAAAATAAAAATAATAACAACATGGATTGGCCTTGGATCTGATGAGAAATTGGAGGAAAAATTCACATTTTGGTCTTGTCTTCTCTTTCAGGTCATAAACTGGGAAAGTACACTTCACATTCCAACACAAGTCAAGTTGAGCCCTGAGGCCAGTGACCTCATTACCAAGCTTTGCTGTGCTGCTGAGAACCGGCTAGGCAGAAATGGTGCTGATGAGATCAAGGCCCATCCATTCTTCAGCTCCATGGACTTCTCTGGTGACATCCGAAGGCAGCCGGCACCATATGTGCCAAAGATCAGTCACCCAATGGACACCTCAAATTTTGATCCTGTAGATGAAGATGGCCCTTGGAATGATGTCAGTGGGGACAGCACTAAGGCCTGGGACACTCTAACTTCTTCCAACAGTAAACACACGGAGCATGCCTTTTATGAGTTTACTTTTAGAAGGTTCTTTGATGACAATGGCTATCCATTTAGATGCCCAAAGCCTTCAGGAATTGAAGCCACACAGTCTCAGAACTCAGACATAGAAAATAAAGAGATGGCGGATCCAACTGGAGACTGTCAACCTGTGTATGTGTAAATGATTACATAGCATGCCCCAGACATAGAGATATAACGAAGGCCTCGAAGCTGATTCCATAACAGGCATGCTTGGAAGTTGAGGTCAATTTTGTTGTAAATAAGTACTTCAATTACCACACTTGAAATTCTGGTCTTCACAGAAAAAAAAATACTTTGCAAGTCAAGCAGTTCTTCATTTCTAGACTCTGGTTAGTGTGAGATCAACACCGCTCACACAGACAGGCATTTACAGACAATTCACAGCATTAAACGATATTTTTTAAAATTTAGTACAGTTTAGAAAGAGCACTTATATTTTGTTTATATCAGTTTTTTTCCTACTAAATTCTAGGGATTAACTTTGACAAATCATGCTGCTGCTGTTACTCCTTTTTCTACATTGGTATTTTAGCCATAGCACTTATTTCACATTTAGAAAAATGCATTAAAAACTGAAGAACATGGTGGGAAAATCTCTGTGCAATAATGTAAAAAAGGAAAAGAGATAAAGCACTCTGGGCTGATGTTACTAAATCTGGTTTTATTCATACCATGTTTTTTTGGTGGGTTTTTGTTTTGTTTTTTTGGGGAGAGGGTTTAATCCCTTCCTGTCCTCCCCCCCACCCATAGCAGATTGTGACGTCATCTTAAAAAGTGGCTTTTGATTCCTTTTGCATATTAGTGTGTAATAGAAAGTGTGAGCAAGGTGATAAGTTGGGTGTGATTTCCGTGTCTGGTGTGTGAAGAATGTTGCATGAGCAGGTTTTTCTGTTCAATAAGTTACCATATCTTGCCATTCACAGGCAGGTCCTGTGAATCTGTTCTTAACACATATCTTTAAGTGAGGTATTCTAGATAGTGTGTTGATAATATATTGTGTGGATGATTTCATTGTTATGATTGTATACCTTATTGATTTCTTATTTTTAAAATTTCAAATGTCTGAGAAGTGATTTTGTGTCTGTGATTGGATCATTTTTTGTGGAGGGTAAATTTAAACACCTATCCTTCTAAACTAAGGTTAATTAATTAGCAATACCTCTTAAAGGTTAATTACGAAAAAATTTGATCCTTGTTGTCTGTGTCCTGTTACATTCATGGAATGATTGTATGTGGTATTCAGTAATTATGACCTTGTTAATTAATATTTTCTGTTAACATTACACACACTGAAAGATTTAAAAGTGTGTTCTTCTTTTGTCTCAGACAGTTGAAGCGTTGCCCTGATGGAGCACAGTCCTCTGTTTCTAACAGATGCTACTGGTCTGCTTTAAAGTGTCAAATCTTAACTGAGTTTAAAGTGTGCATTTAAAAATTTTTTGTAAAAGTGAGGCTTATTCAAAATGATATTGGAATACTAAAATAATTAAGCCATAAATATTTGCATATAAGTATAGGTATGTATATAACTGAATAGATAAACATATAAAATATTCCTTAATTCAAATTAGTATTACAGTCCTATTTAAAGTGATTTATATTTGAGTAAAATGCTCATTTTTTTTTTTTTTTTTTGCTTTTTGAAATTCTGGCGCTTTTTATTTTTCATTATGTTATTCCATATATTATTCCTTAATTTTTAGCATATTCTATCCATTGTTATCCAAGCAACAACATTTATAAATTTATCGTCTAAACTAAAAAAATTTATTCTCGTGTATGTGTTTACATTTGTATGAATGGCATGTTCTGAGGTCTGCTGTGCTTGTATTGTGACAGTCTATGTAAGATTCAGTATTACTGCTTTTTTTTATAGTGATGCCATTTTTGGTTATTTACAGCTATCTGACATACTTTCATGTGGTAGGTTCTTTCTCAGGAACTCAATGTAACTGTTATTTATTGATATACCATTGCCTTTGAAAGCTTCTACTGGCACAATTTATTATTAAAACTTTGGATTCCCAAATCAGCAGTTGGTGTGGTGTTTCCCTGGAATGTCTGAGTTTCTGCTTACAGAGTCTCCGTGTCTTGGTCTGGTTGCAGCAGGAGGGGAAAGTCCAGAACAGCTGTCGCCGACTGATTCTGTAATGGGGGGAGGAATGAGTACAACTCCTCTGGCCTTTGTTTTTGAAATGGACGTTGTTATTTTGGCCTTCAGGAAAAGGAAATAGCTTTTTAAATGTTGGAGAAAAAGCTAAGAATTTTATTGAGGCCTTGACATTTCAATATAACTTTAAATTCTGTGTAACACCATGAGGTGTGATTGTCTATAAAGCCTCTCCTGATTTTAAATTCCCAGTATATCTTGAAAGTTGTTGGTCTGGGGTGGTTTTTTTTTTTCTTTTATTCCTTTCAGCTGCTTGTCTTGCCCAGCCAAAATATGAATTGTTTAATTAGGCTAATGGCCAAAGAGCAGATTCCTGAGAACAGATATAGGCAGTGTTTTTTGACAGACCCTAAAATGGATGAAGGCTGCACCCAGACCATCACGAGGTTGCAGCCAATTCTGTCTTCAACTTGTTTGTGATCATTCTTGGGTGCGATTTGGGGTCCGCTGCTGGGACAAATATCTTACTGCATTCCTTCTAATTTGTTCCTGTCCCAGTTCAGCTGACAAATGAAATACTGTCTTTGAATATAATCCATGAAATGAAAATCATCAGTATTCCTTGTTTGAGCCCTCTGTAATTAAAACAGTGTCTCAGTTTTGGTTCTGAAATAGGAAGGACTTCTGGAGGTCATCTAGTCGACCCCCTCCTGCCTCTGGGCAAAATTGTACCTAAATAAGCCAAGTCACTGAGGAATCTCTATGACCTCTGCAAGAAGCCAGCACATGTTTGTTCCTGCTAGAACAATAGAATTTGTTTAGTGCCTATTCACAATCCTCCTGGTGTTGGGCCCTGCAACCATCCTGTTTTTCTCTCCCAGATTAAAGTACTGTCTCCTTTGGAAAGTAGAGAGTTTCCTATGTCTAAAACTGGCAGCCCTGTTCGGAAGTTAAGATGAGCTTGTTCATGTTGAGAAAAAACTGATAAATTCTTAGTACCCTTATTCCCTGAGGATGTTTGCACAGTAATTGGAAGATTCTAAGATTCTGAATTCTGGAGTTACTGTCCCACTCCTGCTGCCTTGCTGCTCTTGAACCTGACCTTTCTCTACATGCTGCCTGACCTGTCCCAGTTCTTTCAATCTGGCTTCTCTTTCTGCCCTTCAGCATCTTCATCCCAGAGTCACCAATTTCAACAAGGCACTTCCTCCACACTCTATTGCTCTCCTTCCCTGTCCTGTTCAGCCAGTTCTTAACCCTGGGTAATTTGTGCACCATCCACTTTCTCCATTCTTATTCCCAACACACTTTATTTTTTTGTTTTGTTTTTTGAATTTAACTCTTATTTATTTTAGTTCACATCATTTCCACGAGATTTTGAGTTACAAATTTTCTCCCCATCTTTCTCCTACCTACCACCCCAAAACAGCCATCCCATTGTATAACCCCTCCCCCAATCTATTCTCTCCTATGTCCTCCCCTGTCACCCCTCTGACTTTCTGGTAGGGCAGGATAGATCTCCCTACCACAGTGCCTGTGTAT
>CM053588.1:147988039-148003903 GCA_028646515.1 Pseudochirops corinnae
ATAGAATGAAGATAAATGGAGATATATGCAGGATGATTCACTTATGACTAAGTAATCAAATGTAGAAAAAGGCAAATATTGTTTTCATTGATGTAGCTGATAAAGATCAAGGAATATTGTTTAATCTTTTAATAGAAAATGAATCAGCAAAGTAGTGTTCTTGTATTAAAAGCAAATCAGATATATTTGGATATATGCCTGTGATCTAAAAACAGGTACTTAACCCATTGGGATCATAAAATAATCCAAATATAATCAGGATGGGTCAGGTCAGTGCACTGTGTCCTAATTTGTGAGATGTGCTTAGAATAAGTCAATCAGAACACATTTTCTAAGCACTTAATTCTGTGCCAGACACTATGCTAAGTGCTGAGGATACAAAGAAAAAGTAAAAACATGCCCTGTCTTCAAGGAACTTATATTCTAAAGGGGAAGACAATATTTGCATACATAGATATATGCAAGATGTTGCTCCAGTGGATAAAAAGTAATCTTAGAGGAGTAAGGCATTATTGTTGTGGGTTGAGAGTGCAGAGAGGAGCAACAACTTGAAAAAGCCTGCAAGAGATGGTATTTGAACAGAGTCTTGAAGGAAGCCAGGGATTCTGATAAGCAGAGGTGATGAAGGAAAGCATTCCAAGACTGAAGGACAACCTTCACAAGGGCACAGAGAGGAGAGATGGAGTATCATGTGAGGAAAAGCAAATAGGCTAGGGTGGCTGGACCATAGAGTATATGGAGAAGAGTCATTTATGAGAAGACTGGAAAGCTAGGATGGTAGCTTTTATTTCCATATCATCATATTTTATTTCCATATCACTTATATTTTATTCTCAATCACTGGAGTTGAGGTCAGTATCAGACTTGTACTTTAGAAAGGAATTTTTTTGGTTGTGTGAAGGATGATGGGGAGTGACTTGAGGGAAAAAGACCAATTAGGAGGCTATTGAAATAGTCCAGGTAAGAGGTGATGAGAATCCTGAACTAGGTTGATGGTTGTGTGAATAAAGAGAAGAGGGGAAAAAAATATTTTTGGGAGAGGGCGGGGGGGGGGGGAGGGGAAGAATTAACTACTCATAGGTTGATGTCCAATAAGAGATAAGAACCTCAGGAGAAAGAGTTGAATTTTGGGACGCTCTGAATAAATATGGGAGTCATCAGCATAAAGATAATTGAATTCAAAGGAATTTATGAGGTCATCAGGTGAGAATATAGAAAACCCAGGGTGCTTGGAGGATGCTTGTGGGTACTTGGCATGATATTGATGAAGATCCAAGCAAGGGTGCTGACGAGTAAAACAGCTTAGGAAGAGAAATCAATGTCATAAAAATCCAGAGAAGAGACATGGAAAGGAAAAAAAAGACAAGAATTGTCACCTTGGGCAAGTCACTTAACCCCAGTTGCCCTACCTTTCCCCTCCAAAAAACGAAAGACAAGATTGAGTCAAAAGAGCAGGGTTCAAATACTGGTTCTAAACTTGCTTGTGTGATTTTTAAAATCTCTTTATTCCTCAGTTTCTGTTTATGTACATTCAGAAGTTGTATGACATGACTTCTGACTCCCCTACCAGCCTTATATATAAGAATCTGTGTATATATCTAGTATGTACCAATTTATTTACATTGTGTCTTCAGCAATTAGAATGTAACATCCTTGAGGGCAGGACCTTTTTTTTTGTCATTATTTTTCTCCCTTGCATAGTACGTGGCACATATTAGTCTCCTAATAAATACTTGTTGATTTATTTGATTGCTTTTTCAGCTTGTTCTGAGTGACCTTAAATTCATACTTCACTGTTGATTTGGTGCCTCAGGTAAAATGAAAAGAGAGTGGAATCAGAATACATGAGTCCAAGTCCCCCATCCAACCTTAGACAAGTCACATTTCCTCATCACTCAAATGAATGGATTGGATCAAAATAGCTTGAGTTCCTTTCCAGCTCTAGAATTATGATCCTAAGATATTCTACCTTGTATTATTTTATTTGGTTCAAGTATGTACGTTCCTGACTAGATTAAGAACTCCTTGAGAATACAAAACACATTTTCTTTAATATTTGTAATCTTCAGAATTCCGGGTATTTAGTAGTTGCTGCTCAAGAAATGCTTTTTGAATAGAACTGCAAATGAACCAGGATTCAAAGAAAATTGAGAGGATTGCAGTAGGAGGAGAGGAGGAAGACTTGTAGAGAGAACCTGGGAAACTGTAAGATAGGAAAGAAAAGAAGATGAAGAAAGTGATATTGTGACTAAAAAAAATGTTTGATGCTTAGTTTGACATCCCTGCTTTCTCTATATGAACTGTGAACCACAGATCCTTGGAAGGGAAGTTTTTCTCCTGGGACTAAATTCTAAGTTAACTGTAGTAGTGAAGCAGGCGTTTGTTCTCTTGAGACTGATCTCTTATTTGTCTCTCCATGAAAAATTAACCATTGGGGAAAGCTTTTCTCCTTAAATTAAACAATTTCACCCAAATATTGGAACCATTTGAGCTATCCTGGGTAGGATGTCCAGGAAGAAAGACTTGACTTGCCAAAAATGTATCTGCACGTGTCCCCACATAGTGTGAGAGCCATCAGGTTGAGCTGTTCTGTTCTATGAATCTCAGATTCATGTTAGCCCTTGGTCAACTTAATGAAGCTCAAAGTTGGGAAGGGCCTTAAAGGCCACCTAGCTCAACATATACTGACACACAAAAAAATCCCCTTTACTAGCTCATGTGCTAAGTACTTCTTTGCTCGTGAAGACTTCAAGTAAGGGAGGATCTGCCACTTCAAGGAGCAGCCCATTCTTTTGTATAGTTCTATTTGTTAGGAAGTTTTTGCCTTGTACCAATCCTAAATTCACCCCTTTGTAATTTCTTATCAGTTGTTTACACTGAGACCAAGCAAAACAAGTCAAATACTTGGGAGATAGATATATCATGTTTCTCCTTAAGTCATCTCTTCTCCAGGCTAAATATTCTTATCTTCTTCAGTCCATCCTCTCATGGCATGAACTCCAGGCACTTTGGAATTCTAATTTCCCCTGGACACTCACCAGCTTATCAGTAGTAAGGTGGTGCCCAGAATTGAACTCAGTCTATCTCCAACCTTTGAAATGTAAAGCTTTGGGGTCTATGTTTGTTCAGATCACCTTTTCCTAGTTCCTTTATTGGGGGAGAGACAGTAATAATGAGGACCCCCCCTTGTGCCTCTTCTCAGCCCTGGCAATTTTCCATACTCTTTGGTTCTTACTTAGGTATGTATGCTCCCAGACAGGAGAATGAACTGAATGATCAACTGAGAACTGTGCTTAATAAATCCTGGAAATAGCTGACCACCACCGGGGCTCTTATCTTACAATTGCACTGCTGGCACTGGAGCAACCTTATCAGGCATTCATTTCAGCACAGGTTCAGGATTAATTCATTGGGACTAGTATGATATAACAAATTAGTTTATAATAAGTCCTTTTAGTCCTAGACCGAGCTCCAGCTCTGCTTGAAACAATAGTGTGGTGTAGCACATTAGGAGTGCATTACTGCCTGTTGTGAAATACCTTACATTCAAGAAGATGTAACATTGTTGCAGGTTGCCCCATACTGCTTCAGAAGCATGGGAAACTCTCCACCCCCAACTCCTTCGGCTCTTTTATCCTCCCTACTCCTACCCAAACTTCCTAGTCCTTCCTGAAACCTACTGGGAGCATGTACATGTAAATCTATATGGCTTCCTACATCCTTTCATTCATTAAATTCATTTCATTCATTCATCCATTCATTAAACAAATAAGTACAAACCTTCTGCTCATTATCTCCAATGGACTGCTTAGTAGAGACTATAACGATTAACAAGACCATACCTACCCTCTGGGGACTTAAAATTTAGTTGTGGTGGTGCCAAGGGGGTATGCTTGTACAAATATAATGAAAAATTAGAACATAAATATAATAATACACATTGTACTTATTTGTATCCATCTTATTTCCTTATTAGATTTGTAAATTCTGTCGTGCCAAAGGCTGCCACATTGAAATTTTTTATTCTTCCCACAATATTCCGTACGTTGTAGATGGTTAATAAATGTTTTGTTGAATAATAGAAGTAAGAAGAAAGACCATATTCACTTCTACAAAGAGGTAATCAAGGAAGACTTCTTAGAGAAAGGGAATTTGAGCTGTGTCTTAAAATTGGGATGGGAAGGCATTTTGGGATGTGGGTAGAGTATGTGTTTGGAGTATTGTTGAGTAGTCTGTTTTGGAGCATAAGGTATATAAGTGGAAGTAGTAAGAAGTAAGAGTAGGACTGGATTATAGAGAGCCTCAGATGCTAAGAAAATTGGACTTTATCTAATGGGCATTAGGGGGCCTCTAGATTTTGAACAATGGGGTAGCATGATCCAACTTCTTTACTAGAAATAATTATGTTCTCATTGATTAAGGGACTGGCAGTGAGGACAGTAAAGAATAAAAGCCTTTGAGTAGTTATAATAACAAGATTTGATAACTCATTGAATATGGAGTTCATTGAGAGCAAGGTGGTAAGCCAGGATATTACTGATAGAAGTCAGAAAGAGGATCAAGTTTGGGGTTAATGGTGTGTGGTAAGGTCATGGGGTCATGAAGAGTCTGACATGACTGAACAACAACAAAAAACTAGGTTACTTTCAGATATATTGAACTTGAGGTGCTAGTAGAATATTCTAATGGAGCTTCTCTAATAGATAGTGGAAGTGTGAGTCAAGCTTGGGAAGCTTGGAAACGTGGGTTAGAGATGGAGATTTGGAAATGTTTTGTATAGAAGTCTTTGTTAGAGTTGTGGGGGTGGATAAGATCACGAGAGAGTATAGAGAAAAGAAAAAAAGAAAACAGGTCTAAGCCAAGAAGAATACTAATGTTAAAGGTGTGGGAAAACAACAAAGAAGAAAAGTAGCTGAAAGAAGTCAGATTCCTAGGATAAGTACCCTAATAATTATAATAGTGATACCTGGCATTTATCTGGCACTTTAAGACTTGGCAGATTCTTTGCTTGGATTATCTCATTTGAGTCTTACAAGAAACCTGTTGTGTAAGTATTACAGGTAGCATTATCTTCATTTTAGGAATGAGGAAACAGGTTCAGACAAGTTAAGTGACCTACCCATGGTCACACAGGTGGTTAGTGAAGTGGCAGAATTCTTACTTAGGACTTATTACTCTGAGTTCAGCATTCTCTTCTTGGCTTTGCATGCCATAAAAGGTACTAGACTATTTTAAGGTATAGTCAAGGTGAGGGCAAATTTTACGATTTCATGTATATGACTAAGGATATATACAGACTTATGAAGGAAAAGCCTTGCTACAATTTTGAATTACACAAGAGATGTATTATAGAAATTTCACTTTTTTAAAAATCAGGACCGTCTATTTATTTTTTTCTTTTTTTTTTCTTTTTTTTTTTTTCTTTGCTCATTTACTTTTTATTTACGAGATTCAGTTCCACAATCACTTGAGTTTCAGAACGTCTATTTATTTTTAAATAAATCAAAGGATTATTAGTAAACTCCTTTAGTGAGGTAAGGAGGATGTTTTATTCCCTTTTGAATCATAAAACTGAAGGCCTATATTAAACCTTAATTTCTCAGAAATACATATGTGTATATACATATGCATACACATACAGGTATATATATGTACACACATATATAAAACAAATATATATAAAGAAAATCATGTCAATTTCATCTCAAATCTCTCACATCCATTTCCTTCTCTCCCCTCACACACCTACCACCTTAATTCAGACCCTCAACATATTTCACCTGGACAATAGCCTCCTAATTGAAACTTCCTCTATGTAGCCCTCCTTTCTCTCTTCCATTCAGCTGCTAAAATGGTTTTCTTAAAGTATAGATCTGTCACACCCCTGCTCAATAAATTCCAGTGGACCCCTTGTAACTTTAAGGTTCAAACACCAAAGTCTCTGTTTTGCTTTTAAAACTATTCATAACTTGGATCCAATCTTCCTTTTCTGGTTTGTTGTACAAACAGGCCTTTTAAATATTTCTCATCTCTGCCTCGTAAGAATCCCTAATTTCCTTCAAAATTCAGTTCAAACATATTTCCTTTATAAATATTATTTGATTTTTAAAAAATTAACAAAAATAGACTCTCACCCTCCTACTTCTCCCCCTATTAAAAACCAACAAACAACCTTGTGACAAACATGTATACTCAAGCCAAACAAATCCCTGCATTGGCATGGGATTGCATGTTTTTAAAATAAAATCTGGTTCTGCATCCTGAAGCCATTATCTCTCTGAGACTGGTAACATGGATTCATCATTGGTCTTTTGTGATCATGGTGGATCATTGTGTTGTTCATAGTTCTTAAGTTTTTTCAAAGTTGCTTGTTTTTTAGAATGATATCGTATTGTTTTCCTGATTCTGCTCATTTCACTCTTCTTTGGTTCATATAAAGCTTCCCAGATTTCACTGAAACAGTCCCTGTCATCATTTCTTATGGTATAATAATATTCCATTACATTCATATAACTTAAATCTGTTTAGTCATTTCCCATTTTATGGATCCCCTCTTAGTTTCTGATTCTTTACCACTACAAAGAGCTACTCAAAATACTGTTGCGCTGAGTCTTTTTCCTCTTTGCAGCCAGGTGTTCCAGTGGATAGAGTGCTGGGCCACAAGTCAGGAAGACTCCTCTTCCTGATTTCAGATCTAGCCTCAGACATTTAATATCTATGTGACCCTGTTTGCCTCAGTTTCCTCATCTGTAAAATGAGCTGGAGAAGGAAATGGCAAACCACTCTGGTATCTTTGCCAAAAAAATTCCAAACGGGGTCATCAAAGTGTGAAAATGACTGAGCAAGTTTTTCTCTTTATTGAATATGGATTCCCTGATTTCTTCCTCCCCAGCTGCTAGTGTTTTCCCCTAAAGTTCTTCATAGATATTTTGTATACTCTTAGATTCCCTCCTCTGCTAGAATGTAAGCCCCTTGAGGGCAGGGACAGTTTTATTTTTGTCTTTATTTTCCTACCACCATGCTTGACACATAGTGGCCACTTAAACATTTGTTAAATCAGTTGTTTGCCATACAGCCCTCGCACAGCTGGTCCAGAGTCTTCCATCACTGAAACAGTGAAGAATTTGTGAAGATTTGTTGTCTCAGCTATATAGTTGTTTTATGCATGTCTTTTCTTCTATTCTGTTATAAACTCCTGCAAGGCAAGGACTCTGGTTACCTCTTTACATCCCTAGCCCCTCACAGAAGGTACTACATCTCTCAACCTTTTGAGTTCATTTGCATTCTCTGAAGTGAAGAAACCAAGCAAATCTAGTCAGAACAGTACTTTTTTGTTTATAGATTCTATTACTTATTTTCCTGCCCCTTCAATAACTGGCGTTAAGCTAAGGCAGTTTTAAGGAAACCTCCCTGTGGCTAAAGATTGCTGCTTTTGAAGCACTGAATACACTTTTATAAAGCTAGTCATGTGGATTTCTGGCTAATATATAACCCTCTCATAATAATTGCTAGCATTAATATGTGAAGGCTTGCAAAACACTTCACAAATATTATCTCATTTGATCCTTACAATAATTCTGGGAGGTGGGTGCTATTATCATACTCATTTTTCAAATGAATAAACAGGCCAACTGAGGTTGTGACTAGCCCAGGGTCAGTAAGTCTAAGTCTAGATTTGAACTCAGGTTCCAGGGCTCAGTCCACTGTGCCACTTGAGTCACTGCCTGCATAAAAACAGCATGAGTAGATAGAGCACTAGTTCAGTGGACAATCTGACCATAGTAAACATTTGCATTTTAGGTCAGATTAAAAAACTGCTGCTATTGAACCTCAATATTTAAAAGTAGATTACTGGTCTTAGTGTTTAGGAAAAGGAAGGAAGGAAGGAAGGAGCCAAGATGGAGGAAGATAAGGGTATTTCTCAACTTTTTTTTTTTGAGAGATTAGGTAGTTATTTGTCAAGTATAGTTATGACACACAAAACAAGTTTTTCAAACATCATCCAAATTCTTAGAAGCCAATTGCACTATTTCAAAATCTTGATAATTTACCAGTACTTGAAGACCTTCCTTCAAATCCCAGTTCTGCCACTTAATATCTAGATTCTCCCTAAGGTTCCTTCCAGTAATGTTTTTGTACCATACTTATTTCAGAGCATATCTTTCCAGGTGAGACTTGAGACTTTAGAGGCTAGTGTGGCAAAGTGGTCATAGGACCTGGAATGTGGGGAAACTGCGCTTCAAATTACTTTTCCAAATATCGTTGTTCAGTTGCTTTTTAGTCGTTTCTGACTCTTCATGGTCCCATTTGAAATTTTCTTGGCAAAGTTATGGGAGTGGTTTGCCATTTCCTTCTTCAATTCATTTTACAAATGAGGAAACTGAGGCAAACAGGGTGAAGTGACTTGTTCAGGATCACACAGCTAATAACTGTCTGAGGTCAGATTTGAAGTCAGGAAGATGAGTCTTCCTGATTCCAGGATTGGCACTCTATCCACTGTGCCACCTTGCTGCCAAACCTTACTAGTTGTGCTATCATGGGCAACTCACTTAACCTCTCAGGGTTTCAGAGTCCTCATCGGTACTATGGAAGCATAATAGCACCTCGACCATCTCAAGGACTGTTATAAGGAAAATGCTTTGGGAACCTTAAAGGTCTAAGTGTGGATAGTCATTTTTTTGTTGGTTTTTTTTATGGTGTTTCTGTGAGCTTTTATGAGTTTTAGGGGAGTTATGAGGTTCTTTTTTATGTTGGTTTTATGTTGGTTAATAGTGCTCCCACACATATAACTCAAACCTGCCCCATCCCCCAGTGTATAGATTCTGTTAATCGCTATTTCTTATGCTGCATGGGGATATTGCTTTAATTTTTTATCCCTTTGTCAGTTGTTCATAGCACTTTTTAGTCATATATCAGATTTACATCTTTGTGAGTACCAACCAGTAGCTATCAGTCACCTGATGAATTCCTGACATTTTCTGTAGGATAGCTTCAGGAACAAATAGCCAATTGGATATCTAGAGAACAAAGATTCCTCTGTCCTATAAGATGGCACTCTCATATGACCAGTAACCTGACAGTAAAATAAATGGTTTTAAACATTCCAAGCATTATGTACTTCTGGCTCCTTTATTGTTTCCTATGATCTGATCTTGGGGAGGGTGGGATGTCAGAGGAGGAGAACAGAGGGCTTCATCGTTTTTCACGGGCTCCCAGTTTGTCTAAAAATTAAAGAGAAGTGCTGGTTTGTGGCAGAGAGATGACTTAACCAACAGATATTTATTGAGCTGCCTGCTCTGTACTAAAGATACATAAAAGGTTACAAAGAGTTGGAAGGGATTTTAGAGTTCATCTACCCAACACTCTGATTTTATAAATGAGGAAACTGAAGCATGAGGTTAGTGAATTAACCTACATCACACAGCTTTTAAGTAGCAGCACTAGGATTTGAAATATCCATGTCTTCTGTACTCAAAACACCACAGTCTTTCAACTCTACCACAAATTATAATTATAGCCAGTGCCTTCAAAGAGCTTGCAGTTTAGTCAGGGAGGTAACATTACAAGAGAGATCTCGTAATTATTGTCAAATCAAAAAGACCTGAGTTCAAATGTGACCTCTGACACTAGGTATGTGACACTGAGCAAGTTACTTAACCCCTGCTTGCATAGAGAACTGGAGAAGGAAATGGTAAACCACTCCAGTATCTTTGCCAAGAAAACCTCATGAATAGTCAGTCCATGGAGTCACAAAGAGCTGGACACAACTGAACAACAGAGTATTGCTGGAGCTCAGTGGAATAAAAGATCATTTCTAGTTGAGGTGTACATGGAAGACACTCTAGAAGAAGTAACATCACTTGGATTGACCTGATAAGAGTAGATGGCATCTCTGAATAATTTAGTAGAAAAAAGAATCCTACATATTTGATCATTTCTACTGTGGGAGTTTTATATTTCACTACATTGGCTCAGGACAGCTAGGTGGCACAGCAGAACGCCATCTTTGGAGTCAGAAAGACTCATCTTTCAGAGTTCAAATTCGACCTCAGACCCTCACTAGCTATGTGACACTGGGCAAATAACCTAACCCTGTTGACCTCAGTTTCCTTATCTGTAAAATGTAAGTGTAAAACCCCTCCAGTATCATTGCCAAGAAAACCCAAATGGAGCCATGAGGACTTGACTGAACAAGATATTAGCTTATTTTTACACAGTACTTTATAGTTGACAAAATACCTAGAAACTTAAAACCACTTGATAAATATTCTTTTTTCAAGCATTACATACCTTCATTTTGAGACCCTTTAAGGTTTATTTTTGTTTCTCAAATTGCACTTTGAGATTGGTAAAAGCAGTGAAATATAATTTTTTCTGGGCCCAACAAACCCCGTGTCTTAATTATCTGCTTAATAGCAAGTGCCTTGGAAGGTATGAGACTAAGTTATGCATGGTCTGTGGAGTTACCCCAGTCATCTCTGCTTCATCATTGCCATAATGCTTTAAGGGTGGTACTAAAACTTTAAAACCCTTTTCCTTTTATGTGTTTGTCATTTTCATCTGGATCTCAAATGTTTGCTTTCCACATATTTAAAATGCTTCCTCCTTAAGTAGTCTTTGTCAAAGATCATCCTTTATACAGATATGAGTATTTAGCTAATTCTTTAGCCAAATTTTAAAAGGCAATAGACATTAGCTTTTTTTTTAAATTTCACTTTCATTTATCGATTTCAGCAGACCAAAGAAGAAAGGAAGAATATTCAACCTGATTCAGCATTTTAAGCTTACCACATACAAGGCATAATGTATATGGTGGTGGGTTTTTTTTTTTTTGACCCAGTCAAAATGTGGCAATTGATGTATCATCTATGATCTTATGACTGAGGTCCACATTCCACTTCTAATACTACCTGTGTGATCTTAGGCGAAATCACTTCCCTGGCCTCAGTTTCCTCAGCTGTAAAATGATGGGATTAGACTAGATGGCCTCTGAAGTTCCCTCCCAGTTCTATATTGATTATCCTTGGACTAAGACTTGATGATCTCAGAATGTGGTGCTAAATCTCATCTAAAATAAAACAAATAAGAAATAAGGGTATGCTGCCTAGTGTTATAAGCCCTAAACTTTACTTTCTGAGGTGGGGGGAGAGTGGCTGAGGGAGCAAACATTCTATCTTTCACCAAGTATAATGAATTTTTGTGCCACTTTAAACTATTTTACCCCCTAATGATCTCCTCTTATCTATTTTCTCTAAGCTATTTATCATTTAAGTTCCAGTTCCCTGCTATATTTTACAGTTCTACCAACTCTAGCTATCAGATGTTGGGAGAAGGAACAAGAAGGGAATTTAAGATATGTTGCATGCATACTACATGCCAAACTGGAGAGATCATACTAGTGCACAGTAAAGTAATAATTTGAGGCAAAGAAGGCAGTTCCTCAAAAATTCGGACTTGTATTTCCTTACAATAGTTCCTTCAACACACAATTAATCAACAAGCATTGATTAGGCACCTCCTGTGTACCAGGCACTGAGTATAGGTAACAGAGACAAAAAAATGAAACATTCCCTGCCCTGATGTTTACATTCTGTTAAGAGAGCCAATATATATATATGTGTGTGTGTTAAATAATATATATTTATACATGAAGTAATGGGATGCAGATAATGGAGAATAGCAGCTGGGAAGATCAGAAAGGGCTTACCCTGACTTAATCTCTAGCTCTTGTTTTTGTTAATAACACCACCATCATCCTGGTCACCTGGACTCAAAACCTGGGTCATCTACTCCTCCATCTCTCTACCCCTAAATGCAATTGGCTGCCAAGTCCTATCTTTTATTGTACCTTGGTCTGTCTCTCTCTTTTATATCCAGTCCTGTCTACTACTGCTACACATCACCCTAGTTTAGCATCTGGTCACCTTCTAGGTTCTATTTTCAGAGCCTCTCAACTGTTCTCCTTGCTTCCACCCCTTCCCCTCTCCATTCTCACCTTCATACCCGTATAATCTTGTCAATATACTTCCTCAATCATGCCCCTTACTCTACTTAGAGACTGCATACTTCTGATCCTAGCCATGAAAGTTCTCAACAATCTGGTTCCAACTTCATTAATCAGACATATCTCATTGCTTCCCTTTGCTTACTCTAACCTTATAGTCTCCTCTATGCATAGAAGGAACTTCCTTCTTCCAGCATTCCCATCTGTTGAAGTCCCTCCTTACCTTCAAGACTGAACTCATGTGCCATCTCCTTGAAAGTCATCCCTGATTTCCACCACTGACAGCGTTTCTTCATTCTTCGAATTTCTCTTTATACTTTGCATGTACCCTTCCCTAATTCTTTATTTCTCTCTTCTTTAATATCATAGTTATTTGTGTCTATGTGGTTTCCTCTCATTAGAATGTAAACTCCTTTATGGCATCAGACACTTATAGTTGTGTCTTATCCATCTGAAGAATCATGGCATTGGAGTTGGGAGACCTACTATATAACCAGATTCTGGTACTTAGCGGCTATGTGGTCATGGACAAATCATTTAATCCTTCTGAACCTCAGATTCCTCATCTACCTTGGAAGGGTGTTAGAAGGCTCTACTGAGATACTCTCTGTAGCGTGCTATTTAAATATCAATTACTACAACTATGGCTTCTCTTTGCTTCCCTAGCACCTTGAACATGGAGGTGTCTGTCAAACCAAAATAGCCAATTTTCCTGGTTTGGGAATCTTGTTTAGAGAAAACCTCTAATTGATGTTATGAATTAGCACATGTTAATTCTTGTTTGTTAAAAGTAATGACCAAAACAATTCTCTCAAACACACTACTCAGAGAAAAAGATAGAAGAAAGTTGTCAGCAGGCAAGAAGCCATAACAACTGATTATGGGCCAATTGGGACTTGCTGAACTCTGGAGCTTACATTACTCTCCAATGAATAAATTGTTAATTTTAACCAGAAACAGTCATGCCTCTACATATGACTATTTGCAGATTGTGTTTGACTTGCCTGAGGTTAAAAAAAAAAGTAAGGATTAAATACGATATAATGCCATAAGAATTTACTATAATGAAATGTTACAGCTAACAAGTCACCAAAGCAAAGGAATTTAAATTCCTTGTGACATTCTAATTGTATTCCATTGTGAATACTAAATCTAAGTTTCTGTTTCATAGCTATAGTGATAATAGGAGCTCATATTGATGATAACTGTACATTTACAACCAAACAAAAAATAATTTAGGGTAAATTCACTGTCTTAAAATTAGATTATTCCAAATATATCAGCCTGTCAGTTGACTATTTTTTGAGGATCTGTTACCTTTTTTGTTTGAAGCACAAAGTTCCAGTGTTGAAGGTGGTAGGTCTTTCTTGGTCAAATGGATAACAGCATCTGGAATATATCACAAGCAATGGCACTATCCACTATTTCTATACTCTGGCAATCCCACAATAGCCAAATGAAATTTTACCCCAAGATTTCTGTGGGACTGGATTTCTTAAATTCCAGTCCTGAGGGAAAACCTCCCAACAGTGGCTTATAATAAGAATATCTTTTCAGCCATCCATCACAGAGAGTCACTCAACCTTGCAAATAACCATTCTTTCAGGGAAGCAGTAAAGCTTTTGCTGATCTTTATTTTAATATTTCTCTGACACTTATGGACACAGTGAACCATTTGGGAAGAAGGGGGTTTAGATGGGGGCAGAGGAAAAGGAATTCTTGTTGGCAAAGCTTCAAAAACCATAATGCCAAAAATGAGACATACTGTCTTCAACCCTATGATGTAGTGGGAGGAAAACTGAAATTGGAATCAGAAGATTCTTACTGAAGTCCTGGGTCTCCCACTTACTAGCTAGCTCTTTGACCTTAGATAAGTCACTTAATTTCTCTGACTCTCAGTTTCCCCATCTGTAAAACAAAGATAATGCTTACTTCCTATGGTTATTTAGAGGCTTCTGGTGGTATGTGTATGATTCTTTATATTTAGGGATAGGGACTAGTTCTATGATTTCAGTAATACATTAAAAGGGTACTCCTGGATGAGGAAACTCCTACTACTAGAGGTGAAAATCTTCTTTGAAATATATGAACTTAGAGAGTTGCCTAAAGCAGTCGTGGCAGATTCAAATGAAAATGGGCAACTGGGTGGTACAGTGGACAGAGTACTGAGCCTGGAGTCAGAAAGACTCATCTTCCTGAGTTCAAATATGTCCTCAGATACTTACTAGCTGTGTGACCCTGGGCAAGTCACTTAACTCTGTTCGCCTCAATTTCCTCATCTGTAAAATGAGCTAGAGAAGAAAATGACAAACCATTCCAGTATCTTTGCCTAGAAAACCACATTCATGAAGGGTTAGATGCCACTGAACAGCAACAATACAACCAAAGTGAAGATCCCTTCAGGCAGCATATTGACTTAGAAAACCAGATAGTAACATTATCAATCTTCTATTGTTTATTTATTTATTTTGTTAAATATTTCTTAGTTACATTTTAACCTTGTTCAGGCATCACTAAGTGTTTCATACCTCTGACCTAGAACAATGAGAGGCTAAAAACTTGCCCAGGGTCCACAAGACCTGTATTATGAGAGTTGGGACTTGAATCCAGGTCTTTTGAGCTGCAAAGCCAGCTATCTGCCTTGCATACTGTGCTGCTGTTATCAGTATATAGGACTATATAGAAATGGAAGTTATTATCAATCCAGTACATTATAAGACTTGAGTGTTTAGACCTAGGAAAGGGAAAATCTGCTGATTTTGACTAGCTGCATAACCTTGAGCAAACTCTTTTTTATTTCTCTGGTTTTTACTTTCCTTCTTTGTAAAAATGAAAGAGTTCAACTAGATGGCCCCTGAGGGCCCTTCCATCTAGTAATACTAAGCTTCAGTGATTCTCTGACCTGCAGCCACAATTTGCTTTTTTGTTGCTGAGGGTGACCTTCTCTGACAGCCAGTTTCAGTAGAACTTGAAAAGGGAAGAAGAGACTGAAGGGACTGAGCTCTCAGATTGTCAGCAAAGAGAGGTAGGGAGAGGAGAATGAAGCGGATTTGAACTGGTTTCCCTATGTATTTCTACTGCAGTATACCCCATCTTTACTTCCCACAGGGAATAAATTCCTTATTCTTTCTTCTTCTTGGGAAGCAGTTGTCTGAATTTATAGCTAGCTAACTGCTGAACCTTTAAAATGAAAATAAATGGTTTGTTTTAACCTTAGTTCTTTATCATATGTAGGATCTCAACCAAAAGAAGTGGGGGATTGATGCCTTAGAGCAAATGGCACTATAACAAAAGCTGCTGTTTATATAAGCTTTTAGGTACACTACAGGTACATTGTGACGTGTATAATTGCTTTGTTTAAATATGATTTAATCTATCATCATTGAAAGGCTTATGAACATTAATTATAAGAGCAAATAGAAAGACTTTGGAGAAATGTAAAGAACACTTGTAGGAAGTGGCACATAATAAATAAAGCAGAACCAAAATAACAGTATTTTGAAAGAAATAATCACAAAAAATTACAAATAAATTACTCACCAAGTTATAATTTCAGAAGATACCAGAAGAGAGTAAAGTCTGCAAATGATAGATAACCGAGTGAGTTTCACTTATTTCTAGCAAAATTCTAGAACTTTAATATTCAAGGGATAGTCAGTGAGCGTCTGAGAAAGGAAGTAGAGAACGACCTTAGTATTTTTAAGAATCAGTCATGCAAGCTCTCTTTGTGGTTGCAAAAAACTGGAAATATAGGGGATGCCCATCAATTGGGGAATGGCTGAACAAGCTATGGTATATGAATGTAATGGAATACTATTGTGCTATAAGAAATGGGAAGGAGACAGACTTCATAATTACCT
>CM053588.1:148004403-148032680 GCA_028646515.1 Pseudochirops corinnae
ATGGGTAGGGGGAAGACAGGGAGAAAATTTGTAACTCAAAACCTCATGGAAATGAATGATATAAACTAAAAATAAACAAAAGTTAATTTTAAAAAATTTTTAAAAATTAAAAAGTACTTTTTGTATTTATATCACATTCATTTCCAAAAATATATTCCCTCTCCCATTGAGCTAGCCTTCCATTATAACAAAGACTAAAAAAGAAAGAGAAGAAAAGTTCAGCAAAACCAGATCAACCCTGTCGTATACTTCATGCAGTATTATATGCCAGTAGTCCCACACGTCTGCAATAAAGGGAGAGAGGCACATTTTTTTTTCAATGCTTTTCCAGATCCAAATTTGTTCACTATAAATTACACAATGTTCAATTTTGTTTGGAAGAGAGGCAGTGTGGTATGGTGTAATGGGAGGTGGCTTTGGGGTCAGGAAGGCCTTTATTCAAGTCTACCTCTGACCTGTACTGGCTGGGTGACCTGGGAAAAATCACTTACTCTCTCAGTGTCCCAAATAACTTTAGTTTACAGGTTGCAGAACAGGTATTAATCAACATTAGTAGAAGACAATTTCCTCATCCAGGAGGGAGTTCCTTTTACTAATGAAATCACAGGTCTGGTCCACATAAAACGAAACTAAAAACCATATTTGAAATATTTTTCCCAAGTTCTACTTCATTTTATAAAATTCATAAACATCTTTCCATGCTTTAAATTTTTAGTTATTGTTTCTTATGACATAATATTCCATTTACAATATAATATTCATAAACCATAATTTGTTTAGCCATTCCTCTCTCAATGGACACTTACTTTGTTTCTAATTCTTTGCTACCATAAAAAAGTGCTGCACATGGAGGGTCTTTTTGTTATTGACCTCCTTGGAGTATATGCATAGCAATGAGATATCTGGATCAAAGGGTATAGACATTTTAGTCACTTTTTTAGAAGTATAATTTCATATTGCTTTCCAGGACAGTTGGACATAAGTCTACCAAAAGTATATAAGTATGTAAAGATTACAACTGATTTGATATTCTCATAAGAATCAAGAGAAATCCTTTCTGCTGTTGAGTTGAGGGGTGCAGAATTTAGATATAGATAGATATAGATATAGATAATAGATAGATATGTACATATATATCTGTGTATATTTGGACATGGCCAGGGCAGTCATTTGTATTGCTTGACTGTGCGTATGAGTTACAAAGGGTTTTTTTTTATTCATGGTAGAGACGGGAAATAGACAAATTAAATTTTTGTTCATTGAAAAAAATTAAATTAAAAAAAATAATTTAAAAGGAAAAAAAAGATGAAGCTCTCTGGTCTGAAAAAAATGTGAGATATACAGCTCAGAGTAGGCTTCCAAAGAGTATGTCTGCCTAACTCCAAAGCATCATGGTAAAAAGTTGAACCAGACCTCCAAAGAGGTTCCTTAAATTTGCCTGTTTCTGAGTTTAACATAGAACTCAAGACATTGCTGAATGACATGTTTCTTTTTTTTTTTAATTTTTTTGTCTTAATAGTTTGTTTGTTTACTTTTAGTTTACAAGATTCAGTTCCACAATCCCTTGAGTTTCAAATTTTCTCCCTCTCCCTCTTCTCCCCCCTTTCCCCTGCCATGGCGATATGCAATCAAGTATAGGATTTGCAAATACTTTCACATTAGACTGAATGATATAAGTTTCAAGGGTGGATTCAGAGTCAGAAGACCTGGATGGCTCTGCCACTATCTTGTAATTGCTAACTATATGACCTGAGACATATCATTTCCGGGCTCATAGATTTAGAGCTGGGAGGGATCTTAGTGGTCATTGAGTCCAGCTCCTTAATGTTATGAATGGAGATGCTGAAGGACAAAAGGGTTGAATGAATTCCCTTAGAGAGAGTCAGAGGTAGATCTGAACTTGAGTCCTCTAAGTTCAGAACCAGTACTCTCTCCATTGTGCCATATTGTATCAGTCTTCTGGTTTGTAAAATAAGTGGGACACTTAGATTAATTCTCTAAGCTTCCTTCTAGTTCTAAATCTATGATCCAACAATTGGAGCTACTCTGTCAAGGAGTGGAAGATAAATCAAAGGGAGCACACGAGGGGTATCTACTCAAAAAACTAGATATGTCTCTGGTTTAACAAGCTATTCTTTTAAAACACAATTGTACCTAGCTCGTCCATCTCTGACACTTTAGTGTAAATAATTTTTCTAGAGGTGGCTAGGTGGTGCAGTGAATAGAGCACTGGCCCTGGAGTCAGGAGGACCTGAGTTCAAATTTGACCTCAGACACTTAACACAGAACTAGCCATGTGACCTTGGGCAAGTCACTTAACCCCAATTACCCTACCTTTCCTCCTGCAAAAATAATAATATGTTATGGGAATCTGAAGATCTTCCCTGCCCCTAGGCCCTTTGCTAAAGTGGCTACATGACTCTGAGCACCTTCTGATATTTGAAAACATACTCTGTTCCCTAATAGGCTGAATGTGGTCACATGGAGCCTATGGCGCCAGGCTTGTTTTTCAGGAATGCCCGTGCCTTGTAGCTTTGTGATTGGGCAGTGGGTCTAGAGGGCTGTGACGTCCTCCAAGCCAGGAGAAGGCTATATACATATGCCCTGATGTGAGGTTTTGGTTTGGGGCTCACTTTGAGAAGAGTTGTGTGATTTGGCCAGAAGAGACTCTGGGCAGCCATTGAGCCTCCCGGCTGTGAAAAACCCAGATGTTGGTGCTTCCCTCTCTGGTAACTGAATAGGTAACTGATGTAATGGTCAGGTACTGGAAGCCATCTGATGATCTGTTTTTCTGTTTGTTTATAACTTGTGTTTGCATTCTCTGAAGTTCAGGGTGCTGACTTTTCCCCCTGAACTAGGTAAATGATATGCTTGATTAAAGTAAGATTGTTAACCCATTTTGAGTTGCTTTCCTTTAGAAAAGCAGATCTAAGAACCTGTGCTAATAGCTGCCCTAGGTATGTTAGGGTGCTTGCTGATACATAATAATAATTTTTCTAGTAAAATCAGACTAATTACTCTTTTAGGATCATAGATTTAGAGTAGAAAGGGAATAGAGGTCACCTATGTCAATTCACTCATTTTTACAGATTGAGAAACTGAGACCCAGAGAGATTAAGTGACTTACCCAAGGTAATACAGGTAGTAAGTAAAAGAACTAGGATTTGAACAGTTGGCCTCTGACTCCAAATCCTTAGTGAGAGTTTTGATAGGGGAAAAAGGGGAAGTAATGTATGTGAAGCACATTACAAACATTAAAGCTCTATGTAAATGCTAGCTAGTTTTATTATTTTAGAGCCTGCTGGCTGGTCTTCCTGATTCAACCCTCTCCCTACTCTAGTCTATCCTCCACTCACATTTCAATGTGATCTTCCTAACTTACAGGTCTGATCATGTCTCCTTCCTATTCAATAAACTGAAGTGATTCCCTACTCCCTCCAGGATCAAATATAAAATCCTCTATTTGGCTATTAAAGCCCTTAGTCTCTTCCTATTTCTTCCAGTTTTCTCATGCTTTGCTGCCTACTGCAATCCAGCAGCATTGGTCACGTTCTTCATCAACCCTAATGCTCCATCCCCTTCCTCTATTTTCACTGACTGCTCCCCATGCCTCAAATGAAAGTGCTTTTGCTTCCTGGCTTCCTTCAGGATTCCTACCTTCTACAAGGGGACTTTCCTTCCTCTCTGACCCCCACCCCCAATGCTAGTGCTCTTCCTCTGAGATTACCTCCCATTTACCCTGCATTTACCTTGTGTGTACACGGTTGTTTGCATGTGTTTCCCCATTAGAATGCTCTTTCAAGGGCAGAGACCATGTTTTTGCCTTTCTTTATCTCTCCAGCCTTTAGCGTAGGTTCTTGCATAGAGTCAGTCCTTGACGATTATCTGTTGATGATTATTTCCTGGGATGGACCAGATTTCAAGAAAAGAAAGTGGACTCTTAGGGAGATTTGACAAAAGGAACGTCAGATTTTGTGTCCTGATTTGGGACTTAGGAAAGATAGTATCTATAATACCAGGTGCTCTATAAATAATGACTGAGAGATTCTAGCTCTTTCTCGGGTTATTAGTTATAAACCTTAGAAAAACTAAGCCCTGAACTTTCATCTAACTCCCTGGAAGAATTTTATTAATTTTAGTGTCTACAATTTACCTTAACTATCAAGGAAGATTAGAAAATATTTGGAAATATTTAATCCCCTTTAGCCTTTATCCAGGTAGGAACTTTTGGAGAGTATGAGAGTGCTCCAGAGAAGTGATTTTTCTAATGGTCAGTTCATCATTTTGTTCTGCAGGGGAATTATGAACTGAACATTTCACACTGCCTGTGGCTCCCCCTCCCCCGACTTTCTTAACTGAGGACCTTGACTCATATTTTACAGAAAAAAATTGAGGCCATTCCCTATGAGCTCTCTCTTTTCCCCTCTTCCTCTTCTATCACTTAAGGTGCCCTCTGCTACTTTGTCCTCGTTCAACCCTGTCTCACATGATAAAGTGGCCTTAGTCCTTACAAGGTAAACCCCTCCACTTGTTCAAGTGATCCCATTCCATCTTGTCTCCTCCAACAGATTGCCTCCTCTGTCATCCCTGCTCTTTCACTTATTTTCAGTCTCCCCCTCTCTGCTGGTTCATTTCCTGCTGCCTACAAACATGTCTATGTCTCCTGTATCCTCAAAAAACCTTCAATGGACTCTTCTAATCCTGCTAACTATTGTGTTTCTCTCTCTCCTTCCCTCTCCCTCTCCCTCTTTCTCTCCTTCTCTCTCCCTAGAAGCAATCAGGGTTAGGTGACTTGCCTACAGTCACACAGCTAATGTCTGAGGTCACATTTGAACTCGGGTCCCCTTGATCCCAGAGCTCTGTCTACTGCAATACCTAACTGCCCCCCTTGTCCTATATCTCTTCTGTCCTTTTTAGCTACCTCTACTTTCTCTCTGCTCACTCTCTTCTTAACCTCTTACAGTCTGACTTCTGACCTTATCATTCCATCAAAATTGTTTTCTTCAAAGTTACTAAAGATCTTAGTTGCCAAATCCAATGGCCTTTTCTCAGTCTGCACCCCCCTTGACCTCTCTGCAGCCTTTAAAACAGTTGATCACTCTCTTCTCCTTGATACTCTCTCCTCTCTAGATTTTAGGAGTATCACCCTCTCCTGGTTTTCCTCCTACCTCTGCTTCTTCATCTGTCTCCTTTGATGCATACTCCTTCAGATCAAGCTCTATACATATAAGTGGCCCTCTGTCCTGTGCTCTCTTCTCTTCTTTTCTCCCTTTATACTATTTCACTTGGTAGCCTCATCAGCTCCTATGGATTAAATTACCATCTCTATGCTGATGATTTCCAAATCTAACTTTCCTGCCCCAGTCTTTCTACTCGTTTCCAATCTCCCATCTCCAATTGTCTTTCAGACATCTCAAATTTTTAACTCAAGATGTCCAAAACAGATCTCATTATCTTTCCCCCTAAATTCTCCCCACCTCCTACCTTCCCCATTGCTGTATCAGGCAACACCCTTCTTCCAGTTCCTCAGGCTTGAAATGTAGGAGTCATCCTGGACTCTGACTATCTCTCAGTCACTTACATCCAATCCGTTGTCAAGGCCGGCCAGTTTTACCTTTGCAACATCTCTTGAATGTGCCATCTTCTCTCCTCTAACATTGACGCTACTCTAGTGCAGGCCCTCATCACCTTACTATTGCAATAGCCTGCTAATGGGTCAGCTTGCTTTAAGTCGCTCCGCACTCTGACAGTCTCCATTCAGTCACCAAAGTGATTTTCCTAAAGCATAGGTCTGATCATGCTCCTTCTCCACCTTCCCCAGTCAATAACCTCTAGTGGCTCCCTATTATGCCCAGAAGCAAATACAAAATGCTCTGTTGGGTATTCAAAGCCCTTCACAACCTAGCCCTGTCTTACCAGTCCAAATTTTGTATACCTTACTCTTTGCCCTATACTCTTTGATTCAGTGATACCAGCCTCCTGGCTGTTTCGTAAAGAAGACACTCCATCTCCTGATTCCAGGCATTTTCTCTGTCCCCCAGGCCTGGAATGCTCTGCCTCCTCCACTCCAACTATTGACCTCCCTGGCTTCCTTTCATTCCCAATTAAAATCTCACCTTCTACAGGAAACCTTCTCCAACCCCTCTTAATTCTAGGGCCTTCGCTTTGTTAATTATTTACTCTTTTCCCTATACATAGCTTACTTTGTATATATTTATTTGCATGCTGTTTCTCTTGTTTAGATTTTAAGCTCCTTGAGGGCAAAGACTTTTGTCTATGTTTGTATCTTCAGTGTTTAGCGTAGTACCTGGCACTTAGTGAGTACTTAACAATCTATTGATTGATCAATCCAGAACATCCCCTTGGGCTGTGAAGAGAATTTGGAATTTGTCTGTTTTCTAAGACAATGAAAATTCCTTACTTCAATATTTTATCCCCTTGAATCTTGCCATAAAACAAATTTATGGGACATGACTTCATCACACACTGCGGTCAAACACGAGCAGGGGCTTTGTTAGCTCGGCCTCTCTTATTGGCTTTTGTTTCTCTGTCCATCCATTTGGCATTTAAGATAGCGCATGGGAGATAGGGAAGCCATTTCCTGGAAATGAAAGAGCAAATTCCTCTGAACATTCCACATGGGATGAGGAATTGCTTCTCGGAGGGAAGGAATTGAAATCATTTGACCATCTCTCTTCACCCTCAAGCTGATTTCCTGACATTCTAAGAGTTTTTCAGTGACACATTCTTTTGGGTGTGTGAACTGACCAAACAGGGCGGAGGCCAGCATCGGGTGCTGTGAAGGGGCTGCCCTTTTGAATGAAGCTAGCCTCTCATTTCCAGTTGAGCCTGATACCAATCTTTTCCCCCCTTGAATCAGAATAAAGCCTGACTCAAAAAATCAATCCATTAATGTGACTAATGTTAAAACAAACAAACAACTCTCCCCTCCCCCAGATACTGAAGTAGCAAAATCATCAGATAAAATGTCACCAAACTCCAAGTCACTAGTGACTTTCTAGGCTAACTGCTGTCAAGCCCACATTTCTCCTCTCATGGTATTAGAATTAATCCATGATAGCTGTTTGGGGAGCCATGGACCCCCAGTTTTTGAGAGCTTCAATTTCCTAGCTCTTGCCAAACTAAACAATCCTCAAACTTTAAAGTAGCTCAGAATTAATTCCCCAGCTGGCAGTGCTGACATTGCCTGGGGCATAGCTTCTTAAGGTTAGGGAAATTCCAGCCAAAGTCCCCAAATTCTTTTGGATCCTTCTGCTCTCACACAGCGTGCAAAATCAAGCTAAAGGTCTTTGAGAAAAGCAATGTGTTATCTGTGGGCTTCCAGGCACAACTGTGCCTTCTTTAGTAATCATCCTAAATTTCTTGTTTTAGGCTTTTAAAAAAAATTGTTACCAAAGACATATAACTGTGTTCTGTAATTGGTAGCATATGGTATTAACTTCAGCATAAAATTCATTTCCCCCTACCAGATTTGAGAAGATAATTTGATTTGTTGGACTGAAGACCCACAGGGACCAAATAGAATTGATCTCTAGCTCTATAGCCTTACTTAGGCATACTGAGTAAGCCATATTTACAAATTGTAACTAGGTTGGGCCTACCAGTACTTTCTCCAAGGGCACCAAATTTAGAAGAGGCTAATGCTTGGAAGCAGCTAGGTGGCTCAGTGGGTAGAGGGCTAGACCTGGAGTCAGGAAGATCTGAGTTCAAACCTAGCCTCAAACCTTACTAGCTGTGTGATCCTGGGCAAGTTTCCTCTTCTGTAAAATGAGTTATAGATGGAAATGGCAAACCCCTTCAGTATCTTTGCCAGGAAAACCCCAAATGGGGTCATGCAGAGTAAGCCGCTACTCAACAACAACAAACATCATTTTCAGTTTTTAAAGTCTTACGTGAAAATAATAAAGTTTAACATCTGATTATAGGATCATACGATAATATGCCTAGGCCTTGAAGGAAGTGTAGAGGTCATGTAGTCCAACCTCCTTATTTTAGATGTGAGGAAACTAAGTCTCAGGGACTACACACTGAACCCAAATTCCCTATCTATTTCTTTCTATTAGAACCCCAGGGACCTAATCCCGGCTTCCTATATATGCAGTTCTCCGTAAGACTGTGCATAAAGACTTACTCCATAATGGGACCTAGGTATTCCTGTTTTACAGATGAACAAACAGACACACAGATATTAAGTCTTTTGCCCCTGATTCCACTGTTAGTAAGAATCAGAGGTAAGGGAGAAACTGAGATCTGTCCTGTTCCCAAGTCCAACCCCCTTACCATAACAATAGGCTTCCTCTCAATGACCTATGATTTTATCTTAGGTATTTCTTCTACCTGTACAAAGCATAATTCCTCTATGACCATATTGAAAGATTTGTATACTTGCTACAGATGAAAGATTCATGGATCAGCCTAGTGATAAGCCTCTCACAACTTAGCTAACCTGTAACCTGGGAAAGTCAGTTGAGAGTACCCAGAATGTGCCAGTGAAGGAGAATGGTCATTTTGGGGGGAACATAAGAGTACCTTATACCTACAGAAAAGGGATGAGAGAAAGAAGGATGAGTAAGGAAGTTGGAAAAGCAGCATAAGCACATTTTTTTTCTGTTATGCTTAGAACCCACACTTTCTCAAACAATTCTCTACCACAGCAAACTTGGCTTTATAAATAGGCAAAGAAGGGTCAGTTCTCACAGTAAGATTTGATGGGCACTGAGTAGGCACTACTCCCAAATATCTCATATCACCTTTGGGAGAGCCTGAAATTTTACCATGAGAGATTCATTCATTCTTTTAAAAATATTTTACTGATAGTTTCAGTTTTTTGTATCACAGTTCATTTTCTGATACAAAACTCTCCTTTATGACAAGGAGAAACAGTTAAGCAACTGAGGGCAGGCAAAAATTCCACACCTATCATCTACTGCCTCTCTGCTTAAAGGAAGAAAGTGTGTTATATCATCCATCCTCTGGGACCAAACTTGGTCATTGCATTTAATCTGAATTTGGTTGTTTTAAGTGTTGTTTTCATTTACATTAGTGTAATCATTGTGCATGTTATTCTTAGTTATACTTTCTTCCCCCTATATCAATTCAAAGAAGTCTCCCCATGTTCACATTTCTCTTAATTTCCCATATTAATTCTTTCTTGAAAGACGCTACTGTTCTATTACATTCACAACCACAATTTGTTCAGCTATCTTGCAATTGATGGCCATCCACTTTGTTTCTGGGTTTTGTTTGGGGTTTTTTAGTACTACAAAATGTTGCTATGAACGTTTTGGTGTATATGAGACCTTTCTGTCATTAGCTTCCTTGAAGTCCAGTAAATGGGATCTTTGGGTCAAAACGTATGAGTAATTTAGTGACCTTCCTCACATAATTCTAAATTGTTTTCTAGGAATTTAGACTAATCCATCACTGTGCCAATAATGTATGAATATACCTATCTTCCCACAACTTGAACTATTTCTATCCCTTTTTTTTTTTGCCAATTTGATTAATGTGAAAGGAAACATCAGAGTTCTTTTAATTGATGTTTATCTTATTATTACATTTCTTATTTTGAATTTGAATTTTTAAAATATCTATTGAATATTTCTAATGTATAAAGAATTATGCAATGCATTAGTTGAACATAACAAAGCCAAAAATGAAATAGTTTCTGCCCTTAAGGAGCTTACATACTACTGAGGGGATACAAAGTATACAGATAGGCAAATACTAAGTAGATATAAAGTAAATCAAGAAGGAGAAAACGGTCATAATCATGTAAAAGCCTCAAGGAGGAGGTGGGAGTTGGGGGATATTTTGGAGGAAGGTAAGGATGATAGGTTGAAGTGAGTAGGGAGTGCATTCCATTCATGGAGTAACCCTCATGCAAAGGCAGGGAGAGGGAGAATTGTGTCCATTTTGTCTTTTGAAATCTCCAGTATCCTTCATGTGGTTATGGTTTCTCTTCATATCCATGGCTATAAATGTAACTGTCCAATTTCTTTTAATTTTTAAAATTAATTACTTTTTGCATTTTAGTTCCTTATCCATTTCGAGTTCACTATAGTTTGGGGCCTGAAATACTAATACAAAACTATTTTCTGACAAATTCTTCCTTTTTTTTCAACAGTTTTTATTGACTAGGTAATCCTTCCCACAACTTGGTTTAAGTGAACAATGTATTATCATCATTTTTTTATTTCTAGGTCTTGCTTATGTAAGACCTTGTTACCATACTTAGCTCATTTTAAGTCTAAAGACAATGTAATGGCCTCCACGGCCCAAGTGGTTCCCTACTTTTGTCTTTAGAGTTTATTTTAGATGAAAGTTATGAGTACAATCACAATCACTCCCAGGTCTTGGTTAGGAAAGTTCCCCACATTGAACCAGAGGTTTTGGCTCCCTGCCTTATTTTAATTCATATCCATCCCTAGTTAACCTCTGGCCTCTTTGTAGCTGAGGCAAGATTCAGGTTGTCAGAAATATTTGAGCAATGAAGCAACAGACTATTATTATGGCGTCTATGGCTAGATACACAACAGGAAGAGAAGTTGCAGAAAGAGCAGATATTTTACTTGACTTTTCTTTTATTCATTGAATAGGTGGGTACAATTGGTGGTGTCAACCCTGGTCTTCTACTTCCAGATGCCTATAGGACCAAGAGTTCTCCTCAATGTCTCCTTTCTCTTCCATGGTTTATTCCTACCTTCTCTTTCTTCTTCACTAATTGCCTCTAGGTTTCTTGTTCTTTCCAGCTCAGCTCTGAGTGACCATTCCTTACTCTCCACTTCCAGACCCTTGGAATCTCTGTCTTGTTCTGAGATAGCTTCCCCCTTTGCATGGAAGATCCTCAGAGAGCAATCCAGTCTTTCATGTAATAGATTTGATTGGATCCCTGAGCTATGCAGATCCAGTTCATACTTAGCTCTAAGAAGTGTTCTTACTTACCAAAAGTAATTACTTTTAAGTGGCATTGGATAATGAAGAGATCTCCACTCTTACACTTGTCTAGCTTGTCCTATGGATTTACCTTGCCATTTTTTAACCAGTACCAAAACGTTCCTTGTTTCCTAACATAGTTGAAGATGTGATGTTAAGCCAACTTCTCTCCTACTTTTTTTCATTATTTCCCATGAAATATTAAACTTTGTATTACTCCAAATGAATTTCAATTGACATAAGCACTAAACTTATATATTTATTTAGGTAACATGGTAGGTTGAGAATTGACTTAGACATAGTGTAGCTGGTAAAATTTTACAAGGAACTTCTACCCAAGTGGTGATCTAGCCTCAGAAATAAGTCTTCAGATGTGTGGCCAACTAGAGGAGAGGAGAGAGATCTCTTTAAGGAAAGTAAGGGCCTTGGTGCCCGTTCAGGGGCTTGAGAACCCTTTGGGTTTGAGGGAAAGGAGTCATGACAAGGGTCCAAGGATGTTTGTACTAAAAATTCTTATTGGCATGTCAAATTGTTTTATAGAATGATTGTACCAGTTCACAACTCTACCAACAATGCATTATTGTTATTTAGTTTCATCCAACTCTTTGTGGCCCCATTTGGGGTTTTGTGTTGGATTTTTTTTGGCAAAGATAGAATGGTGTACCATTTTCTTCTCCAGCTCATTTTACAGATAAGGAAACTAAGGCAAACAGGGCTAAGTGATTTGCCCACCATCACACAGATAGTTTGAGGCTGAATTTGAACGTGGGTCCTCTTGACTCCATTCCTGGCACTCTATCCACTGTGCCAAGCAGCTGCATTAGTGTCCTTTGTTTTTCTACATCCCCTTCAGCACTTGTCATTTTCCTTTTCTGTTACTAGCTAATCTGATAGGTATGAGGTGTTTTAATTTTACATTTCTCTAACCAACAGTAATTTAGAGCATTTTTGTGTGACTAATGATAGCTTTAATTCTTCTTCTGAAAAATGCCTGTTCTTATCATTTGACTATTTGTCAATTGGGAAATGACTCTTATTTTTATACATTGGCTCAGTTCCCGATAGATTTGAGAACTGAAGCTTTTCCCTAGTTTTCTGTGTTTCTTCTAATTTTGGTAGCCTCGGTATTTTGTGCAAAAATCTTTTACTTTCATGTAATCAAAATTATGTATTTTACCTTCCATGATCCTCAATATCTGTTTTTTGGGCATAAACTATTCCCTTATCCATAGACTTAGCAAGTAATTTTTTTTCCATGTTTCCTTAATTTGCTTATCATATCACCCTTTATGTCTAAATCATGTACCCATTTTGAGATTATCTTGGTACTCAGTGTGAGATGTAGTTTCATGTCTAGTTTCTGCAAGACTACTTTCTAGTTTTCCTTTCCCATTAGTTTTTATCAGATAATGAATTCCTGTCCCAAAAGCTTCCATCTTTGGTTATATCAAATACTAAATTAATGCAGTCATTTACTATTGTGTATTACATACCTAATCTATCCCACTGATCCACTGTTCTATTTCTTAGCTAGTGCTAGATTGTTTTCACAATTATCACTTTGTAATATAGCTTGAAACATGGTATTACTAGGCTACCTTCCTTCACTTTTAAAAAATTGATTCCCTTAATAATCTTGACCTTTTATTCTTCCAGATGAATTTTGTTAGTATTTCTTTTAGCTCTGTAAAATAGTTCTTTGGTAGTTTGATTAGTATGATATTGAATAAATAAATTAATTTAGGTAGAATTATCATTTTTATTATATTGCCTTGACCTTCCCATGAGCAATTAATATTTCTCCAGTTGTTTAGATCAGTCTTTATTTGTGTGAAAAGTGTTTTGTAATTGTGTTTATAGTGTTTCTGGGTGTGTCTTGGCAGGTAAGATCTATGCCTGTGATCACATTAAGGAAGGTCCCTCCTGTGCCCATTTTAGGGGCGTTTTTAACATAATTCAGAGCTATATTTTGTCAAAGGCTTTTTCTGTGCCTGTTGATAGAACTGTAATTTTTTGTTATTTATGTGACTATGCTCATTATTTTCCTAATGCTGAACCATCTTTGCAACTATGCTATATAAGTCCAGCATTGTCATAATGGATAATTTTTTTGGCTATATTATTGTAGTCTCTTTGCTAAAAATTTTATTTAAAATTTTTGCCTCCTTAGGCAATCAAATGGATTTATAGTCCCTATTCTCTGCTTTGTCTTTCCATGACTTGGGTATCAAGCTATATATATTTGTATTACGGAGGAGTTTGTGGAGCGTGTCCTCTCTCTTCATGTATGTCTTTTTATCAGCTAGGTGGCATCATAGAAAGAGTGCTAGACTTGAAGTTGGGATACCTGAGTTCAAATCCTGCCTTAGACTATACTGGCCATGTGATAGCTCTCTCAGCTTCAGTTTCTCCATCTAAAATGGTAATAGTTATGCTTCTTTCTTCATAGGATTATGGTGAGGATCAAATAAGATAACATGTATAAAGTGCTTTACAAATCTTTTAGTGTCATATAAATGCTTTTCATATTCAAGGGTGGGGAATCTGCGGCCTACAAGCCACGTGTGATCTTCTAAGTCCTCAGGTGCAGCCTTGTGACTGACAAGTTTTACAGAACAAATCCTTTTATTAAGGAAATTTGTTCTGTGAAGTTTGGATTCAGTCAAAGGGGCGCACTTGAAGACCTAGAGGGTCACATGTGGCCTTGAGGCCACAGGTTCCCCACCACTGTTAGCTGTTTGATAGTGTAGCTAGGTGGTGCAGAAGATAGAATGCTGGGTCTGGAGTCCAGAAGACTCATCTTTCTGAGTTCAAATCTGGCCTCAGACACTGCTAACTGTATGACCCTGGGCAAGTCACTTAACCCTGTTTGCCTAAGTTCCTATTCTATAAAATAAGGTAGAAAGGGAAATGACAAACCACTCCAGTGTCTTTGCCAAGAAAACCCCAAATGGAGTTACGAAGGGTAGAACATGACTGAAAAATTGCTGAACAACAACAAATAGATACTTGTTATTAAGTTTCGTGGCAGAGGTGTTAACTGCTTTTCAAAATGTTTGATATAATTAACCTTCAAATCAATCTGAAAAGATTGTTTTATTCTTTGATAAATAATTTACAGTTTGCTTAATAGCTGATATTTATCTAGTGCTTTAGGATTTGCAAAGAACTTTACATACTTTATCTCACTCCATCCTTGCAACAACCCGAGGAAGTCACTGTTGTTATCATCTGGTTTACAGGTGAGGAAGCTGAAACTTTAAAAAGTCAAGTGACTTGCCCTGAGTTATGCAGCCAGCAAGTGCTGGAAGCAGTAATGTACCAAGTCTTCTTGCTACAAAGCCAGAACTCCACATACTAAGCTAGATGTATTAAACTCAAAGAGAAATGGGGGCCTGTAATCCACACATCAGGATACCATCCAAGCCCATATTGACTTAGTTTCTAAATGTGATATTATTTATGTCTTATTGCAGTTTTACTTGTTTTATTAAATATATTCCAACTACCTTTTAATCTAGTTTGAACCACATCTCAGAGCCACGTGTTTGTCCTTCTTCATTGTGCCACATAGCATCATGCTTGTATCTTCTTTGTAAGACTCGGTAACTTAAGAACTCTATTTCTTGTCTTGTTGATTTGAGAGTTTTATGTTTTTGTTGATAATCATCTATTTCCTTTCAATTCTCACTTTTGCCGTCCAATAATTGTGTATTGCCATTACAGATGATTGTCTCTATTTCCTCTGTTATAAATTTGCCCTGTTAATTTTTTTAATTTTCTCTTTTAAAAAAATACATGGGATAATAGGATTATGGATTTAGAGCTAGAAAGGATCTCAGACTCCCTCTTATTAGTCTTCTTTGCTCCCTAAACTTTGTAAAAAGCTAAGAAGTTCAGAGTAGCTAGGTGGCGCAGTGAATAGAACACTAGCCCTGGAATTAGGAGGACCTGAGTTTGAGTTCTGCTTCAGACACTTGATACTTACTGGCTGTGTGACTTTGGGCAAGTCACTTAACCCCAATCACCTTGCTTTCCCCCCTCCAAAAAAAAAAGTTAAGTTCTATAATGTTTTCATTTTCATTTTATCTATTTCTCCTTTAAGATTTGCATTTTTCTTTGTATTTGTTTTGAGGTTACAGATTTGTTGGTTTGTTTGGTTATCTTATTATCATCCTCTTTGATATTGTATATTATTTCTATAATTTACTCTCCAGCTCACTTATTACTCAAGATGTTCTTGATCATAAAGCATTTAGTAAGTGCCTACTGTGTTCCAGGCATGGTGGATACAAAAACGAAATGAAAACAATTTCTGCTCTCAAGGAGCTTGAATACTATAAAGGAAGATAACAAGTACCTATGTAAGTAGATAAAATAAATAAAAATAAATGCAAGGTAATTAAGGAGGGAGGGCACTAGTAGTCCTGGGGAAAGGTTTTCTGCAGAAAGAAATGTTTAAGCTGACTCTTGAAGGAAGTAAGAGATTCCGTGATGTGGAGCTGGGGTGAGCTAGAGCGAATGCCACAAATCAGAGCTTGATTTATTGTTTTGTTGATGGTCTAGACTTAAGAAAATGATGGAGAAAATGTTAATGTAGATGTTGTGTATTTTTTTTTTGAGGGCTAGTTATTAAACATTACCAGCACAACCCTGGGTGGAGGTGAAGGAGGAATGCATTCCAGGCATGAGGAAACAGATAGTACAAAGACAATTAGCCAGGAGATGAGTGGATTGTGCAAGGAACAGCAGGGAGCACAGTTTGACTGAACCATAGAATGCAAGAAGAGGAGTCATGCATTAGAAAGTTTGAAAGTAGACTTCAGCCATGTAGCAAAAGGCTTTAAGTAAAATGGATGATTTTCTATTTTATCTCAGGAGCAATAGAGAGCCATTAGGGTTAAATAAGTGAGAGAGTGACATGGTAAAACCTACCCCAAAGGAAAATCACTTTACCATCTGTAGGGAGGATAGATTAGAGCAGGGAGAGCCTAGAGGCAGGCAGATCAATTAGGCGATATAGCAATATGCCAAGCTAGAGGGAATGAAGTCCTGAAATAAGGAGCTATGTGAATAAAGAGAAAGGGAAGAACATGGGAGATATTAAGGATATTAGAATGGCAACATTTGATATATGAGGTAAGGGGGAGCTAGGACTTGAAGATATTGCCAAGATTGTGAACCTAGGACACCCTTGATTGAAATCAGGAAGTGTAAAAAAGGGGACGATTTGAGGGGAAAGTGCATGAGTTCTGTTCCTGACATGTTGAGGTCAAGATGTTTCTGGGACATCTTTTTGGAAATGTCCAAAAGGCTATTGGTAATACAGGGCTGAAGCTCAAGGGAGAGATGGGGGCTCTGTGGGTATGTGTGTCTATATCTGTATCAATGACTTTATGCACACAGAGATACACATACATAGATATATATGTATATATGTGTATATATACACATGTGTATAAGCGTATATATAGATACATACATGTGTACACATGAGTCATCTGCATGGTGACCTGTTGGGAGCTCATGAAATTATAGTCAGGAGAAAGTATAAAAGAGGAGAACAGGGTCTAAGACAGAACCTTGGGAAACACCCAGAGTTAGATGGTCTGATAAGGATGATGTGTCAGCACGGGAAATGCAGGAGTAATCAGACAGGTGGGAGGAGAACCAGAAGAGAAGAAATCCAGGAAGTAGGAGAGGTCGACAATAGCACTAGAAAGGCTTAGACTGGCTGCTTTTTGAGGAGGCCCAAGTCACTAACTACTCTAGGAATTACATTCCCAACTGGGGAAGACAGAAGGTTGTCAGGGGATAGAAACTGGCAGGGCATGAGTTTCTATCATAGTAGCAGCAGTTTTAAATCTCTCTGAAACTGGAGAACCATTTAGAACCATTCATCCTACCATTTGACCTATATCCTTGTCTACTTGCTCTATGTGCCCACGATATTTCCATGAGGTGGAACTGAGAAGAAACACCACTTCGTGGGCAGAGAAGCCTACTGAAGCTACTGAAGGGCCTTGTGCCCCCAAATGGAACCCATTTCAAGGGTCACAATCATTTTACCTCGGACTGAAGGGAAACCATATTCATATTCTGCACATTCCTCCTTTCTTTCTCTCATTTCTCCACCTTTTCCAGGTGTGTGTGTGTGTGTGTGTGTGTGTGTGTGTGTGTGTGAGCAAGCATACCCAGGGTGGCTGCTAGCACAGGTTCTTAGATCTGCTTTCCTAAAGAAAAGCAACTCAAAATGGGTTAACAGTTTTACTTTAATCAAACACACATCATTTACCTAGTTTAGGGGGGAAAGTCAGCACCCTCAACTTCAGAGAATACAAAAGAAGTTACAAGCAAACAAAAAAACATATCATTGGGGCTTCCAGCCATCTGACTATTGCATCCATACTAGTCCATTACCAGAGAAGGAAGCACCAACATCTGAGTTTTCAAAGCTGGGGGGCTCAACAGCTTCCTAGATTCTCATCTGGCCAAATCCTGAAGCTCTTCCCAAAGTGAGCTTCAAAGCAAAACCTCACATCAGGGTATATATAGCCTTCTCCTGGGTCAGAGAATGTCCCAGCCCTCTTGACCCACTGCCCAATCACAAAGTAATAAGACGTGGGCATTCCTGAAGAACAAGCCTTCCCCCCCTCCCCCGCCACAGGCTCCATGTGACCATATTCAGCCTGTTAGGGGGCAGAGTAGAGTTTCAAATCAGGGAAGGTTCTCAGAGCCACTTAAGCCTATCAAAGGGCCTGGGGGCAGGGAAGATCTTCCGATTCCCATAATAGTGTGTGTGTGAACAATGAACCAAACAAAACACTAAGCGCCCTGTTATTTATTCTGAGCCCAAGTGGAGAAGAGTAGGGGGTGGTTTTGTGTATTTGACTCCCTTCATTCTTCTGTATTTCTCCAAACTCAGCTCTAATGTGTTTCAATTCGAGAAGTATTCATTGAATTATCCCTCCTCCAGACCTTTTTGCCCTGTATATCTTTTGCCCCCTATGTTATTTTTCTCACAGTTTTCTCTTTTTTCCTCGTCTGGCCTCAGGACCTCATCCTAAGGAGAGGCTTTTTTGTTTTGTGTTGTTTTGTTCTTTGGTGACCTGGGGGGAAGCTCACCCTAGAAGCTCTGGAGCATTAGCTTCATAGCTTAATGTTATCTTGCTAACAATATTTATTTACCTTTCTTTGTCAGTGTTTGTATTTCAAATTTCCTTCACATCTTTAGTTTCTTTGGAAGGAATGATTTTCTTCTTCCCAAAGTCTTTCCATCTATAAAAGTAGTCTATTAAAAGGCAGATATCTAAAAAAAGATAGCATCTAATACCCTTAATCCAGAGAAGCTAACGCCTTTGTGGGAATTCCTTGGTAGCTGGCGGAGGAACTGACTTCAGGACAATCAGGCCTGGGGGCATTCATCTGCCTGGTGGAAGAGCACGGAGGGTGGAGGGAGGAAACACAAAGTTGACTTTATTATTTTGCCCAGGGTTAACCCAAGGCCTCAGTATTTGTGGTCACATTGAACTTCCAAAAGAAAGCAGTAGAGTTGTGCCTGGGGCTCCAGCAGATGTCCTCACTTTATCGCCACTCTAAGATGTGCATTAGAACTCTCTTCCTGTTGTTGTTGTTGTTGTTGTTGTTGTTCAGTTGTGTCTGACTCTTCGTGATTTATTTTGGAGTTTTCTTGGCAAAAATACTGAAGTGGTTTGTCATTTTCTTCTCCAACTCATTTTACAGATGAGGAAACTGAGGCAAAGAGGTGAAGTGACTTGTCTAGGATCACACAGTTAGTGTCTGAGTTCAGATTTGAAGGCAGGAAGATGAGTCTTCTTGACTCCAGGCCTGGCACTCTGTCTACTGTTTCACCTACCTGCCTCTTTTCTGAGTGCCCACTAATTAAAAGCCACCAAATCTATGATCTGGTCAGATTTAATCTTATTTAAATAGAAATATATGTGACATTTAAAAGTATTCAGAAAAGATTATCGGAAGGTACATTCTGAGGAAAACAGTGCAAACTGACCCAGTCTTTTAAAAATTTGGTGTTTCTGTGACAGGTAGTGTTCTCATTATATTGAGCTTCTGATTAGATTGTGAGCTTTCTGAGGGGGGGGCTGTCTTTTGCCCCTTTTTGTATCCTGAGAGCTTAACAGAGTGCCTGGCACGTACGTAGTAGGCACTTTATAGATTTTTATTGACTGTCTCTATCTTTGTGTCTGTCTCTCTCTTTCTGTCGGTCTCTGTGTTGCTATTTCTGTCTCTATTTCTCCCTCTCTCTTACAATCCTCACAGATTGTTCTGATCTTTAACATATCCTTTCTCTGCACTTTTGCTCTCATAGTTCTTGGCTTTTTCCTTCCTTCTTCTGTTGCTTCTTGCCTGCCAGATTTTAGTTGAAATTTCTCCTCCTTTCTTTTGCTGTCTTGTTTAGCATTTAAGCTGGAAGGCATTTATTAGAAAAAAGATTTATTAAAAGAGATCTTCCTCACCCCACCCCCAGGCTCAGAAGAGGATTACATGTGCAAAGTCAGAGACATGTGTTGCAACTGTAATGTGGTAGTCTAAAACTCTGTAGCATCACAGCAAGGATGAAAATAACTTATCTGATTTAGCCAATAAAACTTCATAGAATTTATTCCTCACTCTTTTCAACTACAGGGGATTTTGTGGTTTTGCTAACAAATTTATAGAAATGCTCTGGGTGAGATTTCCAATATTTCTTTTTAGTAGAGATCTTGAATCACAAAATTTATGGTTAGTGCTGATAGCCCCTTCTTTGTGTCACCACTGACATGTAGTAAATGCTTCATTAACGCCTGATGAGTGCTGATTGGCTGTTCCCAGAAAATTGTAAGCTCCTAGAAGGTAGGGTCTGTCTTTTGCCTCTTTTTATATCCCCAGTGCTTAGTATAGTGCCTGGCATATATAGTAGGTGCTTAACAAATGTTTAACCCTCGACTGATTATTCTCTGGTTTGGAAAATAAAGTCTATAATTTCAAATGAAATAATAACTTTTCATATGTTGATTATGCCTCATAGAGAGGTATTGTGGCAACATGGAGAGAGAGCTCTGGCTTCTGCCACTTACTCCCACTGGGACCTAGGGCAAGTTGTTTAACTTCTCTGGACCTCGGTTCCTCTATCTGTAAAATGAGGGGGTTGCTTTGACCCGGAAATACCACTTCTATGGCTGTATCCCAAAGAGATCTTACAAGTGGGAGGAGGACCCGTATGTAAAAAAAATACTTACAGCAGCTCTTTTTGTGGTGGCAAAGAATTGGAAATCAAGGGGATGCCCATCAATTGGGGAACAAGTTGTGGTATATGGATGTAATGCAGCGGTTCTCAACCTGTGGGTTATGTTCAATTTGTAACAACGAAAATACATCCTGAATATCAGATATTTACATTACAATCCATAACCATAGCAAAATTACAGTTATGAAGTAGCAACGAAAATAATTCTATGGTTGGAGGTCAACACAACATGAGGAACTGTATTAAAGGGTCACAGCATTAGGAAGGTTGAGAACCACTGAATGGAATACTATTGTGCCATAAGAAGTGAGGAGCAGACGGACTCCATAATAATCTGGAGAGATTTATATAAACTGATGCTGAGTGAGGAGAGCAGAACCAAGAAAACGTTGTACACAATTACAGACATTGTATGCATGATGACTAACTTGGATAGACTGGGCTACTCTCGGCAATGCAAGGTTATAAGACAAGTCCAAAAGATTCATGATGGAAAGAGATGTCCATATCCAGAGAAAGAACTACAGAGTCTGAATGCAGATTGAAGCAAACTACTTGCTCTCTCCTTTGTGTTTTGTTTTGTTTTGTTCCTTCTTTTTTGTTCACTCCATTGGTTATAATTCTTCTTTACAACTTGACTAATGTTTAATGTGAAGGTATTTGTAGAACTTATATCATATTGCACACTGCCATAGCGGGGATGGGGGAGGATAGGGAGAGGGAGAAATTTGGAACTCAAGGGATTATGGAACTGAATGTGTAAACTAAAAGTAAATAAATATTTTTTTTTAATGAGGGGTTTGGACTAAGATGAATTTTAAGGTCTCTTCCAGCTTTCAATAGTTGCTCTAGTGTAGGACTTAGAGTAATGAAAGCCTGCCTATAGGTGAAAACAGTGAATAATGGATTCTCTGAAGTTACGTTGGACAAGTCAGACAAATTCCACCTCTGACACTTTGTAGCTGTGACTTTGGGCCAGTCCTTCTTGTTGTTCAGTCATGCCTAACTGGCTTTCCTTGGCAAAGATACTGGAACAGTTTGCCATTTTCTTCTCCAGCTCATTTTACAGATGAGGAAACTGAGGCAAACAGCGTTAAGTCACTTGTCCAAGGTCACAGAGCTAGTGAATGTCTGAAACTGGGTTTGAACTCAAGTCTTCCTGACTGCAAGTGAAATGCTCTATCCACTTCACCACATAGAAGTCTCTAAGACAGCTATTATGCTGGAAAATATTCTATTCTTGGACCAGTAACAACTCCAAAAGGCTTAGGAATAACAAGTAAAACAAAAACAAAAAAGTAACTATTTGGTAGGTTTATTAGTGTATTTATGCTTAGAGCCTATTCCTGTTTGTTGTGTGAGTAAGTACAGCTCCAGAGAGGCATCTTGGTGTCATCTGGGATATCTGGATTCAAATCCAGTCCTAAACCTCTTACTGCCCCCAGGAAACTGTCTTAGACTATAAACTGCATTAGAAGAGAAGGTTAGTGCCTCTCTGGGATCTCCACACACTGGGGGAATCACAGATCCAATCTGTGGAGGAAAAAATACGTTAGGATTTTGGACAAAAGCTGCAGAGGGACCAAGAGTGCTCCTCACTTCATGGGCCTGGAGGACAGAATGAGGAGGATTGCTTCTGGGAAATTGTGCCATGTTTCTAGTAACCACAAGCCTCTCTCTGAAACAAAGGCTTATTTTTTTTTTTTTTTAAATATCAGTAGTCTCCCAATGGTAGCATATAGCTTCTGGTGATGAAATATCACAGTCTGAAGAATTAGTTACAGACCACCCAAAAGGCAAGAGAAAGTGACAAAATGGGCATCAGAAGGTGGCAGTATATTCTTAATAACGAATTGTGCATGTGTGAGAGAAGTGATGTTAAGGATATTACCTGAAAAACAAATGACCAGAAAAGGAGTGGGTCCAGTCACATAATGAGAACAAATATCAAGAGAGATAGAGGGGTACTGCCAGCACCCCAGCATCCTCCTGTGAAGGATTGATGAGAGGTCTTAGACAAGAGCTTAACAAGATAAGAAGGCACCATGGACTATTATCTGTACCCCTCCAGGGGTATAGATCTATGTGAAGGATATCATAGTACAAGTATATCCATGTACACAGAAAGCATTCTAGAAATGAGTTTTTGTTGTTTTGCAAAACAGTAACTTCATCTACTGTACTTCTAGGTAGCACAGTGCCAGACCCGAAGCCAGAAAGATCTGAATTCAGATCCTGTCTCATGTACTTAGCTTTATGATCCTTGGACAAGTATTAAATTTCTGTCAATTTCCTTATCTGAAAAATGGGAAAAATAGTAGCACCTACCTCCCAGGGATGTTGCGGGGATCAAATGAGATTTATTTGTAAATCATTTAGCACAATGTCCCACCCACAGCAGGTGATTAATAAATGCTTGTTCCCTTCTTACCTGCCCACATGACTTCAGGCAAATAACATAACCTTTCTGGTTCCAGTTCCAAATTTGTGATCTTATGAATTATAATATGACATAATATGTACAAAATGTCAACAAGTGATATTTAAAAGTCCAAGGGGGTTGAGATCAGTTTCAGCTGGAATAGTCAAGGCAGACTTCATGAAGGAGTTGGCATGAGCTGGGTCTCAGAAGATGGTTAGAATTTGTGATGATAGGGATGGGGAGAAGCCATTCTAGAGGGATCTAATGGCATAAATAAAAGTGTGGTTGACATTCAAAATACAACATGGATGCCACATCTTGATCTCCCAACTATTAGCAAGTTCTGTCCCCTTTTGAAGAAAAAGTTCCTAGAGGGCATACAATTTTTTTTGTTTTGTTTTTTGTCTTTGTAGCTCCCATTCCTAGCCCAATGCTCTGCTCAAAAAATGTCTGATGAATGGAATGAAATTCACAGAATTGTGAGTTGTCTCAGTTGACTATAGTTTAGCATACCTGTAAAGGAATAATAGGAAACAAGGTCAGATGAGTAGATTGAAAGCAGATTGTGAAGTCCTATGAATACCAGGCTAAGTTATAGACCTTAGTTGGGAGGCAACAAGGAATATTTTTTAATAGGACAGTGACGTGGAGTCATGGACCCATAACATTTTTGAGCTAGAAGGAATCATAGAGACCATGAAATCCAATTCCCTTTCTTTTTGCCAGTGAGACAACTGAGGACTATAGAAGTTATGTGATTTTTTCAAGGTCATGCAATTGATTAGCATTAAAACCAGGACCTAAATTTAGACTTCTTTATTCTTTCTCCCTTATCATGTTGACATGAATAAAGCCTGGCATTTTCAAGATTAACCTGGTATGTAGGATAGATTGGTAAGAGAATAGATGCATAATGAAGATAAGGATAACAGAAGACCATTTCAATAATCCATATAATAAGAAATGAGAATAAATCATGGTATTACTAAAAGAAATAGAGAAGACAGGAGGAAGAATGGAGTGGGGATGGTGTGGGTCCTTTTAGCCATTTTGGGCATCAGATGCCAGGCCAGTGGGGTATCCAAGGGAAAATGTTCAGCTGGAAACTATCTTCTGGTTAAATTCGGTCATCATCATCTCTCTATTACTCTTGAATTTCCTCTGATCCACGGAAATTCTTCTTCTAATTGTTTTAGTTCCTCTATTCCCTAAATTTTGCTTTGGTGACACATACCTGTTTAAAAATTATTTTCGTCTTATTCAAACCTAGATATAGTAGCTCATCTTTAGAACATTTTTGTTCATTTCAGAAACAAGTTCTTAACCTCTATGGATTTGCCTTCTTCCTATCTCCACTCTTATCCTATTCTTTTCCAAAGTCCATTTTCTACATGCCTTAAATACCAAACTTCCCTCCCTACTCCCACCTCAAGCACCCTTCCCCCACTCAAATATCTCCAGCCCTACAACAGATCTCCTCACCTAGAACATTCTCTAGGCCTTTGATGGATATCAGCTTCAGGACATTTTTCAAGTTCCATCCTTAAAGCCCCCCTTTCTCCCTAGTCTGAATTACTGCCTATCTAATAACATCAGCAGCACTAGCTTATTGACTCTCTTATAGCTTTTTCTTTCCAAGTCAGAGGCTCTCCTGAAAATTCGGTATGTCTGTCCATTCCAACTTCATTATTGACTGGTTTCCTCTCAGGGTGTGATATCATTGATAGCATAATATCATCATCCTCATAAAAAACTATTTATTGAAAACCTATGAATATCAAGACCCTTATTTTGGTTCTCTAGGTTGCTACACTTAAAGGCCTGGATTGAACTAAAAAGCCATTTCTTAAAAAACAGAGGGCTATAGGAGAAAGAGCACTGGACTCAAACACAGAGAACCTGGGTTCAAATTGTAGCTGTACTGTGTTCTACCTATGTTGATTATGGAAAAGTCACCTCACCTCTCTGGGCCTCAGTTCCCCATCAGTAAAATGAGAGTTAAACTACAGAGATTTTAAGGTCTCTTCCTGTTCTAGATCTATGATCCTATGGACTTAATCCAGAATAATATGCTGTAGTGACCTTAAATATGAGGTTATTAAAAAGTACTGGAAGGTTGTTGTTTACTCGTCATGACCCCATTTGGGGTTTTCTTGGCAAAGACACTGAAGTGGTTTGCCTTCAAGAGGTATTTCCTTCTCTAGCTCATTTTACCTATGGGAAAACAGAGGTAAACAGAGTTAAGGGATTTGTCCAGGAAGTATCTGAGGCTGCATTTGAACTCAGGTCTTCCTGACTCTAGGCCCAGCACTCTATCCACTGTGCTACCTACCTGCCCCTCCAGAAGGTAGTTCATTTAGAATTATACTAATTAAATACATGCTATATGAATTAACTTATGTTTCTGATTTTTTTTTTTAAAGAAACTGGGAGCAATAAGATAGTTTAAATCTGGCTGTGTGACCCTGAGCAAATCACTTAACTTGTCTGTCTCATTTTCCTCATCTGTAAAATGGAGCTAATTATAGCATCCTGGGTTGTTCTGAGGACTAAATGAGATATTTGTAAAGTGCTTTGCAAACTTTAGAGCCCTAAATAATTGCTAACCATCATCACCACCACTGTCATCATCAACATCATCACCGTCAGGAATTTGTTTGAGCCTCACATTTTCTCCCTTGCATAAAACACGTTCTTATGAAACCTTACTGTATTAAAAAAAAATTTTAAAGGAAGTAAATTCTACTAGAGAAAGGTTTGAGGTTGTGTGTGTGTGTGTATGTGTGTGTGTGTGTGTGTGTGTGTGTGTGTGTATTTGTTTGTGGTCATAGGATAGAAATGCAATCACACTTCCCTGTAATGTCTGGAAAGTGATCTCAATGGCATTTAACTTATGCTTACCGAGGAAGGACAATGTAGCGAAGCTGACAATGAACATAACAGAAGATAACGGGGAGATGCTTGGTATCCCAGTCACAGATGACTCTTAATGAAAGATAAATTAATACACGATAAAAAGAGAAGTCAGCCCTGGCAAATCTTTTCCTCTTTATGCTGTAAGGTGTCAACATACAACTTCTTTGAGTACAGAGTGTGGTTCGTATCTTGACAATGTTTCTTCGAGCTTTGTTGGTTAAAAAAAAAAAAAGCTCCTGCTTGTGAAGCAATCTTGCCTTATGTAACCACATACTTTGTTACTCATCTGTGAAGCAGAGAAACAATTTAGAGAATGAGGCCCTGCATGCCCCGCTCCCTGGCATTTCATTGTCTGCCCTCAAACTTGCAGGTAAACCAGGATTGCTAAATAGTCAGCCATATCCTGTCAGACTTGTTGGAAACCAAAAACCTGAAACATTTTACTTCCATAGATGGAGGGGCTCGCGATTACATTTTTTTAGTGGGTTTCTTGGTTTTGTTGTCCTAGCATAGTGTTAGAGAAAGTAGTAATATACCAAAACTCAGGGGAATGCACTCTTTAATTGTACTAACCTAAGAAAAACAGGACAGAACTGATATGGAATATGGAGCATAGTTCTCCTCCCTCCCTCAAAACACCTCATGCCTCAATCATCATTTTACTGTCTCTTCAGTTGAAGCTCTTCATCAGAATGGAACAGCCAGATGATAGAGCTGATATCGATTCTATACTGATCTCTGCAAGTTCCTACTAGTAGATTTATATTCAAAATCAAGGACTTTAAAAGAAGATAGCTGCATTATCTAACTACAGCTAGATATTTACTCCCTGTATGACCAAGGATCTTGCAAAAGAGATGAAGAGGGTTTTTACAAGAGATTTTGAACACCAAAATATTGGAGCATTCATTTATTCGTTCAGCAAACAATTACTGAGTGTTTCATGCATACGCAATGAATGGGGCAGGGGAGAGGTGGAGAGGAGGGTTACTGATATAGTCCCTGTCCCAAAGAAGCTCACAATTTAGTAAGAGAAGGGGAAAAAATGTGTGCACATAAAACAACTAGAAAACAATATTCTCTGCCTGGTATTCTTTTTTCTTTTAATTAAATTTTCTTAATCAACAAAAATACACAATTTCTCTCTCCTACCTCCCTCCTCTCCCCATTGAAAAAGAAAAACCTAACCCCTGTTATATACATGCATTAAAAAAGCAAAACAAATTCCCATACTGAACATGTCTTCAAAAAATATGCCTCCATCTGCACATGCATAAACCTCATGATGAAACATTCTGCCCACCTCCCAATAAAGATGTGAATCCATCTGGAGTTGTGGTTGGTCACTGCATTGATCAGAGTTCCTAAATCTCTAAAAGCTGTTTGTTGTTTGACATATCATTGTCACCGTATGAACCATTCACCTGATTCTCACCTTACTCTGCACTAGTTGGTACAAATCTTCCCAGGTGTTTTTGAAATCTCCTTTATTATTTCTTACTTTACAATAATATTCCATCACAATTACATATAAATATTGGTCAGACATTCCTCAGTTGTTTGACACTCCCTTGGTTTCCAATCCTTTGTCACTGCAAAAATAGTTGCTATATTTTTGTACATACTTAGCATTTATCTTGCTTAATATTATTCCCTCCCCTAATCTACCTTCCTTTTTATTCTCCCCTTCTCGCTTATCCCCTCCTGCTTCTCTGTTTAGTGAAATGTTTTTCTGTACTCAACTATATGTATGTATATTTTTTCCCCTCTTTTGACTAGTTCAGATGAGAGTGAGGTTCAAGAATCAACTGTTCCTCCTACCCATCCCTCTTCATTTACATAGACTTCTACTTGGTCACCGTAATTACATGAGATAAATTTCCCTAACTTTCATCTCCCTTTTCTTTCCCTCACTACCCAGTGTATTCCTCTTCCTTCCCTTTCCATTCTTCTTCTAAGATCTTTAAAATATAACAGGATCACTCCCAATTCCTCTATCTCTCTATAAAACCTGGCAACTATAAGGCTCTGAGAGGACATATGTATCATCTCCATATATAAAATGTAAAGAGTTTATTCTTTTTTAGACCTTTATGGTTGTTTGGTCATGTTTACCTTTTTTTGTTCTCTTGACTCTTGTGTTTGCTTTTCAAAGTTTCTACACAGCTCTAGTCTTTTCATCAGGAATACTTAGAAGCTTCAAATTCATTAAAAGTCTGTGTTTTCCCCTGTAGGATCATATTCAGGTTTTCTGGATAAGTTATTCTTGGCTATAAGCCCATATCCTTTGCCTTCTGGAATACTATATTTTAAGCTCTCCACTCCTTTGTAGTGGTAGCTGCTAAATTACATGTGATCCTGACTGTATCTTCTCAGTATTTGGATCCTTACTTTCTAGAAACTTGCAGTATTTTTCTTCACCTGAAAGCTCTAGATTTTTGCTGTAATGTTCCTATGAGTTTTCTTCCATTTCTTTTCTTTTCAAGAGATGACACATAGATTCTTTCTGGCTCCACTTTGCCCTTTATTTCTAGAAGATATGGGCATGGTTTTTCATCTTGTTTTGTTTTGGTGATTTCTTTGAATATAATGTCCTCTTTTTTGATCATAGTTTTCAGGTATGATTCCTAAATGATTCTTAAATTATCTTTCCTAATCTTTTTTTCCAGGTATCAGTTGCTTTTGCTATGAGATACCTCTTATTTTCTTCTATTTTTC
>CM053588.1:148033180-148050896 GCA_028646515.1 Pseudochirops corinnae
TAGTTCTGTTTTCAATTCATTTCTTTTTCCTCTAGTACTCTCATTTATTTAAAAAAAATTAAATCTTCTTTTTAACACTTGCTCCATTTTTCCCCCAGGAATTCTAGTTGAAATTGTGACTAAGCTATGTTTGGTTTTTTTTGAGGCTCTACTTACAGATGATTTCAAGTAATTTTCTCCTTTTGAGTTTGTGTCTTAAGAGTCTCTGTTGCCATATTGGTTTTTTTATGATGGAATTATTTTTAAATTTCTCATTCTTCTAGTCTACTTCCTGACTTTAGACCTGATGTTAGGGAAGGGCTCCACTTCTAAAGGAAATATCAAGGCTGATCCTACTGTTGCTTTCTTGGGGTAGGGAGCGTTGAGTTATTCCAGGATCTCAAAGATACCTCAGACTATGGATTTACAATCTTTCATTGCTGCAAAAATGGGCTGAGTCAGTGGCAAAGTTTAAATTTTTGCCCTCTTGGTCTGAGCTCTACAAGTTCCTGGCCTATGAACAACTCACCTGTAGGCTTGCCCCAGTTGGAGTTCTAGGAGACTGTAGAAAGATTCAGCCTCTACCAACCAACTAGAAAGCTCTGCTGGTTCAGAGTAACAACACTGCAATCTCCCTTTTGGTCTGGAAATCTTGCCATAGTTATTTTACTGCAAGCTTCAGATTGGACTGGATCCTGGAACTGAGACCTTATTCTGCTCCTGGGATCAAAACCATACAGCTGTTATTTGATTTTGAACTTCCTCCTTGCCCAGTACCCAGACTGTATCCCAGAACTGCTGCTGCTCAGGCAGGAGTGCCACTCCTAGGTGCAGGTCCCCTCCTCAATCAGTACTAGATCTGTGATCTGAAACTGGGTAGTAAAAACTGCCAAGTGGCATCTATCCCTGCATTTTGCACAAGGTTGGGTCCCTCTTTGCTGGATTTGGAAACTCTACTTGCCCTATGAAAACAGTCTTTCCATGTCTGGAATGCTTTGTGCAGCCATTCCTGCCTACATTCTGTCCACAGGGTCAACAGAGCGATCTAACAGTCTCTTTATGCTGACCTAGGCTAGGACAATGACTCACTAGATTTTTTTCTTAGATTTACCAATCAAGATTTTTGTCTGGCATATTTTCTGGGTGTGTTTGGAGGGAATGTAGAGTATACTTCTCCCAGCTGTTCTATCATCTTGGCTCTACCTTGCCCTTCCTAATTTTCAAGGCTCTATATGATCAGGTCCCTTTCTAGGCATTCAGCAAACATGATTTTCCATTACTTCCCCGCAATCTGCCCACCATTTCAATCTGACAAACTTACCCTCTACTGCATGCACAATATTCATATCTCTGTGCATTTTCTTATGCTGTTCCCCCTCCCTGTAATTCATCCTCCAACCTCTGTCAATTAAATCTTATTCATAATAAAAGGTTCAATTCAAACGTTGTCTCCTCCATGTAGCTTTCTTTTACTCAATATTCCTGTACACAATGATGTCTCCTTTTCTACATACATGATACTCTCATAGTTCCACATAATTTTGTTTTGTTTTGCATGTTATTTTTATCTCCAAAAGTAGTGTTTGCTCTTTGTAGGCAGAGACCATATCTTGTCATTATTTTATACTCATTATAGTTAACAGGTCAACAAAAATTTATTAAGTGCTTTTACTGTATGCCAGGCATTACTAAGTAGTGGGGATACAAAGAAAGGCAAAAATGTAGTCCTTGCCCTCAAGGAGCTCACATTCTAATGGAAGAGGAAACATGCAACTATGTACATATAAAATATAAATAACTTACTCCAGATGTAATTTCAGAGGGAGGGAAATGACAGTGTGGGGAAAGAAAAGGAGGGACCAGGAAAGGCCTCTTGCTAAAGGTAACTTTTGAGCTACGTCTTAAAGGAAGCCAGGGACCAGGAACAACATAGTCACACAACCAATGTTTATTGAAGTTCCAAGAAAACTACATGAATTTGTTATTGTGCTTTCCTGAAAGAATATGAAGTAAAGAGATTTGTAGTTCATCATTTTAAAAAACAAAAACAAAAAACTTAGAGGAAACTAGTTTTCAGTCAGGTTTTGAAAGAAGTGAAAAATTTTGACTGTTGGATGAATGGCAAGGGAATCTTTCCTGGAAAAAGTAATGGCATCATCAAAGGCATGGAGGCAAGATTACTCATGCTGTTATTTCAGAGAAGATGGAGAAATATTAATTGAACCAGAATATAATTAAATGGGTCAGAACTAGTTGGATAGAAGGACTCAAAGAGTACTTGTTAATGGTTCACTGTCAACAATTTCCACTGGAGTGCCCCAGGAATCTGTGCTTGGCCCTGTGCTGTTTAACATTGCAAACATTGCAAACATAGGCAAAAATGTCATGACCATCAAATTAGCATGTGACACAAAGTTGGGAGTGTTAGCTAACACACTAGATGACAGAATCAGGATCCAAAAGAATTTAGATAAGCTAAAACATTGGGTCAAATCTAAGAAAATAAAATTTAATAAGGATAAATGTAAAATCTCTTGGGTATAAAAAAAACAAACTTCATAAGTACATATAAGATAGGGGAAGGATGGTTAGATAGCATTTGTTCTAAAAAAAAATCTAGCAGATTTTATGGTTTGCAGGCTCAATATGAGTTAGCAGTATTAGGCAAATCAGTCAATAAGCATTTGTTAAGTTCTGAGGATAAAAGAAAGTTAAAAGACAATCCCTGTCCTCAAGAAGAACTTTCTAAAGAAGGAGACAAAATACAAACAACTGTGTAAAATCTAAATATATAAAAGATAAAAGTAGCAGCCAAAAAAAAGTTAATTTGATCTTGGGCTGCATTAAGACGGGAATAAGGAGTTTCACTGCAGTCTGTCCTTGTCAGATGTCTTGTGGAACATTGTGTTCAATTCTGATTACTATGGTTAAAGAAGAACATTAATAAAATGGAAAAAACCCAGAGGAGGGGAACCTGGACAGGGTTAGGGTTAGGGATAGGGAAGGGCCTTGAATCCTTATCATACGAAGATTTGTTGAAGGGACTGTGCATTTAGCCTGAAGAAGAAAAGACCTATGGGAGACATAAGACCTATCTTCAAGTATCTGAAAAGCTGTCTGTGTGGAGGAGAGATTCGATTTAGGAAGAACTAGGAACAATGGGTGGAAGTGGCAAAGTTTCCATTTTAAGTTTGATGTCAGGGAAAAAAAAAACTTTCTAACAATTAGAACTATTCAAGAGTGGAATGAGCTGCCTAAGGAAGTCATGGGTTGCCCCTGCTTAGAAATTTTCAAGCAGTTGTTGGATAGTAGCTTCATGATATATTATACTAGGTTTGGGGTTTTTATTTGTTTTCATATATGAATTTGACTGTATGGTCACTCAGTTCCCTTCCAACTCTCCAGTTTTATGAGTCTGTAAGATGTATGCTAAAGTCAGCAAAGATAGTGACTTCAGTGGATGAGAAGATATATGCTGAATAATAATTAGAAATGAGATTTGAGAAGGAGCCCTAAAAGCTGGACTAAGTAATTTAGATCTGATACAAAAGCCACAGAGTCAACTTTTTTCAATTTGATAAGTTCAGTTCTTTCTTATCCAGGGAATTTTAACTTTTTTTCTATATTTCAAGTTTTCTGGATTCAAGAAAGAATAGTATCCCTTTACCTTTTCCAAATTTGTTCTCCCTCTTACCCAGGCTTACACACAACAACAACAACAACAACAACAACAAAAAGGGTTGGGAAGTATTGGAGAGTCTGTGGTCTGGGAGCTCATTTCAGATTCTACAGAGTGAATAGCTGAAGGGCACACACAGCCCTTGCCTATGCAGAAGGAAAAAAAAGTGAAATAATTTCAGTTTGTCTCTGGCATTCCTTCCCTCCCCTCATCCCTCTCACTCTACCTTTTTAAAAATTTACCATTTTGGTGCTCCATCACCTGCAGTATTTTTAGTCACCTTGGCTCATCTCGACCAATGTCTTTGTGCTATATTTTAGCTGTCCAGGGCTCCCCATTGGCCCATTACCTGACCAAAATATTGTCCCTTGAAATCCAAGAATGGATTCCCTGGTACTATATCTTATTTTATTTGAAGTACTATTTATAAAGTACTTAACACATTTCCTAGCTCATAGCAGACAATTAATAAATGCTTATTCCCTTCTTCCCTATGTTTCATTTTTCTAGGGTCAGGCTCTCTGAGTCTTCTAAAATAATCGTTGGTTAATCTGACAAACTAATCTGTGCTAAATGATGAAAGCTAAAAACTATCCCTAGGAGCACTATAAAAATTGTCTTTGGGGGATAACCTTCATCTTTCTTTTCTAAAATGGGAAAGTCATTCTAACAGGAAAATTAGACAATGTGGAAGGAAAAGGCAGTGTGATATTAAGCCTAGGAAGGATATGTTTGGGGGAAAGGGTAGTCTTGTAGCATATCTAGAATCATAACATCTAGGAAGCCATCTCTTTTATCTATCCACTTACTTCACTGAGAACTCCTCCTTCCCTCTTCATTACTTCTTAACAACTTGACTTCTTCCCCTACTATTTTTCCTCTTCTCCAGTCTCTGATGAAGTGACCCTTCTTAATAATAATAATAATAAGGTCAAGAGTTGACATGTACACTTGATCCCATATCCTCCCATCAATTTTCTTTCTTGGACTGCCCTATCATTCCTACTCTACACACCCCCCTTCAATTCCTCCCTATCTATTGATTCCTTCCTTCCTTCTTGCACATATACCCAAGTTTCCTACTTAAAAAAAAAAGTCTATGATTTTATATCTCACACCATTTCAACAACCAGACTCATTGAAATTGAAGCCATTTACATTCAGTGTTTCCTTTTCTCTCCATTTCTTCTTCTTTTTCCACATTAGTAATATTTGGGAGAGAGAAAGAAAGAGGAAAAAGAAATAGCTTCAATCTTCACTCTGAATCTATCAGTTCTCTATCTGGAGCTGAATAGCATTTTTCATCATGAGTCCTTCAGAATTGTGGTGAATTATTGTGCTGATCAGAGTAATGAAATATTTTACAGTTGATTATCTTCACAATATTGGAGTTACTATATAAATTTTTCTCTTGATTCTTTTTATTTCACTCTGCCTCAGCTTATGTAAATCTTCTCAGATTTCTCTGAAATTGTTCCCTTTGCCATTTCTTCCAGCACAGTAGTATTCCATCACATTTATATACCATAACTTGTTCAACCATTTCCCATTTGATGGGCATCACCTCAGTTTTCAATTCTTGCCATGAAAAAAAGAGCTACTATAAATATTTTTGTATGTTAAGTCCTTTTGGTTTTTTCCTTTGATCTCTTTGTTTGGGATATAGGCCTAGAAGTATTATTACTGAGTCCAACAGTAGACACAGTTTAATAGCTTTTGGGGCATAGTTCCAAATTACCCTCCAGAATGGTTGGACCAGTTCACAACCCTACCAACAATGCATTTGTGCGTCTATTTTTTTTGTATCCTCTCCAGTATTTGTTGTTTTCCTTTTCTGTCATCTTAACAAAATCTGATACATATGAGGTGGTACCTCAGAGTGGTGTCAGTTGGTATTTCTCTAACTATTAGTGATTTAGAGCATTTTATTTGACTATTGATAGCTTTGATTTCTTCTTCTGGAAACTTCTTGTTCATATCCTTTAACTATTTATCAACTGGGGAATGGCTCTTACTCTTATAGATCTGATTCAATTCCCTATATATTTGAGGGATACACACACGCACACACACACCTTTATCAGAGAAACTTGCTACAAAGATTTTTTTCCCAGTTTCCTGATTTTCTTCTACTTTTAACTGCATTGATTTTATATATACAAAAACTTTTCAACTTTATTTAATCAAAATTATCCATTTTACCTCCCATGAACTTTTCTATCTCCTATTTTGTTACAAATTCTTCCCCTATCCATAGATGTGACAAGTAATTTCTTCCGTGCTTCCCTAATTTGCTTATGGTATTACCCCTTTTGTCTAAAAATCATGTATCTATTTTGAGTTTATCTTGATGTGTGATGTTATATTGAATTATGTCCAGTTTCTCCATTTCTTCTTAATCCTCTGCAACATGGCTTCTGATATCATCACTCAACTGAAATTCTTTTCTCCAAAGTCATCAATGATCTTTTAATAGCCAAGTTTAATAACCTTTTCTCAATCATCATCCTTTGTAATCTCTCTATTGCACCTGATGCTGCTGATCACTCATTCCTTTTGAATACTCTCTAGTTGAGTTTTCATGACACTGCTCTCTTAGTTCTTCTCATGCCTTTCTGATGACTCCTCAGCCTCCTTTACTGGATTATTACCTATGCTGCACTCACTCATTGCAAGTATACTCCAAGGCTCTGTCCCAGGTTTCTTCTCTTTTCTCTGAATACTTTCTCTTTGTGGGTGACCTCATCAGTTTCTCTCAGAAGGATCAATTCTATGCAGATGACTCCCAGATCTATGTATCCAGCTCTAGTAGTTCTCCTGAGCTCTAGTGCCATATCATGGACATTTTTTATTTGATGCCTATATGAAAACTGAATATATCCAAAACAGAACTCATTATTTACTCCCCTTCCTCCTTCTCCAAGCCTATCTCTTTTCTCAACTTTCTTATTACTATTGAGGACACCACCATTTTTTCATTCATCTAGGTTCCATTTGCCTTTGAGAAATCCTCAACACCTTACTCTTACTCAATCCAGATATCCAATCAATTGCCAGATCTTCCCTGTTCTATATCTCTCAGATGTAGCCCTTTATCACTTCTCTCAGAACATTGCAATAATTACCAACTGGTCTCCCTGTCTCTAGTCTCTACTCACTCTAATCCATCATTTACATAGAAAGAAAAAGATTTTCCTAAAGCTCAGGTGTGACTATGTCACTCCTCTACTTAATAAGCTCCAGTGACTCCCTATTACCTATAAGATAAACATAAACACCTCATGTTTTAGCATTTGAAGCTCTTCACAACTAGTCCTCTTCCTACTTTTACAGACTACTTATACCTTACTCCTGTAATGTGTAATGGACCTCAAACCCATTGGTTAGTTAGGGGGATACTTTCCCCAAGCAAGTGAAGACTTTTTTCCAATTTGTTCCAACTGCCATGAAGGAAGCTGAAGCAGGTGATGTGGAGCACTTAGAACTTGGTCAGGCATCAAAGACCCAAGGTCATCCACTGCATTCTAGGCTATCTCCAGTCATCTTGACTTTTGTCTTCCCATTAGACTTCAATGAGTCAGGAAAAGATGATGACTTTTTGCAACTCTACCTCACTTGAATCTAATTCATTGGAGAGTCAAGACATCACTGGCCTTTGAAAATGAAAGACAAAACAGCAACAACACATTACTCTTCCTTGTGCTTTCTAGGGTCCTCTTCATTCTCTCCAGGGCCTACTTGATGTATCATGACCCAATAACTTATATCTCCTTGTCTTTGCACTGGCTATTCCACAAGTCTGAAATGTTCTTCTGCCACATCTTTATCTCCTAGAATCCCTGGTTCCCTTCCAAACAGCTTCAATACCACTTTCTGCAGAAAGCCCCAGCTAGTTCCATCTTCCCTTGTAAGGTTACCTTGTGTTTGACTTATAAATATCTCATGCATACCTTCACATAGCTGCCAAAGTGATTTTGCTTAAGTACAGATCAGACCATGTTATTCAGCCTAATCAATAAACTCAAGTGACTCCCTATTGCCTCAAGGACAAAATAAAAAATCCTCTATTTAGCATTTAAAGCCTTTCACAATCTGACTCCAGTCTACTTTTCTAGGCTCATTTACTTTATTCCCTTCCCACACTCTTCAGTCTTACCAAACTTACAGGTGGTGAACCATCTTCCATCTCTGTGCTTTTCAATCGGCTATCCCCCATATCTGAAATACACTTCCTCCTCACCTAGACTACATAGAATCCCTAATTTCCTTCAATGCAGCTGAAAGCCTTTCCTAATACCCCAACTATTAGTGTCCTTTCTCCTTAACTTCCTTGCATTTTTAGTACATTTATTTTCTGTATTCCTCCTGTAATAAGAAAGCTACAGTCCCCTAACGCAATTCCTTCTACTTTTGAATATATGGATGAGGTTTTTTTTGTTGTTGCTTTTTTTTTGAGGGGGGAAGGCAGGGCAATTGGGGTTAAGTGACTTGTCCAAGGTCACACAGCTGGTAAGCATGTCAAGTGTCTGAGTCCAGATTTGAACTCAGGGCCTCCTGACTATAGGACCAGTGCTCTACTCACTGCAACACCTAGCTGCCCCAACATACATACATTTGCCTCTATAAAGTATAAACTCCTTTGGAGTTTGTCATTTTTTGTTTTCATATCCCCAGAACCTAGTATAGCACCTGAGACACAGTAGGTGTTTGATAAATGCTTGTTGATTGATAGTTACCTATTTCACTTCTATTTAGAAATGTGTATATACATTCTTTTGGGAAGGGGAGAGAGACACACACAGAGACAGAGACAGAGAGAATGAGAACATTTCCTCTAAGTTTACTCTGGTCATGTCACCATCCCATTCCCAAGAAATCTTCTTTTTGTCATGTTTGCAAAGGATATATATATGTGTGTGTGTGTGTGTGTGTGTGTGTGTGTATACATATATGTATACATACATATATACACAAACACATATATATACATATATGCATGTATATGTAAAAGGAAATGGAGCAATTGTGTCTTAAATCAAGAATCATAAAATTATGGAATTGTAAGGAACTTCAGAGTTCCTTCTCTCCTTGAACTTTGTAGTTCATCTCCTACTCAAAGCACAAATCTCATCTTACAATATCCATGACAAGAGACCATCTAATCTCCCCTTAAAGACCTCCAACAGGAGGGAGCACACTCTCACAAAGCACCTCAACTCATTTTTGTATTACTTTAATTATCAGCAAAATTTTTTCTTCTAATGAACAAAATTCAATTTCCTGTAACTGAAAAACATTAATCTTAATTTTTTCTTCCAGGGTCAAGCAGAACTAGTCAAAGAACTTTTTTTAAATCTAAGGGTTGAAACGTACCATAGAAGCCATCTAGTTCAGAACATTCCTAACCAAGAATTCTCTCTATGATACAGCTAACAAATGCTCAAGCTGCCTCTGCCTGAAAATCTCCATTGAAAGGGAACTCGACCTCTGAGGAAGTTTTCCCATATTGCAAGTCTAATTTGACTGGAAAACTTCTACCAACTTAATTCAACCTTCTAGTCAGTGGTTCTCAACCTGAGGGTTATGTTCAGTTTGTAATAATGAAAATACATCCTGCATATCAGATAGATTTATAACAGTAGCAAAATTACAGTTATGAAGTAGCAATGAAAATAATTTTATGGTTGGGGGTCACCACAACATGAGGAACTGTATTAAAGGGTAGTGGCATTAAGAAGGTTGAGAACCACTGTTCTAGATTCAAATGCTCACAAACCATCCTCTTAGTACTATGTTTTAGAATTTTGCCAGGACAAAGAATTGGACATTGAGGGGATGCCCATCAATTGGGGAATGGCTGGACAAGTTGTGGTATATGATTATAATGGAATACTATTGTGCTATAAGAAATGGTGAGTAGGCTGATTTCAGAAAGACCTGGAAAGACTTATATGAACTGATGCTGAGTGAAGTGAACAGAACCAGGAGAACATTGTACACAGCAACAGCAACATCGTGAATGACTTAGCTATTCTCAGCAATACAATGATCCAAGGCAGTTCCAAAGGGACTCATGATGAAAAATGCTATCTACATCCAGAGAAAGAACTGATGGAGTCTGAATGCAGATTGAAGCATACTTTTTTTTAAGCTTTCTTTATTTTGTATGTGTGTGGTTGTTTTTTTCTTTTAGTCTGTGTCTTTAACATGACTAATATAGAAATATGTTTTATATAAATTGCTCATGTATGACCTATATAAAATTGCTTACCCTCTCAGTGAAGGGAGGAAGAAAATTTGGGACCAAAATCTTTTAAATGAATGTTAAAATTTTTCTTTACATATAATTGGGAAAAATAAAATATTACTTAATAAAAAAGAAAGTTTGGCCCCACCAAAAAAGGAATAAAAATATTAATTTTGCCAAGAAGAAAAGCCAAGTTTATTGATCTCACAGAATTACCAAATCTGAGTTGAAAGAAACCTCAGAAGCTATTTATTTAGATTCATATCTGAAGAACAATCCACTCTATAAAATACTCAAGAAATGGCCATTCAGCCCTTTGCTTACAGATCTTTAGTGAGAAGAAAACCACTGTCTCCTGAGATGACTCATTCCCTCTTAGAATGGAACTGTTAGAAAGTTTTTCTTATATCAATCCTACCCTCTGGAGTTAAACAAACTCTGCCTGCTTCCCCTTTTTTTGAAAACTGAAACATTTGTCTCTCTAGAGCCCTGTGTCACCTTTTCCACTCTAATATATCTCTTTATTGTGATTTTTACATTTTTATATCACCTTTGTTTTCAAATCTATGCTCACCTATTGAGTGATACCATATGAGAAAGAATAAAGGAAAAAGAAAAGCAATACAGTAAAACTAGCCAACATATCTATTTTCTCCTCCTCTTCTATTTTCAGTTTAAAGTCCTTTTAATTAGATCAAAGAGCTTTGGAAACCATCATGCCCATGGAAACTGGACTCTATGACTTTTGACCTTGATCCAAAGTTCACTACATCCCCAGAGATAGGTGCCTCAAAGATCAGGAAGGTGAGAGGAGGAATGTCATGTCTGCAGAAGAGACGGTAGCTCGGTTTGATTACAACAGAGTGTATAAAGGAAAATGATATGGAGTAAGACTCGAAAGACAGGTGTGAGCCAGATTGTGGAGGATTTTAAATGCAAAGCTGAGCAGTTTACATTTTATCCTAGAGGCAATAGTAGAGGGAGATCCTGAAGATTTTTGAGTAAGGAGGTGATGTGGTCACGTATCTCTTTTAGAAATACCAATTTGGCACTTGTGTAGAAGATAGACTGGACAAGCAAGAAACTAAGAGCAGGGAAAACAATTAGAAGGGTAATGTAATAGAAGAAGACTGATTAGGGCCTGAACTAGGTACTACTCTAATGTGCTGCTTTCACTGTCTGGTACTTGTACAATTGATTTTTTGGATCCAATGTTTATCCTTACTAAATTTCATCTTGTTAGCTAGCCCAGTGTTTCAGTATGCTCAGGTATTTGTGAATTATGATTCTATCTTTCATTGTATTTGCTTTTCTTCTGAGTTTTGTGTCACTAATAAAGTTGGTAAGCTTGCTGTCTTCATCCATATTATTGATTAAAAACATTATGCAGGGCCAGCTAGGTGGTGCACTGGCCCCGTAGTCAGGAGGACCTGAGTTCAAATCCGGCCTTAGACACTTAACACTTACTAGCTGTATGACCTTGGGCAAGTCACTTAACCCCAATTGCCCTGCCTTCCCCCCTCCAAAAAGCAAAAAAAACCCCAAATATTATGCAGAATGGGACCAAGGACAGATCCTGGTTGCACTCTTCAACATCCCTCTCTGTTGACACTGATCCATTGGTCACTACTCTGCATTTAGTCAGTCATTCTGTTCAGAATTAACCTAATTAATACTACTTTTCAGTCTACATCTGTCTATCTTGTCCATAGGAATATTATGACATACTTTGTCAAATGCCTTGCTAAAATTAGGACAGGATATATTCTAAGCATTACCCTAATCCATTAGTCTACAAAAAAAGTTGGTATGCATTAAGTAAAAAAAAATTACCATTCCTCTTGTTATAATAATGAACTTAACAAACATTAACAAACATGAACATTTCCCCATGCAAGAAGATCAAAAAGGAGACTTCAAATGAAACCATGAATCTCTACTGTCTACAACTTGTCTTTTTGGGGTTTTTTGTTAGTATTACTTAACATTCACATTTAATATAGTATTTAGAACACTTCCCTGCTTCTCTGTGAGTTCTTCTAAATTCCTTTTGCTTTCTTCTATTTTGAAATGATTCATTCACAATTTTTTCTTTACTTTTGGTATCACTGTTGCTACCTTTTCCATTCCCCAAAAGCTCTATTTTCAGGGTATGATGATGGTCAAGTAAAATAAATTTACACACTGTTTGTGTCTGAAAACATTCATCCTTTAGTTCATCACTTCTCTTCTAAGAGGTGGGAAGCATGCATAATGATTAGTCTTCTGGAGTTGTGATTGATTATTGCCTTGAACATCATTCTGAAGTCTTTCACAGTTGCATTCGTTTATATAAATTGTTACTTGCTTCTTATCATGTCACTATGTATCAATTCATACAAATCTCTCCCAGTTTTTCTGAATCTGTCCTTTTCGTGATTTCCTACAGAGCAATAATATTCCATTATATTCACAAACCATCATTTGTTCAGTCATTGCTCAATTGATAGGCACTCACTTTGTTTCCAGTTCTTTGGTATAACAAAAAGTGATGCTACAAATATTTTTGTACATATAAAGTTCCCTCTTTATTTTATCTCTTTGGATTATAAGCCTTGTTGTCATATGACTATATCAAAAGATATGCAAGTTGGTTACTTTCTGGATACAGTTCCAAGTTGCTTTCCAGAATTTAAGGAAGAATCAATTCAGAGTACCACCAACAGTCCTCTCATAATAACAATTGTACTATTCCTTTTTTTTTTTTTATTTTTGCCGATCTAAATGGTTTGAAGGGGAATCTCAGAATTATTTTAATTTACATTTCTCTAATTATTATTGATTTGGAAAGTTTTTTCATGTGGTTGTTGATAGTTTGCCTTCCTATTTTTGAGAACTATCTATTCATTGAGTAGCAACATGGAGTAACAGCTAGATTTGTGCTTAAGAAAAGTCACTGTGTGAAGTTTGGAAGAGAGGTTTGGTTTGGAAGGAATTATAGTGAATTCTGTTTTGGACATTTTGAGTTGAGATGCCAAAAGGATCTTTGAAATGTGCCATAGGCAATGGTGATGGGTAATTGAAGCTCAGAGGAGAGATGATTTGGATATATAGATCTATGAATCATCTACATACAGAGGACAATTAAACCTCTGGATTTTGATGAGGTCCCCAAGAGGAAGAGTGTAGGGAGAGAAGAATATGAAGCCTAGGATCCAACCTTGAGAAACACCTAGCAAAGGACACTGATGATAAGCAATTAAACAAGTAGGAAGAAAACCAGGAGAGAACAGTGTTGTGAAAACACCGAAAGAGATAATATAGAGGAGGAGATGATACTTAATAGTGTCAAATACAGCAGATACAACAAGAAAGTTTAGGATTGAAAAAAGACTATCATTTTTGAAAAGTCAGAGATTACTAATACCTGAAAGAAAAGTTACAGCCAAGAGATGAAGTTGAAACAGAAGCTGTAAAAGATTGAAGAATAAGTGAGAGGAGAGGAAGTAGAGGCAGGGAATGCACCCAATTTTATTTAGGAGTTTGGCTAAGAAAGGGAGAACCATAGGATGATATCTTGAGTAAAGGGTAGGATCTGTTGAAGGTTTTTGTGTGTTTCTTTGTTTTAAAGGATAGGGTAAACTTGGGCATTTTTGAAGGAAGCAAGAAAAGAACCAGAAGGTAGAGTGGAGAAGGGAAGAAAAAGGGAAGAAACAGGACACAAAGGCTGACCTTGGTAGGAAAAAGGGTTACATTGGGAGAGAGGGATGATGTGATGGGGTTTTGAGATAAAGAGTAGGAGAGAACAGGAAACTAACTGTAATGACTTTAATTTTCTCAGTAAAGTAAAAGGTCAGCCAGATCCTCAGCAGAGGGAAAAGGACTTGGGAGTCTTGAGGACATAAAAGAAGTTTTGGAGATCCTTTTGTGAAGAGTGAGATAAAGAATCAATTAGTAAAGAATAAAAGGATTGCTTCAGTGAGGATCAATTTGAAGTTCAATAACATGAATTTATAATGTACCCAGTTGGCAAGGTTGTATGACTTTCTCTAAATCATTTTTTCTTTTATATAGGTGTCAATTCCTTATATAGCTTAGCTATAAATCCTTTGGAAGAAAAAAAAATTTGTATGCCTTGATTTTAATGAACTCATGCTGGTTCACAATGCTTATTTTTGCCTTTCCTAAGTGTTTACAAACCCTTTAGTAATCCACTACGAAATTTTATCAGGAATCAGTTTTAGGCTTACTAGTCTATAATTTGAAGTATCCACCTTCTTTCCCTTTTTGAAAATCAGGAAGAACATTTATTTGATTTTTCAATGAAACTTCTCTCATTAGCCACAATTCTTCAAAGATTGCCGGCAGTAGTTTAACAATCACATTTACAAGTTCTATAAGTACCTAAAGGACATAGTTAATCTAGGCCTGGTAGCATAAATTAATTGAAGTCAGCTAGGAATTCTCTTACCATCTCCTCAATTAGCTTTGCTTCTAATTTCTTGTTAACTACTTTTGTTCTAAAAATTATTCTTCAAGGACTAAAACAAACAAACAAACAAAAAACCAGAAACAAAAGAAATTTTGAGCAGTTCTGGCTTCTGTTTTCTCTTGTCATTGTACCTTCCACCCCAAGTAGACTTATCTTTTTCTCTGACTCTTGCCCTCTCTCTCTCCAAACAGCTAACAAGGCCCATTTTTGTTGTCTTCAGTATTTGTCACAAGCCTCAATTTGAAATGATCTTTGGCTTTCCTGACATTATTTCAAAAGTGCCTTTCCCTCTTGTATAACGTGGCTGTTTAAAATTTCATTTGGCTTATGAGTTCCCATTGTAGTTATGTTGGCTTTTTTTTTTTTAGATATTTCTCTCTTTCCTTCAAATTTTGTTTTTAAGTGCATTCCATCCATCTTTGAAAGTATCAGGCCACTGCATCCTACCTATTCTGTCTCTGAATTCTTTGAAATCTGCTCTCCTAAAGTCTAGGCTATGCCTAATATTCCTATCCTTATTTATTACAAAGATGACATGGTTATGGCCTCCCAAGGTTGCAGGACTTTCCAATTCATTAATCAGTTTCCCCTCATTGGTCAAAATCAAATCCAGAATAACAGTCTTTCCTTGTTGCTTTCACTGTCTTCTAAAAGATGAAATTATTAGTAAGGTAAGTCATGACATATATTAAATTCTTTGGTTTTATCATAGAAGGACCTCTAGCAGAAGTCCAAGGGGGTACAATTAGGTCATAAGAGGAGTTGCATCTAGCCCTGAAGTTTTATCCAACGTAGGGAAATCGCAGTGTAAAAACTCTTTCCATAAATGTAGACTGACAACTTGATTATAATTTGTGGTTTTAGAAAGTTACCTGGAGGGCTAAGAAGTTACATGACTTACTCAATGTCACACAGTACGTTTCAGAGGCAGGACTTTAGCCTAGATATTAATGATGCCAAGCAGCTCTCTATCTTTTATGCCATGCTGCTTTTCATCAATATCACAATTATAGATTGTGGCAAATTTTTGATTTATGACATTTAATTTCTCCAGCTGGTCTTGTGGCCAGTATTATGTTCCTAGCCTTATACTGAGTCATCATCAAAATTACTAAGCACCTACTCTGTTCCAGGCACTGGGTTAAGTGCTAGAGATACGAAAAAAGGCAAAAACAAAGTCCCTGCCCTCATGGAGCTCACATTCTAAAGGAGGAGTTGACATGCAAAGAACTGTGTTTATAAATGTAAATAGGAGGTAATCTTAGAAGGAAAGCAGTACCAGTAGGGAGATCTAGGAAAGGCCTCCTGCAGAAAGTGGGAATTGAGTTGAGTCTTCTGGGAAACCAGAAGACTTAGGTGAAGAGGGAGAGCACTACAGGCATGGGAGGTAACCAATGAAAAGGCAAGATGTGAGGAACAGCCAAGGTCAATGATGTTGGATTGTAAAGTACATGGAAGGAAGTAAAGTATAATAACACTGGAAAGATAGGGAAGATCCAGGTTGTGAAGGACTTTAAAAACCTAACAGAGGGGGGCGAAGCCAAGATGGTGGTATAGAAGCAACAACGTTCCTCAGCTCCCACATAGCCACCTCAAATACCCATAAAATATGACTCTAAACAAATTTTAGGGCTCCAAATCTCACAAAAATACAGAAAAACACAACTCCCACTGAAGGCAGCTCAGCAAGAAGGGCTCATCATAGCACGCTGAGAGCCAAAACCAGCCCAGCCTGAAACCGTGGCTTGGCCCCAAGGTGGCCAGGGCGAGCCTCTGCTGGAGCCTTCAGGAAAGTGGATCAGTGGCCGCTGTGGCAGTTTCAAGAATTATCAAGCCATAAGAAACAAGGACAAAGTCAAAGGTCAGTGGAACTCAGCTAAATTTGGGGGAGAAAAGCAGTCCTGCCAAACTGCCTCCAGGGCAAGGAAGCGGCAGAAGCAGCAGCCCTGCAGCTGCCTCCACATGGCTGCTTCAGAGCTCCCAGACTGCAGACTGCAGGGGGGCCAAGTGATCGTTCAGAGGCTAAATGTTCTTGCATTGAGCTGCCTGGAGATGATTGCGGTCCTGGGTGGTGGTCCTGGGGTGCATTTTCAGTGAGCCAAGGCTGGTGGGGACTGCAAAAAAATGGCAGCCTCCCAATAGCTTTGGCAGCTGCGAAAACCCCAGAGATTTGGGACACAGCTTTCCCCTCTGGAAGCAGAGATCTACAGAGCTAAAAAGTCAAGTAATTGACTGGCAGCAACAAGAGCAGGCAAAGGAAGCAAAGTAAGAACAGCAATCAAACTCTAGATTCCTTTTTGGGGGACAAAAAGGATCAAAACATGGAACAGTATGAGGATAGGTGAAGGGAATACAAATGTATATATACATATACATACACATATGTCTATATAGGAGGGTTTATATATGTGTATGAACACATATCTGAGTATGTGTATATATGAGTACATAGAGGGCACAAGATCAATTGAATAGGAAGGGACAATACTCTAAAAGGTGAAATTCTGAGGTGGGAGAAGATTAGAATGAGAGGAGACAGGGAGAGATAGAATGGGGTTAATCATCTCATATAGAAGAGGTAAGGGATAATTGTTACAATGGAGGGGATGAACAGGAAGGCAAAAGGGAAAGGGTCAACCTTACTCTCATTGAATTTGGCTTAGGGAAGGAATGACATAAACTCTAAATTGGGTATCTTGCCACAAAGGAGAATAAGGCGGATGGGGATGAGAAGTGGGATGATGGAGGGGGAGGGCAGGGTTGGGTGGGACGGTTGCTGGAAGTACACACTTCTGTAAAGGGACAGGGACAGGGACAGGGTAGAGAATAGAACAAGGGAGGGTAGGATAGGAAGGAGGGACATATAATCAGTCTCTCACAATATCCCCACTATGGAGAGGTTCTTCATAATTACACATGTACAGCCTGTATTTAATTGCTTGTCCTTCCAGTGGGGGTGGGTGATGAGGGAGGAAGGGAAAAAATCTAGAATTTGAAGTTCTATAATCAAATGTTAAAAATATATATGTATGTATATATAATAATAATAATAATAATAACCATTATTATTATTATTATTATTAACTACATCCAACTGGGAATTAAGATACACAGGCACTGTGGTAGGGAGATCCATCCTGCCCTATCAGAAAATCAGAGGGGCAAGGGGAGGGACATAGGAGAGAGCAGATTGGGGGAGGGGTTATACAGTGGGATGGCTGTTTTGAGATGTTGGGTAGGGGAAAGATGGGGAGAAAATTTGTAACCCAAAATCTCGTGGAAATGAATGATGTAAACAAGAAAATAAATAAATTAATTTATTTAAAAAAAAAAACCTAAC
>CM053588.1:148050996-148068572 GCA_028646515.1 Pseudochirops corinnae
ATGACCAGCACTTTAGGAAGAGCACATTTAGCAGCTAAGTGTAAGACTAATTGGTTAGGAAAGATTTGAGGCAAGGAGGCCAACCAGCAGGTTGTTGTAATTGTCCAGGTATGACATGATGAGGTCCTGCACTGGAGTGATAGCTGTTGTCAGAGGGGAAAAAAGACATATACAAGAGATGTTGGGAAGGCAGAAAAGACATGATTTGTCAGCAGATTCAATATGTGAGCTGTTGCTATTTCCTAGGATCTTTATTCAAACAGTCTTTACCGTTTTTCATCCCTTAGGTTCATGGATTTCCATTCAAACAAATATTTTCTTTATCCTTAATAAATATTTGTTGAATGAAAGAATGAATATATAATTTCTGTGCCCCCACCCTCACCCCTCGTCTCAGGGATGTGATGGAACCTCTTCCAAGTGGTGACAGCAATTGTTAAATTTTCAGTGTAAGCATTTACAATGTTACAAACTAGGACTTGATTTATTGGGGGTTTTTTTTGGTCTTTTTGGAGGAGGGATGGCAGGGCAATTTAGGTTAAGTGACTTGCCCAAGTGACTTGCCAACACAGCTAGTTAAGCATCAAGTGTCTGAGGCTGGATTTGAACTCAGATCCTCCTGGCTTCAGGGCTGGTGCTCTATTCACGGAGCCACCTAGCTGCTCCGGATTTATAGTTTTATTGATTGTCTAGAACTAATAAAGTGATGGAGAAAATGTTAATAATGCAGAAATTAAGCTTAAGAATATGTTGTGAGTACATTTCCCCTACCCTCTCCTTACCTCCCTATCCCTCCCCCGCAATCCAGAGCCGGTTGTTAAATATTACCAACATACCCCTGCTTTTATCTAATCTGTTCCTTTTGAACAATGTGACCCCTTCCATTGCCAGCCTCCAGTCCTGAGAGATACTTCTCTGATTTTCCAATAGGGCAGGATGGATGGATCTCCCTACCACAGTGCCTGTGTATCTTAATTCCCAGTTGGATGTAGTTAATAATAATAATAAAAATGGTTATTATTATTATTATTATATATACATACATATATATTTTTAACATTTGATTATAGAACCAAGTCTCTGTGACACCTGTGAGGTCCCAGTTATCTCTTGTTAAAGTCTCCTACTTATTTATTTGTTTATATATTTATTGCTGATATTATATGCTCTCAAGTATAAACAACTAAGCCCATTGAATATTGCTGTTTCTCTCCTCTTTCCCATCACTGTCTCCTATGAATTAGTGAGCATTTCTACTGCTAGGCATCTTCCTGTATCTCATCTGCTGCTCCCTATGTCTTCATTCTTCCAAGTTCTCTGTCATTCCTCTCCAGGGTAAACTCCTGACCATCAGGTCTTTCCCTATCATGCCACCCCCTCCCCCTCCTTCAGCTTCATTTTATATGCTGTCTTCCCCCATTAGAATATAAGCTCCTTGAGGGCAGGAACTGTCTCTCTTTCTGTTTGTATTTATATTCCCAGTGCTTGGCACACAGTAAATGCTTAATAAGTGCTTTTGATACATGCAATTGGAAAAAAATACTATTTTAAAAATGAAGATGATGGATACAATGAAGTATGAGGAGACATATGAACTAATATAAAGGGAAGAAAGAACAAGGAAAACAACATATATGACTTTAAAATGTAAATAAAAGGAAAAATAACAAAATTTTAAAAAATAAAAACAAATATTTGTTGATTTATTGACGTGACTCTAAGGTATCAGCTTTATCAACTATATTTGGACATTTTTCTCCTTTCTCCTCTACCTTCCACACATATCAACCCCTCTCTGGGCAAATACATTTTCCCTGGCTCTTCATTCCTCCATCTTCTGCCTTTACCCGGAAAGCTAAATTCTTTTTTTCCAACACTATTTCATACCTTCACTTTATTTAACCTTACATCAGCAGTAGTGATTAAAACATCAGTCACGTCCCACAAATCCTTCAGTTTCCTGCCCCGTACTTCATAATCCCTAGATATTTTTTTCCAAATCTCTTCTCACAGTATCATTTCCCTGTCACGTGAATCACCAAAAGACAGTAGTGGGCAGCAGTGATCCTCAGAACATGTCCTGAATGCCTAACCTCAGAATACATCACACCTTCCAACTGTTCCCATCAGGATGACCTCTAAGCTGCTGCCAGATCTTTTGGAAAGAAAATATCTACCAACATGACAGAGATCTTGCTGAGGCCAGTAATAGATGCCCTCACTCTGGGTTCATATGTACCTCACTTTATCCTTCTATGGATCATAAGAAGTTCCTCACTCCTTAGAAAATGTAGATCCATCCTCTGTGGGAAGAACATTGTAGCCATTATTTCTCAAAGGCCCTTCTTCTACCCTTCCTTCCTGGTGTTACTCTACCACCCCCCAATCTCTTGAACTTCATTCTCCTTATTTGGATTTGTCTCTGTTGCATTAGAGCAGAGGTTCTTAAAATTTCTTTTAAATTTTGATAGCTATTTCAATGTAATTTGTTTCCTTTGAAATCCTATGTATTCTAATTTATTCATTTAAAAACATTCTGAGAAGAGCTCTATGTGGTTTGTCCTTTGTTCTCCAGGAGAACCATGACATCAGGGATATGATGAAATGACTTGCAATTGAATTTGATTTGAATGAGAGAAGGCTGTACAAAGTCACCAGCCTCACTTTCTCCTTCAGAACTTTTTGGGTCCAGTGGCCAAATATCAATCAGGACAACTGGAGACGGCCCAGGATGCAGTGGGAACCTTGACCTTTTTAAGCTAAGGTTTTTTCAAGTTCTCACTCTGAGTGAGGCAACAGCCATTCAGTGAATAGGCCACTTTAATAAGTGAGTCAAGGAAAACAACTCTGAAGCGCCACATCACACCTATCAGATTGACTAACATGATAAAACAAGAAAATGATAAACGTTGGAGAAGATGTGGGAAAACTAGAACACTAACACATTATTGGTGGAACTGTGAACTGATCCAACTGTTCTGGAGGGCAATTTGGAACTATGCCCAAAGGGATATAAAATTGTGCATACCCTTTGACCTAGCAATACCACATCTAGGTCTGTATCCCAAAGAGATCATAAAAATGGGAAAAAGATCCATATGTACAAAAAAATATTTATAGCAGCTCTTTTTGTTGTTAGAAATTGAGGGGATATCCCTCAATTGGGGAATGGCTGAACAAGTTGTGGTATATGAATGTAATGGAATACTATTGTGCTATAAGAAATGATGAGCAGGCAGACTTCAGAAACACCTGGAAAGACTTATTTAAACTGATACTGAGTGAAGTGAGCAGAACCAGGAGAACATTATACACAGTAACAGCCACATTGTACTATGACTGACTTTGACTTGGCTCTTCTCAGCAATGCAAGGATCTAAGACAACTCCTTTGCTATCCACATCCAGAGAAAGAACTTTGGAGTTTGAATGCAGATGGAAGTATACTGTTTGCTCTCCTTTTCTTTCATTGTTTTGTTTTGTTTCATCTTTCTTGTGGTTCTTCCCATTAGTTCTAATTCTTCTTTACATCATGACTAATGTGAAAATATTTGATATGAATGTTTAAGTATCTTTGCTTTTAAAGCTTTTTTCTTCTTTGTTTTTTCCAGAGGCAAAGTGATAGTGGATAGAAGGCTGGTCCTAAAGTGAGGAATATCTCCTTACTTTAACTCCTACTCTAACTCATACCAGCTTTGTGGCCCCCTGCTCAAGTTACTGTGTTCTACTCCATATCTCTCTAATACATGATTTCTTATAACACAGTAAAATAATTTGAGCCACAATTTCTTTAGCCATCCTCAGTCTGTCAACAAACATTTAATAAGTACCAACTAGGTTCCAGGCACTCTGCTTAGTGCTGGACATACAAAGAAAGGCAAAACATAGTCCCTACTTTCTCAAGAAGCTCAGTCTAATGAGGCAGACAGATGTGATACAGACTAAAACCATGTAAAACAAGGTATATTCAGGGTAAATTGTAGATAATCTCAGGGAGAAGGCATTAAGCTTAAGGAGGACTGGGAAAGGCTTTTAGTAAAAGGTGGTGCTTTTGTTGAGTCTTAAAGGAAGCTAGGGAAGCCAGGAGTCAGGGATGACAGGGTAGAGTGAACCAGGCCTGGGAACAGTCAGCAAAATGCATGGAGTCCAGAGACAGAGTATCACGTGTTGAGGAACACCAAAGAACCATTGCCACTGGATCCTGGAGCATGTAGAGGGAAGTAAGATGTCAGAAGACTGGAAAGGGGTCAGGTTATGGAAGTTTTTAAAACCCAAACTGAGAATTTTTGATTTGATCCTGGGAGTAATGGGAAGCCATTGGAGTTGGTTGAATAGGTTGAATAGGTATGCTTTAGGAAGAACAACTTGACAAATGAGTGGAGGATGGACTAAAATGGGGAGAGACTTGAGGCAAGCAGACCCTCCAGCAGGCTACTGAAATAGTCCAGGCATGAAGTGATGAGGCCCTGCAGCAGAGTAGTGGTAGTATCAGAGAAGAGAAGGAGGGTGTATATGAGAGATTCTGGGAGAGCAGAAAAGACATTACTTGGCAAATGATTGAATTTGCATGGGAAAGGGTGAGAAAGAGTGAGTCCAGGAGGAGACCTAGGTTGTAAGTTTGGGCATCTACTCTGAAACATAACCATAGTGCTCTTCTTTTGATAAACTCCCTATGTCCCTACTGTCCTTAGCATGTTGTTGACTATTTTTGTTCAATGTTGTGCATAGTATTTAACAAGAGCTTCAGCAGATTCTGAGCTTTAGCCTTCCTGACATCAGGACAACACATGCTATTCCTTTGTATCCACTTATGTTCAATTAACTGTTCTTGTCTCTTTCTGTTTAGGACACCTGACCCATTGAAGTAAATAAATGAGCTCCCTTACTCCTTTAGAAGACCCATAGGATTCTAGATTTAGAGCTGGAAGTGTCCTCAGAAGTGATCTGGTCCAAGACCCTCACTTTATAGATGAAGAAACTCAGTCCCTGAAGGTTTAAATGATTTGTCCCAGGTCATACAGGAAGCAAAGTGGCAGATTTGGGATTTCAGATTTTTCTGAAGTCTGCCTGCTCATCATTTCTTATAGCACAATAGTATTCCATTACACTCACATACCATAACTTGTTCAGCCATTCCCCAATTGGGATCGAGTCCTCTTTTGATTGTACCATGCTGTCAATGCCACCTTTTCTCTGAAAGGCTCAGGGTGGGAATCACATAAATCCCAAGATAACATTTTGTAGGATTAGGCAAATTAAATGTCAACTACCTGGGTTTCTGTAATTTTGTTCTTGTCTATCCACTGACCCTTCAAGAGTGGCCCCTAGCCTTTCATACATCCCTGTCAATTTTCATGAGGGGCCAGGCTCAAAAGTAGTCTCCTCTAGGAAGTATTTCCTGATTAACCCAGCTTATTGAAGGTTTTTTCATGCCTACAAGGTATCTGTACCAGGTGCCAAGTGGTAAGAGTACCAAAGAAGAGATATAAGCACTGCTTGTCAGGGGCCTACTATCAGATTGTTGCAATAAATACTGCAAAATACAGAACACAGTTATTACTAAAGCAACTTTAAAAAATTAATTAAAATCATACTTTGAGAATTTAATATTCATCCCATTCACTATTACACCAATCCCCATAAGATTAAACAAATTAAAACTTTTAATCTAAATAAAAATTATATGATTTATTGTAATTTTTCCCATTGTTCCTAATCTTGGGATCTGCATTCACCCTTTCTTGGTCTCAAATTACTGCATTTTCACAATGACTGGAAGCTTTCCTTCTCTCTAGCCTAGGCAGAAGACACTGGAGTTTTCTCTTCTGTCCTATTTAAAACCCTATCTTTCAGAAAACTAGCTAATCTAATCTCACTGGCAGAGTGTGACCCGTCTAAAATAGGGTAATTATATGATAATCTTAAAGAGCTAACCTCACCTAGTCTAACACATCTGGATTCATCCCAAGTGAAATTCCTGAGCTCCTGCAACTTCTTACAATATCCTTTGCCTCATTTACTGAATTTCTTAACAGGAACTATTTACTGTCTCCTGGATGCATTCCCATCTCTAGGTCTTTGCTTACATGGTTCTCATGCCTAGAATGCTCTCTCCTTCCCAACCCCCATCTGCATCCTGGCAAGTCATCCTTTAAGATTTATCTCAGAAGCTATCAGGTCCTCGAGGCCACATGCGGCCTTCTAGGTTCTTGGGTTCCACCTTTTGACGGAGTCCAAGTTTTACAGGGCAAATCCTTTTATTAAGGGGATTTATTTGGTGAAGTTTGGATTCAGTCAAAGGGCCAAACTTGAGGACCTAGACCATAAGTGTCCTTGAAGCTGAAGGTTAGGCACCACTGGCTAACTTCAAGAAAACTTTCCCTATTGCCTCATTTGGAAATTATCTCTTTCTTTTGACCTCACAAAATACTTTATACCTGTCTTCTGATCCTACAATCCCATTCCACAACATCATTATTGTATACTATTCCATATTTGCATATGTATCCCTTGCTAGGTTGTAAGTTTTAAAAGGGCAGCTACTATGCCTTAATTATTATATATCCACCAATGCCATGTACAGAGCTTTGCACATAATAGGAGTTTAATACATGACTGTCCAAGGAAAGAATTTATATATTAAAAAGATATTTATATATATTATATAAATAAAAATATATTCTTGCCTCTCCAGGCATGACTCTCTCTCCAGGCTCTCTTTTTATCTGTCTGGCCATTCCTTATAAGTTATCTTTCTAATTCATCCATCTATATACAGTTCCTTATGTTTAGGCGTTTTCCAAAGCTCTTTCCTAGACCTCTTTGCACATTCACTCCCTTCCTGTTCTCATCTGCTCCCCTATATTCAGTTATCACCTCCAAGAAGATTCCCAAATCTGTACATCTAGTCCCACTTTATCTCCTGAATTCTGGTCTTAGATCTCCAACTGCTTGCTAGATATCTACACCTGGCTGTCCCAACTCAAAATGAATATGTCTGAAATTGAACACACCTTCCCTCCAACCCATCCTTAACCCTCTGAATTTCCTTAATATTGTTGACAGAATCATAATCTTCCCAGTCAACCAGATGCGAAACCTCAGTCATCTTCAGCTTTTCCCTCTCCCTTACCCTCCATATCCAAGCTGGTGCCAAGTACAGTCAATTACATCTCTGTGATTCTATCTCATCTTCCTCTTCCTCCCCCTATTGACTCCTTCTCTCTACAAATAGAGGTCTCAGGTCTCCTTTCGTCTTCCTCTCACTTTGAGAGAGCCACTGGTGGGTCACCAGGGGCCAGAACATTGGACCCTCCTTCTCCTCTACCTGGGCATTCAGCATGGACCACTTTCTGAGGCCTAGGCAGCCTCCTCATCCATTATTCCACCCTCCTCTCTGTTATTATCATTGTTTAACCCAGTACTGGGCAAATAGTAAGTGTTTAATAAATATTTGTTGGTTGATAATTAAGTAAATAAGCAGTGATAAAGATCCAAATGCAATAACATTCTAACCTTGGTCACAGCACAATAGAAATACAGGGAATCACAGGTCAGTGTGACTGGAATAATCTGAGGAGGCTCCCTGAAACACAGGCATATAAAGAATATGATTTTGAGGATTGCAGGTAGGAGGGCAAATGAAGGAGAATGCTGAAATAATTCTGATGAGCAATGATCAGTTTTATTATTATTATTCCCTAGGGAGTTTAAATAACTCAAAAATGGAGTAGTTGATTGTTAAATGATAATTCACCTCAACTTTCTACTAGTTCTCAATATGGACAGTATGTCCCCCTTTTCCGGATGGAGGTAGTAAGGTAAGATTATATTTCAAGGATTGATGATTTCATTGGTATTGGTACTGTCCCTCACTTTCCCCTCCACAACCCAGAATACAACTCCTTTGTAACTTAGTAGATTTTGAAAGTTAACAATAGTCAAAAAATTCATCACCCGGTGGACAAACTCACGAAGAATCTCCATAACACTATATTGCTTGTTTTAAAGTAGGACATTATAAGAGAGGCTAAATAACTTGTTCGGCTGGACATAATGGAAGATCCAGGAACAGAATCTGGATCTGACTTCCAGTAGTCTCTCCCCACCCTGTTGCTCTGCACAATCGCTTCATTTTCGTTTGCTACTAAGTACATAGTCCCAAAGTGCTAACGCAGCACTGTACAAAGTACAGAAGAAAGAAAAGTCAAACTCAATACCGTCAGCAGAAAGTATACTGTTTTATGCACTGTACTACAGTTATTTAAATAAAATATACGAGATCAAGTGGGACAAGATGGGGCTAAATTTCGGTTTGCAAAGAGACAGCCTTCGTTTATTGCACGGTCCGATGGGTCCTTTAAGAAATTAGGAGGGGTCCCTTTTCTTGCGCCATGTTTCTGATGACTGCCAGCTGCTTAGTGACTCGCTTTCCCCTCCAGGCCAGTGGGTCTACGCCTCGGCAAACCCAGTGGCGACACGGGCCTGCGGGGCTACAAACTTTTATAAGGGAGTGCAGTTGAGCCGGGGCTGAAGTTGGGGGGCGGGCGGCAGAAATACAGAAATAACAACAACAAAAGTTGTAGAATCAGAATCACTAGCTGCGCCCAGAGACGGAGCTCCCGCTGGGTGACGGGGAACGGAGAGCGTGCTGGTAGAGCTACAGGCTGGAGGTAGGAGCCGCGACTGGACCAACAGCCGCGGCTCGCCCCGCCCGGGCTGGTATGCGGGCGGAGAATGACGCGGGAGGCGGAGTCACGTGACGCCCGTGGAATGCCAACAATGTAGCGAATGTCCCACTTGGGTCTGCGCGTTGGAACAGCGGCGTGAGCGCTCGGGGAAGATGGAGCAGCAGCCGCCGCCGCAGCCGCCGCCGCCGCAGCAGCAGCAGCAGCAGCAGCAGCCGCAGCAGCCCCCGCCGCCGCCGACCACCACTCCTACGCTGCTGCCGCCTCCACCCGGGGCACCCACTTCCCTGCGGGGCCAGCAGCGGCCCGAGCCGCCCCTGCACGGCTGCTCCGCGCTAGAGGCCACTGAGGAGCCGCTGGTCAGCGGCCCCCGCTGTCCCTAGACCCCACCCGTCTCTGGAGGTGAGTAGGCGCTGGGTGCGGGGTGTGTGTGTGTGTGTGTGTGTGTGTGTGAGAGAGAGAGAGAGAGAGAGAGAGAGAGTAGGGGGGGTGCAGTTATGGAAAGTTTGTCCCGGGGCGGCCGAACTCTGGGTACTCCCTCTCTTCCTCCTCCTCCTCCTCCTCCTCCTCCTCCTGCACCTCCTTCTCCTTCTACTTCTTCCAGTCCCCCACCTCCGTCCCGGGAGGTTCCGGACTGTCCGTCGGCGACGCTCCGCCGCGTGGGGCTGGCTCCAGTCAAGGGCAGCGGCCGCCGCCGCTCTGGGGCGGAGGATTGAGAGACCAAAGGGAAGTTCTGCCCTAGTCCGCCCCAGTTGCTTCCCACAGGAGGAGATCTCTCCCACTCGACGCGGTGTTGGGTCGGGGCTAGGACGGTCCCAGGGCATTCTGGAGTAGGGTGAATTCGCCCCGTGGAGAGATATCTCAGCCCAGAACTCCGTCTCCTCTGTCTCCGCCGTCTCTGCTGCAGCGCAAACTAAGTTTGGGACAAGTTGGCAGGGCACGGGCCGCGGGGACTTTGTCCAGGCGCTGGAGGAGCCGCGGCCCGGTGAAGCACCGAGTGCGCCTCTTTGTTGTGGGTCCCTGGGAATGGCTTTTCTGTGGTGTGTGAAGAAGGGGCAGGATCACCCTTTTCTACCCGGCTGGCCGCTGGAGAAGTCCCGAGACGGTGTCCTCCCTGGGCGGGGGTGGGGAGATGCCTCTCTCTCATTCCTGAGAGGCGGAGAGAGCGACGGTACTCGGGGATGTTGAACTGGGCTTTTCCATCAAAATGCCCCTTGAGTCTAGACACTTTGATTCCGCTGGGGCGCTGGTGGCCCTGGGGGCTCTTGACAACTTGGTTCTGCTTGGCTCAGCTGGGCCTGGCCGGTGTCGGGGGCAGTTGCACGTCACTGGCCGGGATGTCCCACGCAGGCCTCAATACCCCTGAGGCTAAATCCAGGCTCTCTCCCAGGCTTTTTCCTCTGTAAGTTTCCCTCCCTCTGTTCCTTTCTCCTTTATAAGTTTGTCTCGCTATTTTCACCAAACTCTAAGTTTCGGGAACACTTTCGCCGTGGTAATTCTGGTGCCAGTTGCATAACATGTCTTCCCTGTGTCCTAGTTTAGCTGACTTTTCTGGGACTTGACTTTCTTAGTTCCTAATGCCACGCGCTCTCACTAACCCTGAGTGTTTATTTCTCGGGACCACAGAGGAAGATGCTCGTTGTGTTGTCTTTACTTTTTTTGTTTGTTTTCATATTATCTATCTACCTTACCTGTCTTTGGAAACAAGGATTTGCAACTTCCCTTTTGGGAAAAATGCAGCCTTTGGGACCAAATTAGCAGAAGTCTGGAGAACTTGGTCGGAAAGCCTTTAGTGTTTGATTCTTCCCAAGTTTTCTGTACACTGGAGTAGTACTGAGTCAGAATAAAACTACGTCTGTATGTCTTGTTGGTATGGAGACAGCATGGTGTGTTGGTTAGAGTAACCTCCTAGAAGGAAACAGTCCCGACTCACCATGTGACCTTGAGCTGGTAAATACCACCGATATATTCCCTACGGTGCAGTGAAAACTAATGCTTTCAAAAGCTCTGTTCCTTTGTAAGGAAACATCAAGGTGTATCTTCAGGAGTTACAATGTGTGAATAAAATAGGTTTTTGATAAGGACAACCCTTGTTACATTATGGGGGGGGGGGGGCAACATATTTAGGGCAAACTGAAGTGTTCATTTTTAACATACGTAGTGTCCTGAGATTTGTGAACAGCACTAAGCCAGAGAAGATATTAATAGAGAATGTTATTAACACATATAATAAGTAGCAATTCAAATGAAGTCTTTTCAGTAATATTTTTTTCATGAATTTGTTCCTTTTTAAAGCAAGCTTTGTGAATACTTTTAAGGAAGCCAGAATTTTACTTTAAGGATAATAATAATACTGTAAGGAAGCCAGAAGGAATTTCAGTTCCTAAATTCTGTTTGAATCTCAGATAGTCTGCAAATTGTAAAATTTTTGAAACTGGTGGATTATTTGAAGCAAATAAAGATAAAAGTAGATAACTGTTTACTATCAGAAGATTTTGTCCTTCCTTTTAGGATAAATAACTGCTACAGGTTGGGTTCCCCAAGGTCTGCTTGAGAACCATTCATTCTTGGTGTGCTACAAGGAATGAGCTACTTCCGACCTTTTTAGTTTGTTTCACAATGCCTATTGTAATTCAAATGTATCACTAAATTAGAACTTCCAAATTCAGCTGAAATGAACTGTTCAGAAAAGGGCCTTTTAAATTTACATGACAGTTTGAGGTGACCTCATAAAATTTGGTCTAATTAGCTCCAGTTACATAGAGAATTCTGCTAAATGAATCTATGTGTATTCCTTTGAAATGACTTCTCTGAGCATTTAATCAGAAGAGTCAAAGTCAGACACTCAGGTAATTTTGAAATTGTATCTTAGATAATAACTAATGTGGAAATATTCAGGTTAATTAAGAGGATCTGAGAAACTTAGAGCTAGTAGGGACCTTTGAGACCATATAGTCTAAACTACCTCATGTACTTTGCAGTAGTTTTCAGCTGGTATTAAAGAGCAGCACATATTTCTTTCTCTTTTTTACCAAGTGTTTATGGAGCATTGGGAGGTCAAAGTTTAGAGTAAAATACTTATTATTTAAAGCAGTCTTATCATTTAAAGCACTGTTTAATTCCGTATGTCATCCCACATATTTGAAATCTCAGAAATGTTGATTAATTCACAACATAACACATAGTAAGTTGAGAAGTGGTTTAGGGAGCTTTTTTGGTAGGGTGTACCAGGGAGATTGCCTTTAAAAAACAAGAGGTAGAGATTGGACCTGAGATCTCATTGATACAGGAAACTCTCACATGAGGAAATTCCTTTTACCAGGACAGGTCTGCACCTTCTCTGAAACTTTGTAGTTCTACAGAGTTTCCCAAGGCACTGAGAAAGGTAAATGATTTGCCCAGGGCGACACAGCCCATAAAAGCCAGAGGCTGGCTTGAACTTTTGTCTTCCTAGCTTCCAGGCCTGTTCTAGCTCCAATATACCACAAATCAGACTAATCTTATTATGTAAGTCAATTTTAAAAGTTATTTTACAATTATTTAACTATAAAACTTCACAGTAATATCCCTTCAACATTTTTTCCAGCTGTTACTTTCTTAAAAATTATCAAAGAGAAATATCTCCACTTTGTCTGCCCATAGTATTGCTTTTACAGAGAAATTAAGTTGTTTTTTTAGGCCCCCATCTCCCTCAGTGATCTGTCTATCTGGGTTGAACTAAAATGATCTTTTGCTAGGCATATAAAATACTTTACAAGACAGTTATTATTTAACTTACTTTTGTGTGTGTTTGTGTGTTAAAACAAGGAAAATAAATAGTAAATAAAAATAGTAAATATTGAAAATAAAACTTGGTTAAGATTTTAAAATAAAGGTTATAAATTTGTTTTTTTTAATATTCCCCTCCATTTCATGGTTACTCTTATAGCCTTTCTCTATCATGGAGGTGGGTCTAAGTTCTTTCCTAAGGCAGTCTAACTCTTTTTTACAAAGGGGAGAACTGATGCCCAGGAAGATTAAGTCACTTGCCTAAGGTCATACAGGTAGTGTCAAAGTCAAGGTTTGATTTTAGCTCCTCTAATTCCAAAAACTGGCTCTCATATAATACCTGTTTGAGCTTGGGTAAATCACTTAACCTCTCTGGTCTTCTATTTCCTCATCTGTTAAATGATGATGTAGGACTAGATGACATCTGAGTTCCCTTCCAGCTCTAGATCTATGGCTTGGTCTCTCCCTGTAAGAATCAGAACCTGGGTTTTAACCCAGGTTTTCCAGTTCCAAAGTCAGTGCTTGTACCATTCTGTTGTTTAGTCATACCTGATTCTTTGTGACCCCATCTGGGGCAAAGATACTGGAGTAGTTTGCCATTTCCCTCTCCAGCTCATTTTACAGATGAGGAAACTGAGGCAAACAGGGTTAAGTGACTTAGCTAGTAAATGAGCTAGTAAATTTCTGAGGCCAGATTTGACCTCAGGCCAGGTACTATATCCACTGTGCCACCTAGCTGCCTTTTGTATCACTGTGCTGTACTGCTTTTCTCTTTAAGACTATGTTAATAGACTCAGAACTCTGGCAGTTCCTATGCAATTGGGAAGGGTTCCAGTAAGACCTGAGCAACAAATTGCCTCCTATAGGCTAGCCCTTGGAAATAGGAAGAGGCTCAAGATGAGATGATGTTTTTGCTTGTTATTTGAGGCTTCCTTCTTTTGAAGATTTCCCCTGAGACAGGGAGCTGTGGTAATCTATGTCAGTGGAAGGAAGGAAACATTTATTAATCACCTGCTGTGTTCCAGGTATGGTGCTAATTAATTGCTTTACAAATATTATGTCATTTGATCCTTATAACAGCCTTGGGATGTAAGTGCTATCTTTATCCTTTATTTTTTACTGTTGAGGAAACTAAAGTTAAGTGACTTGCCCAAGGTCACACAACTGGCAATCAGCTGAGGATGAATTTGAACTCAAGGCTTCCTACATCCAGACCCAGTGCTCAATACAGTGCTCCTCTAACTGCTTGCGTATGAAGGAATATCCATACCAGGGAACTCAAAGAACGTTGAAAGTTTGAAGTATAAAAATTTAGTATGCGTGCCCTACCGGTAGTACTCAAAAACTAACCAGCACAGGTGAACTTACTTGTGGCAATTGTTTTTTAGAATGAGCTGACCTATTATCCTTTATGTGCCAGTAATTGGTACATATAATATAGCGTACCAAAACTGTTATTTATGAGAAGACATAAAACATTATTTTGCAGGTGTGTTTAGCAGTTGCAATTATTTTTATGGCTCTCTTACACTAAAGATCTTCGGGCATGCAAATCACTTAACTGATATTCAGAAACTAGATAGGAATGTAAGAGAACTGTCAAATGATGGCCCTAATATTAAACATATTTGGGGGTCAAAGTCATTGGCAAAGTGGACACTTTGATGAAATGAAAGGTCAAGAGTTAGATGGCAAAATAATGGAAACACACCTCTCTTTGAATATTGGCTCTTTGCCTCCTAATCTTTAAAAAAACATTTTATGGCTTATAGATGAATGTAATTTTTATGGTATGGTACTTTCTGGAAATACTGATTCTCTTAACCCCTTCATATTGAACCTTTCTTTATTATAAAGAAAAACAAGCAAAAACCTCTAAAATGTATATGGAATTTTATTCTAGTATTCTAGCCCTATCTACCGTGAGAAAGGCCAGGGACTACTTTCTCATCATCTATCCTCTCCTGATTATCATTGTTTTTTTCAGTTACTAAGGGTTTGGTTTTAATCATCTTTTTTTCTACCTTGTTGGAGACGTGTTCTGATTCTTAGCTCTTACATAACTCCGTATCAGTTCATATGTATTTTCTTCCATGTTTCTCAGAATACCCTGTATGTATCATTTCTTATTCCGTTAGACTTTATGGTCCTTTACATTCATATACAGCTGTTTCTCAGTTGATGGATACCCATTTTGTTTCCAGAACTGTGCTACCACAAAGAGTGCTGCTAAGAATATTTCAATCCTTTGTTTCTCTTTGGCCTCCTGGGTTGTGGGGAATGGGCAATTGAGGCACTTTTCCCATATAATTCCAAATTGATAACCAGAACTTTTGTTAACCAATTCAGCAATGATTCACCAACAGTTTATTAGTTTTCCTGTCTTTCCACTGACCTCTCCATCTCTTGCTGCAATTATTTTTTTTTTGTCTTCTTGGTCCGTTTGCAGGATATAGGATAAAGAGGAATCTTGTTGTAAAAGGCTTTTACTCTGAACTAATTATCCCAAGGCCCTTCACTGAGTGACTGCATCCTACCTTACAAACTTTACTTCCTAACAGGCCCATCTTTTTTAGTGAAAGAAATTACCTCATCATCCCTGCCTGTTTAGCTTTCTTTCCTACATCTTAGTCTTTCACAGAAAGTTTTGTATCCTTAAAACAGCCTACACACTTATTCCACCAAGCTTAGGGCTTTTCAAACCCTATTGAAAGCATACCTCCTCCAAGAAGCCCTTCTAAAATAATCTGAATATGACCTATATGCCATTTCATATTATGAAAAATCTGTCATTGTTTTAAATACTTTTTAATCTTTTTTAAACATCACTGTGATTTCCCAGTGACTGTCCCCTTCTGCCACATACCTGACCCTCATAAACTTCCCTTGTAACAAACAAGTATAGTCAAGTTAAATAAATGAATTGGAAGGTCCATGCTCAGCTTTTCAGGTGCTTTTACATCAGGAATACTTAAAGAGCCCATTTATCACTCACACACACACACACGCACGCACGCACACACACACACAAACACATTTAAAACATCTGCATGCTATGGGTATTCCATCTGTACCATGATCCCGTAACCCAGATCCCAAGGACAGAGTTATAATAAAGGTTATATTGTACTTACATGTCATGTTGGATATTTGTGTAAAAATATGATATACATATATGGCTATTTCAGTATTTGAAAATACCTGTCTTGATCACTGTAGGTACTGCATCCACTTTCTCAGACCACAACTCCTCTATTCCTTGGGGCTGGTTTCATGAATTGTCCTAGTTGAAAAAAATTCATTACCTGGTAGTCAACTTTTTAGGTGTAGAGCCTCTCCTGTGTTAGGTTGTTGAAGAACAGTCCCTTGAAGGGATTGCAGTTGTAGTCTTTCCCCATCTTTGTGGAACTTAATGAGAGTCTCTGTTTATTGATTTATTAGCCTCTTAGGTGGACCTCGGAGTCTCTTCCATGCCACAGTCTGTCATCAGAAGAGGTTTTTAATGGAGGTTGAATTACGCTGTTTTAGTTTTCCATTTAAATGGTGAGCTTCTCTGACCCATTTCTTACTTAAGTTATATTAAATAACTTAATGACTAGTGTAATGCCAGGCCACATAGGTGCTATTAGATAAATAGTTTTTAATTTCTTTTTAAGCACTTTGAGAGTAGGGACTGTTTCATTCTTCGTATTTGTTTCCCCAATCACCTTGAAGGGTGTCATAGTAAATAGATATTTAATACATGCTTCTTTATTTGGTGCATTTTTTTTGGTTGCTGTATAGTTAAGGAAAAAATTTTTTAAACTTCTGACCCATTGGATGAAAGATTGGGAGTCAGTTTTGATAAACTCAAGTTAGAGAATGTACTGAAAATACTGGAGATGCATTAAGTTCTTGGGACCAGGAACAAAATTTATATTCTTGGGTAGAGAGTTTGCCATTTATGTCTGGGCTCAAAAATGGAAACTGATTTTCATTTCTAGTGAGCAGTTTCATAATTTATAACCTGTGGTGTCTTGCAGTTGCCCTTTAAGTATGTTTTAAACTGACTGGTGATGGCATCCAGAGAAATGTAAAAATTTAGAATTATTCCACTTAAATGGCCAGTGATTTTGATTATGGTTTTTCCTTGATAGCCCAGCACCCACTTTAAAAAAAAAAAAAGAATACATATCCCAAATGCTTTGGAAAGGATAATGTTTTTAAAATTCCTTTTGGAAAAATTTTCTCATCCTAAGCTTCATTTATTAAGATGATAAAGGGTGTCAGAATGTCTTGTTTTTAGTCACTAATCTTAGTCTGACTTACTGCATTCCTATTGTAAATCCTTTCAAGAGTTTGTAATGTGGACATTAAATAAGTTATCTTTAAGCCAGAAGTTTAGCACACAAAGTTTGTATCTGAGAAAATATTCTCTATTCTTTATGAAACCAAAGAAATTTGTGTCCTTTCCAAGCAGGCAGGCAGGCATGAATGCAGCTTACTATTTTAAAAGACAGTTGTTTTTCACTCAGCTGTTTTTAAACATATTCAGGGTTTTTTTTCCTTAAAAAAAAAAAGAAAAAGAAAAATACCTGTGGTGTTTTTTAGTTCATATTACGTACATTTCCTGCAAGTTTATGGTGAAAGGAGGTAGGCAAGCTAAAACAGTGTGTGGCACCTCATTCCTCCACCCTCCAAGTTGGAGAAAGGTTTTAACAGAGAGCCAAGAAGTCTGTTTTGGAATCTGTTTAGGGCAAATTCACTCAGCACTTTGCCCATGTATAAATACAGACATCAACACATGAATGTTGTCTGACTCCTACCTGCACTGGTTAATTTTCATAAATGGAATTTTTGTGTTACATTGAAAGATTTTGCTACAAAACTCCAATCTATCTTTTGGGGACACTTTATTGTGAAATAATCCAGCTTTATAGGATTTCGATTTGTTGAATATGAGCATTGAGACTTGCACATTTAATTGAGACTTGTGCCTTCATGGTTTAACCTTAGGTTTGGGAGTAGAGTATTTTACCATGCTGTTACTACTGTGCTACCCATTGTTTCTTTACTGATTTTCATAATTCTTTCTTTTTTTTTTTTAATTTTATTATAGTTTGCATCATTCATTTCCACAAGA
>CM053588.1:148069072-148094878 GCA_028646515.1 Pseudochirops corinnae
CGCTTATTTGGTTTTGAAAATCCTTCTTCAGCTCATCTCTAGCTTTAAGGCATTCTTCATGTTTATTGGAGGCCTCTGGTGGGGGAGCTCTGGCTGCGCTCTCCTCCTCCCTCTCTCTCCCATGATCTTTCTTTTCCCCAAAAAAGGAATCTGGGGTTTGGGAGCTGTTCTTACTTTGCTTCTTATGCTTATTCTTACTCATGGTTGTTCAGACCGTGATTTTATTTTATTTTTTTTAATCTCTATGGGGCTCTGCTTCCAGAAGGGAAAGCTCTGTCCCAAATCGCTGGGGTTCTTGCGGCTGCCATAGTCTTCCGGCTGACTGGATAATGAAGACTCCAAGACCGAGGCCCAAGACGACGATCCAGATCCAGGCCGCTCAACGGGAGGGCCCTGGCCTGAAAACAATCGCTCTGTCCCCCTGCTGTCTGCAGGCCACTGGCGGGAAGCTACAATGCGGAGGCGGGTGCAAAACCTCTGCCTTTGGCTTTTCCACTCTGGAGACCTTTCAGCCGGACTGCTTATCTCCCCCTTTTGCAATCCCCACGGGCAGCTGTCGCTAATCCGCTCACCTGAAAGCTTTCTCTGCTTCTCCCGCCCAGCCGCCCCTGGGGCACAGCCTCGGCTTCAGTCCAGGCTGGCTTCGGTTTGCAGTGCTGATATGGTTCCTCCTAGCCGAGCTGACTTTAGTGGGAAGTATCCTTGTATGCGTTTTGGAGTTCTAGGTTTGGTTTAGAGTCCTATTTTATGGGTATTTTGGGGTGACTATGTGAGAGCTGCGATATGTTGCTGCTGCCATCTTGGCTCCGCCCCCTCATAATTCTTTCTAAAGAAACAACTGTACTAACAAAATTAAGTATCTGAATGTGACTGCTGACTGGGTATCTTGATTTTGCCTATAATTCTGTATGAGGTTTGTTTTTTATAACCATGAGATGTTATCAGCCTCATTGTATTGAGTTTAATGGAATTATAGTTTCCCTTTAAAAAGAGGATGAACCCCACAATTTGGGTATGTTGCTACATTTGTTAAAACCCTATGGTTTGAACAGTAAACGTTGTGCCAGAGGCAAGTTTTGCCAGACTTTTCCTGTCTATCTCTCAAAGGATATTTTTCTTCCTCTTTTTCTTTTTCTATTTCTATGTTTAAAGCCAAAAAAAAAAAAAAAGGGAAAAGACAACATTTAAAAAGTATTCAGTCACTGAATTTAAAGAGGATAATTGGTAGTAAGCTTTTAAAGAATCACATATATGTAATTCGGTACCATTTTTACTAGTCATTAATCTATCATTATGAATCATGGATTAATTTAACACTGGTCTTATCCCTAGACTTGATTAGATTATTTCTTTCTAGTTTATTTAGATGCTTAATCAACAAGCATCAATCGCCTCCTTTGTTCTAAGCAAGGCAGATGTAAATACAAAAAAAAAAAATGAAACCACCTCTACCTTCAAGAAGCTTATATCCTCCTGGAGGATTCAGCATGCACCTATATAAAAATATAATACCTTACATTTAAAAAAAAAATTAATCATCAAAAAGTTTATATCTTGGCTTTTTCATTTAATTTTTTTTTACATATTTTGTTTTTATATCACCTTTATTTCTTTTAACTACATTTTTATGGGTGTCTTTTTTTTTTACACATCAAAATTTCCTCAAGTTGTCTGTCTCTGCACTCTACCAGAAAACTATTCCATATAACAAATAATACTTTTAAAGAAAAAATGGGGAAAAGAAGAAAAAATAACAAAAAACAATACATTGAAAAAGTCTGGAAAAATGAGTAATGCACCACAACTTGTGGACCTCTCACCACAGCAAAGTGATAAGATGGGTTTATCTTATCATAGGGCAACTAGGTGGCACAGTGGATAGAGAGCCCAGCCTGTAGTCAGGAGGACTCCTTCTGAGTTCAAAGCTGGTCTCAGATTATTTACTAGCTGTGTGACCCTGGCCAAGTCCCTTAATCCTGTTTGCCTCAGTTTCCTCATCTGTAAAATTAGCTGGAGAAGGAAATGACAAACCCCTCTAGTATCTCTGCTAAGAAAACCCCAAATGGAGTCATAAAGAGTCAGACATAATTGAAAAATGACTCAACACTTTCTCATATCTCTTTGGAACAAGGTTTATTCTTTATAATATTATGACAATCACTTTTGATATTTGTATGTTGTCTCCTTGATTAGGTTGTAAGCTCCTTGAAGTCAGGTCTATTGTCTCTTATTGTATCACACACTCTTATTGTATCACACTCACCAATGGAGTGAAACAAGGCTGTGTGCTTGCTCCCATGCTTTTTAGCATGATGTTTTCATCCATGTTGTCAAACTCCTTCAGTGAGGATGAACACAAGGTCAGCTAATGCATTGATGATAAATTATTCAACTTGAAAAGGCTACAAACCAAGACCAAAGTGGAGGGAGTGTCAGCGCACAATTTCTGTTTGCAGATGATCGTGCACTCAGTGAAGCCTCCAAAGCTGTGATACAACAAAGTATGGATCAGTTCTCTGCTACTTGTGCTAATTTTGACCTAACAATTAACACCAAGAAAACACAAGTGCTCTATCAGCCAGCACCACATCATCCATACATGGAACCATTGTTACAACAAGTGGAGAGATTTTGAATGCTGTGACTGAGTTCACTTATCTTTTCAGTATACTTTCCAGGGATGTATGCATTGATAATGAGGTTGACCTATGCATTGTCAGAGCTAGCTCAGTGTTTGGGAGGCTCTGAAGGAAAGTGTGGGAGAAAAAAGGTATTAGATTAACTACCAAACTGAAGGTCTACAGAGCCATTGTGCTGACCTCGTTGTTGTATGCCTGTGAAATCAGTGCCACGCCAAGAAACTGGATCACTTCCATTGAATTGTCTTAGGAAGATTCTGATCACCTGGCAGAATTGCCAGACACTGAGTCCTTTCTTGAACTAAAGTTCCAGGCATTCAAACTCTGCTTCAGAGAGCACAACTCCAGTGGGCTGACCATGTTGTTCAAATGCCATATGTATGCTTGCCAAAAAGACTACTTTACAGAGAACTCACACAGAGCAAGTGCTCACATGGTGGTCAGAAGAAATGATGCAAGGACATTTTCAAGGTTTCTCTTAAGAACTTTGGAATTAATTGTGTGACATGGGAGACAATGGCACATCTGATGATGGCATGCCCTCATCAGAGAAGGTACTATGCTCTATGAGTAAAGCAGAATTGAAGCAGCTCAAAAGAAATATAAGATGTGCCGATTTAGAGAATCCATTCCAAATGCTCATATGGACGATTTGTGCCCAGTCTGTGATAGAGCGTTCTGACCTCATATTGGTCTGATCAGCCACAGTCAGACACATTGTAACTTAACTCTAACATAGTGATGTCATTTTGGTCTTCTTTAAGCGTGAAGAACAACCGCCCCAGCACTTAACAGTGTCTGGCTCATAGTAGGTGCTTAATAAATGTTGATTGATTATTGAAGTCATTGTACATGTTTTTCTGGTTCTGCTTACTTCAGTTTGTATCAGTTCATATAAGTCTTTATGTGCTTTTCTGAATTTTTCGTAGGAATAATTTCCTGCAGTTCAGTAATAGTTTATTACTTTCATGTACCCTAATTTGTTTAGCCATTCTCTGATGGATGAACATCTATTTGTTTTCAGTTGTTTGCTACCACACACAAACCAGAAAATGTGGCCTTGAGTATTTTGAGGTGTAGGGGATTTTTCTTTCTATATTTGACCTCCTGCCTTACCCATGGGATCTCTGGTTTAAAGGGAGAGGGCATTTTAATCACTTTCTTTGCCTACTTAATTCCCAGTTACTTTACAGAATAGTTGGATCAATTCATATCTCAGCCAATTAGTCAGTCAGTAAGCGTTTATTAAATATCTTCTATGTGTCAAGCACAGTGTTAAGCTCTGTAGATAAAAAGAAAGGCAATAGACAGCCCCTGCTCTCTGAGGAGCTCACAATCTATTAGTGGAGACAACCTGCAGACAAATAAGTATAGATAGGCTATACATGGGATAAATAGGAAAAAATCAACAAACAGAAGGTGCTGGAATTAAGAGAGACTGGGAAAGGCTTCCCTGTAGAAAGTGGGATTTTAGCTGGGACTTGAGGAAAGCCAGAAAGTTAACAATGATACCTTATATTTGTGTAGTATTTAATAATTTTTAAAGTGTTTTCATGTGTTATCTCATTTGTTCCTCACAAATTGTCCTGTGAAGGATGACAAGGTATGTATTATTTTCCACATTTTATAAATGAAACTAAAGAGAGATTGAATGACTCGTCAAAAGTCACATAGACAGTAAGAAGTGGTAGAGCTGAAACTAGGTGGTCTTTACCCCACTGTAGGTGCTTACCATCTTAAACTTGTTCTGAATTTGCCCCTTCACTGGGGACTTCAGGTTGGCTTGACAAAAAAGCAGATTTTGGCAACTCCCCTTTAGAACTGAATCAGCTAGGTCCCAAGAACCTTGATTCCCCTTTATCCTATTCCCATGTGACTAAAAAAAGAAGAAAGAGTATAGTCCTAAATTAATGTACTCTGAAAAGAAGCAAAAGAGCTACAGCAGTGACTTAAGGCATAAACTCTTTTTTGTTGTCATTTTTGTTTTTTGTGAGACAATCAGGATTAAGTGACTTGCCCAGGATCACACAACTAGTAAGTGCCAAGCATCTGAAGCCAAATTTGAAGGTCCTCCTGACTCCAGGGCCGGTGCTCTATCTACTGCACTACCTTGCTGCCCCTGAGGCATAAACTCTTGCAACTTCAGATGTCTTTGAAATATTTTTAGGAAATGCCAAGTAAGTCAGAAAAATCAAAATAGGTTCCCATTACATCTGAAGTTTACTCAGTTCAAGAGAGGTAGCACAGAATAATAGAGCACCGGACTTGGAGTTAGGAAGACCTAGGTCAAATCTCACCTCTTACACTTACCAACCAAGGACCATTTAACCTCTCTGGACCTCAGTCGCCTCATCTGTGAAATGAGGAGCTGGATTTGTTCTGTAAGGATCTTGCAACTCTAAGTCTATGAATCCATGAATAAAGTTGTGGCTAAATGAATACTGAGAGATTCACTCACCTATATGTTGATCTTCTATCCTAGGAAAGGTTTTTAAAATTCCAGGCCATTGGAGTGAAAAGGGAAAGTAGAAAGGTAGCTCGCTGTGTTTTCATTTTACAGAATCTCAGTAGAGATTCTTTGAGGTCCCTCGTCCTTTACCTGAATAGAACTTTTTTTTTTTAATATCCCTAACAAAAAGTCACCCAGCCTCTACTTGAAAACTTTAAATGATGGAGAATTTACCACCTAATCGCATAGGTAGGCTATTCTACTTTGGGACAGCTAGAAAGGTTTGGGTTGGGGGGGGGGGGGTTGGTTTTTTGTTTTTTGCTTTTTGGAGGAGGGAAGGCAGGGCAATTGGGGTTAAGTGACTTGCCTAAGATTACATGGCTAGTAAGTGTTAAGTGTCTGAGGTCAGATTTGAACTCAGGTCCTCCTGACTCCAGGGTCTATGCTCTCTCCACCTAGCCACCCCTAGAAAGTTTTTACTTGCCTCAAGCCCTAAATCTGCCTTCCTGTAAATCCTACCCATTTTTCTTAGTTCTGCACTCTGGGGCAAACCACAAGTCCAATCCTCTTTTAAATATTTGAAAAGTGTAACATGTATCTCCCCCCCATTTCTCCTACTCTCTTCTTCAAGAAAGAAATCTCCCTCCACTCAAACACAACAAGAATAAAAACCAAAACTAAAATGATCCTTCTGTGTCCTCGTTTGGATTCTCACCATTATCCTGTTCAGCTCAGTTTGATATCATTTTGTGTAGTTATTAGCAATTATGTTTATTGCTTCAAAAGTTGTCTGTTCATTTCCCCTAGAGAGTATTTATTCCTCTTGTCATTTCTTTATAGACCAATACACTTGATCTATTTACTGTGAATATTTTCCCAAATCTATTCATTATTTTAGAAATCATGGATTTAGAACTTAAAGAGACCTTAGAGGGTATCTGGTGTAAAGCTCCCATTTTATTGGCGAAGATACTAAGTTTGAGAAGGGTTAAAGGTGACTTGTGCAAGGTCCACCAGTTGAGCCAGGATCCAGACATGCCTATTTCTGCTTTTGTTGTGCTGAATACCTTTCTCTTTTTATTTATTTTAATTAATTTATTTATTTTTGGTAAGGGAGAAAGATTTTTTTTTTATTTTTTGCTTTTTTTTGGAGGGGGGAAGGCAGGGTAAGTGGGGTTAAGTGACTTGCCCAAGGTCACATGGATAGCAAGTATGAAGTGTCTGAGGCTGGATTTGAACTCAGATCCTCCTGACTCTAGGGTCAGTGCTCTACTCACTGCGCCACCTAGTCACCCCACCTTTCTCTTTTTATAAGGAAATTCAGCGTTTTTGTCTCCAATAACCTCAACCATTTTTTTTTATTAGAATATCCTTTTTGGTAAATTGAAGCAAATTGCTTATTTTTTTTTCTTCTAGTTTTTTTTAACCAATAGAATATACCTCCATGAAATATAATAAGCTCTAGTATTTCCCCAGAAGAATATAAGCTCCCAACAGTGCCTCACATATAATCAATTGGCACCTATTATGTTGAGTACTCTTTGAATTGAACTAGATTTTTTAAAAATTTAGATCACTGATCCAGTTAGAATTTATTATAGTGTAGAATGGCTCTGTACTCATTGTTTGTCATGGAATTTTACGGTTTTCTAAACTGAGTTCTATTTCATGCCATTGAGTTTTTAAACCCAAGTTCTAAGACTTTATATCTGAAACTTTGGTGAATCTGTGATTTCATTAGTGTGATACTCCCTCCATTGATGCATACTGCAACCCCTCTACACTTTTTTATCTTGAGGTTCTTGCTGTATCTTCCTATAAATCCGTCATAGAGTGAGCACCCATCCAAAGTGCAGTAGCCCCTACTTCTTGGGCTTTTAACTGTCCTATCTAGATAGTACTTGGCTGTCTTTTGTCTCTCATTTGTCTCTCTTGTCTTTCATACATCACAGGATCAGTTCTTTTTCCTGCGGTATGCATCCTTGAAAAATATCTTAATCTCCTACTTAGTAGGAGCAAACTACCATTGGTAATATGGATTCAACTTAAACTTATTATGCTTCTTTTTCTCATCCTCTGAGTAATTTGTAATTTTACTTCTTCAGAGATCAAGATAAGCCATAGTTCACAGTAAAATAGCAACACCAAGAGGACATTGGTGCTAAAAAAAAAAAGATGGACCTTTGTTGCAGGAAGCAGTTTGTAATCACTGAAAGCCTGATGCAGTGCCCAGATGTGGTGCTGTAACAAGTATGTGCTGCCTGAAAAAAAAACCCAGGGCTGAAAAACCCTCTAGGGCAGCTGAACCAGATTAAAATGTAATTGGGAAATGTTTAACAAAATAAATAAAAATACAGTACAACATGGATAATGTTAACTTGTGGTTTTCTATGTCAGTAGGCAGCTAGTGGAGATCTGTTTCTGTTTGAGTCTAAGGCAGCTGGTGTATCATGAGAAAGTTTAGGTCCTGGCTCTAGATTTTTGGAGGACAACCAGCAGATGAGAAATGGGACAGATTTACTGATGTTTTTATAGTGATCTGTTTTCTTTGGTGACAACAAATGGAATCACCATATTTGGACTCTGCTACCTCATTACCTCACCTACCAAGTCAGGGAGTAACTGTCATACTTAAGCAGATGAAGCACAGCTGGACCTGACTAAATACATTCAGAAGAAATTCATTTGGGAAGTGATTCAGTGTTAAAGAATCAATTTTCCCGGCGATCTAAGAGGAGAAAATTCTAAGAGAATAAGAAAGATCATGGTCTCTTTATCCCATCTTTCTCTGCTCAGACTGCTAAAAGGCTTTTGAAGCTATGGGATTTTTTGCCTTCTTAGCTAGCATTTAATTAGTGCTTTTTACTGATGAGCAAACTGAAGCAGATAGAGACTAAGTGACTTCCCAGGGTCACACAGCCAGTAAGTGTGTGGGATTTGAATTTAAGTCTACCCAGCTCCAGGTGCTGGGCTCTCTCCACTGTACAGAACAGCTGTCTCTTTTTTATACATCTTAATATGATTAATCTTTGTGCATTAAAAAGGGGGAAAAAAGAATAGGCAGGCTTTGGGAGTAAATATTTTTGTATGAGACTACATATTTATAGTCATTTAATTGAGTCGTGGTCAGTAGTGTTATAGTGGATACAGCCATAGTCCTAGTGAATTTATTGATTTTTTTAAAGAAGAATTTAACTTGGTAATAAAAAGGAAATGTGTCATATACACTAAAATATTTGCAGTAGCAAAGATATGGAATCAAATTAAATGCTTGTTGATTATGAAATGGCTAAACAAAATGTGGGACCTTAATGTGACTGAAACAAATTGTTATACATTAATGAGATGGAATATTACAGTGGTGAAGAAATGATAGCTAAGATTTGTATAACATTTACTATGTGCCGGGCATTGTGCTAAGCATTTTATGGTTATTACTTCATTTGATTCTCACAACAGCCCTGGATAGGGGCAGCTAGGTGGTGGCCTGGAGTCAAGAGGACCTGAGTTCAAATCTTGATGCAGACACGTAAACACTTATTAGCTGTGTGACCTTGGGCAAGTCACTTAAACCCAGTTGCCCCCCAAAACAAAACAAAAAAAGCAAAAACAACAGCCCTGGACAATAATAGGTGCTGTTATTATCCCCACTTTACAGTTGAAGAAACTGAGACAGAAGTTACATGACTTACCCAGGTTCACACAGTTATTAAGTTCCTGAAATTGGATTTGAACTTGGGTCAGATCTTTTAGACTCCAGGACCAGCATTCTAGCTCTACCTAGCTTTCCTAAATGATGAATATGACTAGAGAGAAACTTGGAAGACATGAATTGATGCAAAGTAAAGTGAACAGAACCAGGAAAATTGTCTGTAATTACTACAATGTCAAATGAAAAGAACAGCACAAAAAATTGAAGCTGAGTGCTGTGAAAATAAAATTCCCAAGCTGGGTCTTAAAGAAAAGATGAGAAGATGTTCCCTCTCCTCCTCCTATCCCTCCTGTCCCCTTTTGAAGAGTCACGGGACTGTGTGTGGAAGAATAAATGCCTAAAATGTCACACTTTTCAATGTTTTTGTTAGTTTTGCTGATTTTATCTTTTTTCTCATTCTTTGTTATGAAGGGTAGCTTTCTGGGAGGAGGAGAGATAGACATACCATGGGAAATGTAGGTGGTGCAAGAACTAACTAAAGAAGTTTGTATAATATTCAAAATAATTTAATTCAATTCAGCAGGCAGTTAATCCTTGGATATCTGTACTTATCAATTCCTTGGAATATGTTTTGCTCTGGAGAACTTCTTTTCTTGCAATTTTCTGTTAAAATTTGAAACCACTGAGTCACCAGAAAATGATGCTGACTGCCATTTTATGCTGATTAAGCAAAGACCCCAGTGTCCTAGTTAACTAATATCATAGTCCTTAAAGGGGAGCCTCAAGTAGTAATGAACTATTTTAAAATAATTATAATAACAATATCTAATATTTATATCACCAATATCCTTAGTAACAAAACCAAGATTTATTTGTAACAATTGTGTGCATAATTTATTATATTAAATATTGTTATGTTATAAAATATCAGAATTGTAGTCATAATCAGTAATTCCAGAATCTCCAAGTTCTTGGATTCTTAAGATCATACCATTAGAAAGGTAGAACTGAAAGAGAACTTCTTATTGTGTTGTTGTTCAGTCATTTCAGTCTTATTTGACTTCTCATGACCCCATTTCTTGGTGGAGATACTAGAGTGGTTTGCCGTTTCCTTCTCCTTCTCCTTCCTTCCTTCTTTCCTTCCTTCCTTCCTTCTCCTTTCCTTGCCCACAGTCAAGTGACTTGCCCAGAGTTGCACAGCTAGTAAGTGTTTGAAGCCTGATTTGAACTCCAAAAGATGAGTCTTATTGACTCTAGGTCTGTACTCTATCCATTGTGCCACCCAGCTGTCCGAAAGGGACCTTAGAGGTCATCTTATTCAACCATTTCATTTGATCTACTCTGGGACCTGGGATGATGTGCCCTGGGTCACATAGGTAAATGAGTGGCAGAGCCAGGATTCCAATCCAGGCTCTCTGGCTCCCAGTACAATACTTTCCACTCACTTTACTCCCTTTAAAGGAGAAAGAGATTTCTTTTTAATTTGTTTATTGTGTTACCATATGAATAGTAAGTTCTATTACTTAAATTGAAGAAAATAGGGCTCTAAAAACTGATCTAGGTCTCTGCCTTCAGAAAAAAAGGGGGTCATAAAATGCAACTACTGCTCAGTTGCAAAGAAGCAAAAAAGTTCATTTTGGAACAACCATCAATAAAAAATCCCTTTAAATTAAAAACACAGACAAATAACAGAAAATAGCCTTGCAGTTAACCAATATTTTTTTTAATTGTAAGAATAACAGCTGACACTTATTTAGTGTAGATTATGAGATGCTTCATAGATGTCTTCATTTGATCATGACAAAGACCCTGTGAAGCATAAAGGACAGATATTGTCCCCATTTTACAGATGAGAAAATCGAGGCTTAGGTTAAATTCCTGACTGAGGTCACCTAGCTTAAATAAGTGGAAGTTCTGGGAGATGAACCTAGGTCTCTGTCTTAAGTCCAATATTCTTTCTATTTTATCAGGTTGCCTCAATAAATTATTTTGTGAGCTGGACAATAAGGAGAATTAGGATCCTTTTTTTTTTTTAATGCCATACTAACATCCAGTTCTGTATTATTTCCTTTATTTCATTTTTGGCATATAACTTCTTTTTTTGAAGAGATTTGAGAGGTTGTTGGGATCAGAGAAAATGTTTAGTCCATCATCTTGTTGCTTACATGACCCACCATTTCCTTTATTTCAAAGTTTAAGTGATTAGGTTACTTATGTAGTGATTTACATTCTTCCCAATTAAAAATATAACCAATGTTACTTGTCCCCCCTGGGGGACAATGTCCCCCCCACTCCCCATTTCTACAAATATCATGAAGACAGATGTTGTTTCAGGACTTCTCTTTTGGGTATGATTGCACATTAGTGTAATATATTTCCAATTCCAGCTCCATTGTTCATTTCCTAGCAGCATGTCCACAAACAAATTGCAACTTCTCTGGACTTTAGTTTCCTCATGTGTTTTTTGTTTGTTTGTTTTTTTAAGTTGGTTAGATCAAATGATTTCTGTGATCCTGTCTAGCTCTGATGGTCCAAGATTCCATGAGTCTCTTAAAATTTGAAAAACTTTGGGAAAAGATTATATAATTGGTGTTTTTCTCAGGAGAGTCAAAGTATTAAAAGAGCTATTTCTTAGAATAATGAAGAACTGATGTTCGAAGAGTGGAGTGAGGTGATTAGCAGAGCCAGGGCAGGAAAGAAGTGGAGTAGATAGATACTAAGCAGGGTTTATTGGCAAGAAGAAACAAATAAACAAAGCCTACAAAAGCAAACCAATAAACTCTAAATGAAATTGTAATAAAATATCAGTGGATCACAAGCTTTGAGAGGTCCTACCTAGGGGACAATTGATGTACTATACAGAATGTCCCAAAAGTCTTAGCATGGTTTGCGAATGCTTGAGCATTAATAGGTTAAACCTGGGCTGAGATTTTTGGGGTACCTTATATAAATATTTGGGGTCTGAGGACCAGCTTATTTTGGAGAAGTTCATCGCTGATTTAATCTCAGGGTGATAAAACTTTTGACCACATTTAACTCTTGTCATCTCCTGGTGAGTACCCGCACCAATAAAATCACAATCTCACACTGTGAAATACAATTGAAATACTAAGTATCGCGGTGGTACTTTTTCTGTCTTTGATAAATATATTTAGAATAAGCCAAAATTTAACTGTATTCCATTTAGTTTGCATATTATATTTTAATGGTCTACAAGGTGGCTAAAGAACATTACTGAGTCAAGAAGACCTGAATTAGTTCGAATACTGCCTCAGACAGTGTGATCCTGGGTAAAGCACTTAACCTCAGTACCCTCTGCCCTTGAAGCTCCTTGGATAGTGGAGACCATTTAAGGAGGGAGTCCAGGTTAACCTCTCTTCATTCCCCAGCACCTACGCTGCTGGACTAATTCATCATGCCTTTGTGGTAGAGGTAGGGACCCTCTTTTCCCTTTTCCTGCTTTTTTTGCTTCCTTTTGCATGTTGTTTTCCCCCATTAGATGGTAAGCTTCTTGTCTCTTGCCTTTCTTTGCATCCTAAGCAGTTAGCACAATGCCTGGCACATAGGCGCTTAATAAATGTTTATTGACTGACTGATTCAGCCTCATTTTCCTCATTTGTTGAATGGGTATATTAATAGCACCCACCACATTGGGTGGTTGTGAGGAGGATCAAATAAAATGATGTATGGAAAGCACTTTGCAAATTTTAATGTGATGCAGAAATAACTGTTAAGGGGGGTGGCTAGCTGGTGCAGTAAAAAGAGCACCAGCCCTGGAGTCAGGAAGACCTGAGTTCAAATTTGGCCTCAGATACTTAACATAAAAACTAGCCGTGTGACCTTGGGCAAGTCACTTAACCCCAATTGCCCTCCCTCCCTCAAAAAACAAACAAAAATAACTGTTAACATGTTGTCACATTTTTAGTAACTTCAAAAACACTGATTTTCATGAAATAGAATATTTTTTCAAAAAAAATAGTGTAAGATTATGTTTTTAAGCAAATAACTTTTTGTTTCCATTATCTTTTTCAGATATAGATCTGCAAAATGAGGACTCTAGAAATGTTTAGGTTCTCTATAGCAACTATGAAGATCGAAGAAAAAAGTTAAAAAGGAAATTGTTTTGAAAGTATGTTTACAACAAACTGATACTGTTGACAATAGGTTGGGGATTTGTTTTGTTTTGTTTTGTTTTAGAGTAAAGTACTTTGAGAAGATTGTATTTATGTTTAAAAGGAAACTGGACTAACAATGAGGCCAAAGACTTTTCCTGCTACAACTTATTCTGGAAACAGCAGACAGAGATTGCAAGAGATTCGTGAAGGGTTAAAGCAGCCTTCCAAGTCCTCTGGCCAAGGGCTACCTGTTGGAACAGGCAGTGACACCTCTTTGGACACCAAAATCTTGGTAGTAAAAGATGCAGCAAGGCAGCAGCAGATGAAACCTACTCCAAAGTTTGGACCTTATCAAAAAGCTTTGAGGGAGATCAGATATTCTTTGCTACCTTTCGCCAATGAATCAAACACAGTGGATGTAAACCGGCAGATGTTACAGGAGTTGGTCAAAGTAGGATGTGATCAGGTAGGTGTATGGATTCTCTTTTGATCTTTGGGTTGTATCAAGTAGTAATGCATTGGGGGTGAAGTGAAGGCTTTGTTTTAGCAAGTGTTGGTGTATTCTGAGATCTAGATTGGTCATTCATTACAGAAAAGATTTCTGGGCTCTAATTGTACCTGTTAATTAGTCGTATTATACCTTTGTCTTCTTTCTATGCCTGTCCTCTTTAGACAACATCTGGAAGGTTCTATTATGTTGTCTGTACTCGAGAAGTCAGGAAGAAAGACTTCAGCATTTAACTTACATCATGGCTTAATTTAGCTTTAAGTTAATAGATTTTTCTACTCACATATGCTGATTTGGTGTTCATACCCTTTCTCTGTGTACTTTTCCCTCATTTCCTTGTTATGGGAGATGTAGGTCACTTCCTATGGGTGGATGGGAAGGGATAGAAGAAAGAGGGAAAAAAAGTCAAGTAACCTGTAGACATGCTTCCATGTACATCCATAAAATAGGCTCAATACATTTATGTACTTTTTAAAAAATTTTATATGACTGTGATATGGCCACTAAGAAAATTCTCAATTTTGAGAGGCAAGTAGGTCTAAAGTAAAACTAGATGCTATTTTGTAGGTCCTCATTAATAAAAATATTATTTCTTTGTGAATGGCTTCTGAAAGTCATTGTACCATCTGTTATCCTAGTCATGGCTGCTCTTTCAGGACTAGAACAAGCTGGGTGCTTTTGCTAACAGAGTGCTTTGAAAAATGAGATTTCACTTTTCAGAACAAATGAGAGTTTTTTAAGTATTTTAGTTTTTTCAGAAAACCTAAGAATGGAAGTAGAGGAAGTAAAGTGAATAATCATGACATTTCATACGTGACTGTTAAAGATGTAGATCATTACTGAATTCAGATTTTCAGAACACAATATGTATTGAAAGGCTTTGTTGCCTTTCAGTTAACATATAACTTAGCTTGGGCCAGAAACCTCCAGCTAAGAAATCATTGCCGACAGCTGCACCTCCTCAACAACTGATTTTTTCAGAGTTGTTTGGGGTTGGTGAAAGGATAGGTGGCATTCCTCACATCACACAGGTAGGACTTGAATCCAGATCTTCCTAACTTGGAGTCAGGATCTCTCTCTGTTAGCTGCACTGTCTTTCTTGGTTACAGAATTTTAATTTTACTGGGTTTTGTAGTGTGTTTGTGAAACCGTGCCTGCTTTTTCAGTGCCTCCTTCGTTAAGATGCTGAGGCTGTGCACAGGACTAAGTGTTTTATGGCACGCATTGTTGTATAGAAAGTGTTTTACAAAGCATGAAATCATAAATAATGTGGTGCAGAGGGTTTCTAGAAGTGTAAAATGACAGCAGAAGGCATGACCTTGCTCACTGCAAAAACATGAAGCTAAATATGCTGCCAAGTGTTATTCCCTGACAAAGCTTGATGGGTTTGAAAGTACAGAGGGAGCAATCTTGGAGAAACATCAGAGTGAGATCATGGAGAGACTTACAGGTCAGCAGCAGAGTTTAAAATCTGTCCCTGTAAATCACTTGCAAACAAAAGAAGTAATTAGAGATGGCATATTGGGTGCAGTTGTGTTTCAGCTGTGATAAAAAGAAGCAAGTGAAGCATGTGATCCAAAACACAGGTGGAATCCCACTGTATTAAAATCCATTAGTGATAATTGCCTTACAAAATATAATGTAGAGAATCCCGTTTTTCTGTTTCCCCTGGGTGAGATCCCAATACATTCAAATTAATTAGGGTGGGCACTCCAGTAAAGTTCTAACCAACGAAAGTACACTTATTTTAATTGAAAGTAAAAAGGAACCTGTTTACCATACTGCCTCTGAAAAATTAAATCTAAAGTCAATTTATTGTATAGCGGTGCTTTGTAACTCAAAACAGCTGTACCTCCACCCATACCACGCACCTCAGCCATCCTAGCAAAATTTGACTATGTCTGGATGTGGAGAGAACCCGTATATCTTAAAAGGTTTTTAAAAAGCATTCTGGGGGAAAAAAGATATTATATAAACCCAAACAATGAGACAAAGTGATTGAACACCTCTAGTTTTTGTCTCCTTCTGCTGGGTAGAGCTGGGTATCATTGTAATTCAAATAGGACACTTAAAAGAGAACGCAATTGTATCTGCACATGTCTTCCATCTCCTCTTCCCCCTCCTCTCTTCCATCTGCTTTGAGCCTTACTCTCTTTCTTCATCATGATGGGAAAGAATTTAAACTCTTTTCCCATAATCTAGTAGGCAGAGAGTTTTATTTTGATTGGTCTCTGTTGAAGTTTGTACCAAAATGTTGCTTTTGCCATTTTATTTCAACTAAGTTTAATTCAAAATGCATCACTACCTCTACCAGTTGTGTTTATTTTTCCTTGAAATAAGTAAAGACCTAAGTCCTCTGTGCTTTTCCTCCTGCCCTTATATATTCTATATAATGAGCCTGTGAATTAAACTTCATAGTCCAGTTACTAAGGTACTATATAAATACTTCAGAGGAAAAAAATGACCCTTGTGCCAATAATATTATTCCTTGAAGAAAGCTTTCCTTCTGATGCAAAGTTTAATGTTTTTTCAAGGAGTTGGAAAGATAAATTTTCTGGCGTGAGTGTAATACACTTCCAAGTATCAGTTTGATTATCTTTTATTGGCCTGTAATGAAGGTTTTCTTCTTAGCTTTAGCTTATCTCCTTATTTTTCATTTCGTTCCAGGATTCTTGCATATTTTTTTTCTTTGTCACAGAGGCTTTGAGTCTTTTTTTTTTCTTTTGGCAGTCTTTTAAGAACCACTGATTTGATTATACAGAAATTGTAGTATGAAGAATGTTCACATTTTTCTGGAATTAATACTTTTATAATTCATTGACCAGCTAGTTACATTACAAATTGTGTATTACAGATTGCAAGTTCAGCATATACTATATAACATGTAGCTTTTTGGTTAGGCTAGTAGATTGAAAATGAAGTGCTTCTTGAAAAGAAGTGACTTATGCAGAACCAGGGAAGTTAAGATGGTTTGTCTGTTAAGAAAGGGGAAGGAGTTCTTTGCATTGCCTAACCTAATAGGGAAGAAAAATTATCTTTCTTAAACCTAGAGAGTGCCAAAAATAGAAAACTAGGGTTAAAGAGAGTCCCCAGTGATTCCATTGTCTCACTCTTTTTCAAAATGAAAAAGAACAGAAGCCAAGTATATCAATAATGGAAATTATTCATCCAAGCGTCCTATAACCACTGGACTCAGTTCTCCCTTTTACATATTCTGCCTCTAAGACTTCTTAATAATGTGTAAAATTAAATAATTCAGGAATTGTAATAAACTTGTAGTCATTAGCTCAGTTGGACTTTTTTTTTTTTTGCATCTTCTAGAGGAGGGGTGGTTTATCTGCAGTCAGTTGACCAAGAGTCTATGGATAGATTTTAGAGGTTCTGTGAACTTGGGGGAAAATGAAATCTTTATTTTCACTAACTTCCAACTGAAACCTAGCATTTCTTTCAGTTATTTAAAAATATTTAGGCACTTTTAGAAGTGCTTTATATCCACTGCCCTATTTGATTCTAATAGCAACCATGTAAAAGAGTTATTACATAGATTTCATTTAAAAAATTAAAACACATTTCTAATAAGGCTTCTCCAGGCTGCCAAATGGGTCAGTGACACAAAAAAAGATTAGTTAACTCCTGACCTAGAATAACTCTGCCTCTAGGTCCCAAATAATCCCTCTGTCCTTCAAAGACCCAGACTCAGAAGTGAATGGAAGTTCGGTACTCCAAACAGAATCACTGCTGCCCTTGGTAATGACAGCAGCAACCAGGAAACCCAAAAGTATGCATGGCACCTTTGCTCTTCCATGACTTTTATTCTCAGTCCCAGACTTTGTACTTCCCTTCCAAAGCACACTTGCTGTGTACAGATGACCTGCACCTGTCAGGCTACCAGTTTAGGAGATAATGTGGTTGCCATGGTATTATTACTGTGAGAGTCAGTCTTCCGATGAATGGGGAGAATCCCATACCAACCAGCCTACCATTAAGTGATGAAATCAAATGAACATAATGATTATATGTTTCTTAGTTCTGAGAGGCAAATTTAATGTTCTTAGACTCATTCATTTTTAGCATTCTTTCAGAAGAAACAGAAAAGTATAATAGAGCACCAGATTTGGAGTAAGGAGAGACGGGCTCAAATTCAGCTACAGCCACTTAACTAGCAGTGGGACTGCAACCAAGTATCTCAACCCTATTTCTCCATCTGAAAAATGGAAAGAATAATAACAATTGTATTTAACAGGGTTGTTGTGAGGATCAGATGAGATAATGACATGATTTAGGGAAAAGATTATATTTGCATTTGGAGTTAGAGGACCCGAGTGCAAATTTCAACTTGCCTCTTACTGTCCAGTTGACCTAATTACTTAACCTCCATTTCATCTATAAGATAAGGAGGCAAAATAGACATTCCCTAAGGTCCCTTCTTGCTCTAAGCCTGTGATTCTATATTAAATGCTTATAAAGATGTAAATGTTTATTATTTTGTGCGGTTTTGTTTATTATTGTTCTTAGGTACTTTTTCAATTCTTGTTATGTTGTTTATGTTGTAAATAGTTATGAATCTATGAATCTATAGTTGCATATTTTTGAGCCTCATGATAATCCTGTGACATCTAGGTACTATTATTATCCCAGTTTTTCCGATGAGAAAACAGGCTGAGAGAGTTCCAGTGACTTGATCAGAAGCATAAACCAGTAAGGGTTGGAGGCCAACTTCACATTCAGGTCTTCCTGACTCTAGTTCAGTACTCTGTCTGCTCTATCACCTAGCTGTCTCAATAAAATATTTAAAAGTAGAAAAAACAGTTCACTCTTAAATTTATACAGAATCACTATTCCTTTGTGCATTGGTAATAAGATCTCATCTTAAAGTTATTTCTTTTTTTTATTTTTTAAATTTATTTTTAGTTTTCAGCATTTCCCAAAGATTTTGAGTTACAGATTTTCTTCCCATCCCTTCCCTACCTCCCACCCCAAGATGGCAGTTATTTCATTTCATTAAAGATATTTTACATTAAAGAATTCAAAAGAGTTCAAGTGGTAATGAATGTTATCTCTGTGCTTGTTCAAAAAGGAGAGATCTTTGTGTCATTGAAACCTCAAGACTACTCTGAGTCTCCAGATTTGAGGGAAGAAGAAAACACAGAACTTTAAATGTGGGATTGTCACTAATGAAACAGGAAGTTGTATTACAATGGTATTTGGGTGTAGCTATTCCTCCCCCTCCCCCTTTTAGGTTTTCTAGTTGAATCTGCTCTTAATTACAAATTGCATACATTATGTGGCCAGGATATGGAATTACTTTGACCTAGGACAGGCAAATTATACCCTTATGTGCTATCTTCTCAATTGTGCCTGCGGTTTTGTGGGTGATGCTTTTTGATACCTTTTATTAATAAAGAAGATAAAAACTGTATTTGTTCTGCAGGTATTCTTTAGCCGAGTGTGTAATTTCATTTTTAGGATGCTTGTGAGAAGCTGTGTAATATCAGGGAAAGAACATTCATCTGAGAGTCAAAGAACCTGGTTTCAAGTTTCGTTTCTGCTACTTCAGTCACTGCTTCCTGGCACCTACAGTTAAAGACAAAACCAATACCAGTCCCTGTCCACAAAGAGCTTATTTTCACTTCACACTATAGTACACCTGGGAGTGTGCTGGAGCCAGCTCGAACCTTGGCAGAGCTGATTGTTAAATTTTTGTGTGAGCATTTACACCTCAGAGATCAGCAGACACTACACATCAAAGCTTGATATATTGTTTTGTTGATTAAGCTTAAAAGTGAGCCTTACTATATATACATTGCCACCACCCTCACCCCCTCTAAAAGCTGGTCGTTCAGCATGTACCAACACTACATCATTGTGTGTGTGTTGTCTCCCCTTTTAGACTGTGAAGCCATCGAGGGTCAAAATCGGTTTTGCCTTGCTTTGTATCCCCAGTACTTAGCATAGTAACTGCCATATACATAGCAAGTACTTAGGAAATGTTTATTAACATTCCAGATGAACTTATGTTCATGCATAAGACAGGATAAATACACAGTGATGGGGGCAGGGCACTAACAACTTGGGGGATTCAAGAAAGGCATTTGGGCTGAAGAGAGGGGGAGCTAGTGGCTCCAAGAGGTAGAGGAAGGGAAGAGCATTCCAGATGGGGCTGGGGGGGAGGGGGAGGAGTAGGGAGGCAATGGGAAGAGAGAGAGAGTCTGTGAATAGGCAGTCAGATAACCTTGCTGGCCTTCATTGTCTACAAAATCAAGGGTCTGGATTTGATGGTTTCTACCGGCTCTAAAAGTCTGTTATTCTACAATTTCCTGATGGTGTCTGGTAGCTTTTGCAGAGGTGTACTAACTAAGACTAATACATTAGTCAAGAAGGAAGTCTTGTTGAGGATCTTAATTAAAGAGATCTCTTTACCATCCTCTCTCTTCTCTTAGAGGCCTGTTTTCTGTGACTCATAGAATTACGAGTTAGAAGAAACCAGCATTCCTGCATGAATTAGTCATATATACCACTATTTGTTGCAGTTCTACTTTCTCAGAATAAATCATAAGGATAGTTATTGTCTCAATTTAACATCCTACTGGGTTCGCCAAAATAAATTTTTCAGTGGTATATTTAACATAACATCATAGCATTCATTTCAGTTCGTCTTGAGTACCCCACCATATACATGGCTATGAATTCAGTTAAAGAGTCTCAGGGCTTTTGTTCAATTTCCCAAGGCTTCTCGATTGATTAGAGAGACCAATAATGATGTATTAACAAAATGCCCCTTTAGTCAATGAGTGTTATTCTTCTGGTTTCTAGTTTGGTTTTGGACTCTTTTATGTTTCTTCTGTTAAATATAGCACTCATACTTCTGGGTGGTAAAGATTAAAACCCAGGGAGAAAAAGACATTAGAACTGCCTTTTGATGGGATTATGATGTTTTAAATTAGCTTTTAAAAATAGTCATTTACCAACTTCTCTTTAATTCAGTTACTAAATGGCCCCCTAAGGTCCTTCCATGCAGATCTACGATGCCACGTTCATAGTTCTCTAATTTAGCATAACATTAATTCACCACATAGACTTTTCTATTAAGTACAAGTTGATCCAGTGCAACAAATGTGTATTAAAAGCAACTACTGTGTACAAGACACTGACTAGGTATAGGCAATAAAAAATGAAAAATAAAATATGAGACTATTCCTGTCTTTAAAAGTACTTCATTGCCATTGAATTTTGTTAAAATTAAATACAATTCTCTACTGCTTTATAATTTTATGCAAAATGCCTTCTTTATTCTCTTGTAGGATATTTATTTATATGTTTTTCTGCTAGAGTTCTTTTGTGTGTCTTGGGGGGTGGTGGTGGTAGCAGAATTCCCTTTCTTTTTGTCCATTGTATTCTCTCCTTTCTTTCCCCTCCTCCAACAACCAGTATTGTGTTTTGTACATAGTAAATGCTATACAGACATGGATTTGAGTTACCAGTTTTCTAATAATATAATTGTAGCCTAAATCATAGAACTGTCCTAAGTACTTGAGGGTGGTGTATAATGGGTAGAGTGTTGGAGCTTGAGAAACTTGGCATGGCTACTTTAAAAAATTCTTTTGGATAGTATCATTTTCCTCTTATGCAACTTTATTTCTGTTCCTCCTGTCCTGTAGAACTGCATGTATGGTATGCATTATTCTCTTAATGGTTTTGATTTATCATTTGGAGAGTTAGGATATTAGAAAAAGAATTAGTCATGTGATAAGAATAAAGGTTGCTTTATCCAGAAGTGTGCTTTCTCAATCAATAAGTATGCTATATGAATTTAAAACAACCTCATTTATGTTCCAAAAGCTTTTATTCAGATGGAGAAAAAAACTTCTTATTCATCATAGAGCTATTCATACTTGGCATCCACTAGACCAAGAGATGTAAGAGAACATACTGGAATGAACTGAGTTAGGTGGAAATCTTTAACCACAAATTACTTTGGAGAATCTTGAAGGACACTTAAGGAGAAAGTGTATACTTGTCTTCCCTCCCAATCCTGCCCTTTTACTAAGGTAATTAGTCAGTTAATATTGAAGCCATCCCCAGAGAAGATTTCAGATTTAATGAGTTTACTAAAATATCCTTTATCTTTTAGTCGTTGCAGATTAGAAACTTTAAAATAGGGAGTTCTCACCTTATTGGTAGATCTTGATTCCCCATAAATTCACCACCTTTTCTTTAAGACTTCATTATCACCCTGGTTTGTATTATCCATTTTGGGAAATGAAAAAGAATTAATTTCGTCTTACAAAAAGTCGGTCTTCATCTCATTGTTAACTCTTCCCTCTCCTTTATCCAAAAAGAAGAGAAAAAGAAAATAAGCATAACCAGTCAACAGATTTTAAAAAAATATATCTAACATTATATGCAGTGTACTATTTGTATATAACACATAACTCTTTGGGGCCAAAATTACTTTTTATAATTTAGCAAGTTTCATTTTCAGTTGTTTTGTGGTTCTCTCCATTTACATTGTTGTCATGTATATATTATTTTCATGGCTCTTCTTACATCACTTGGCATTAGCTCATGACAATACTTTTACTTTCTCTGTTTTCATTATGTTCATTATTTCTAATGGCACAGTAGTATTCTCTAACATTAATACATCACAACTTGTTTGGCTATTCCCCAATTGATGGGCATCTATGTTGTTTCCAGTTCTTTGCTACCACAAAAAAAAAAATCCTGTTATAAATATTTTGATGTACTGTATGTAGAGGCTTTCTTTTTTGGCAGTAACCTTTGGTGCATGTGCCTAGGTGTAGAATCTGTGTCAAGGGGTATAGACATTTTAGCTACTGTTTTTGCATAATTAATTTTTTAAAATAGCCAGTGTTAACAGAAAGTTTTTAGACTCGCAAACAACTAGACAAACAAATATCTACAAATTTTATCTGCACAACAACCCTGGGAAAAGTAGTTGTTATTAATATCCCCATTTTATAGATGAAGAACTAAGGCAGACAGACCAAGGCAAATGAAGGCTAGATTGTAATTCAAATCTTTGGATTCCATATCCTCTTGACTCCTGATCTGCTTTCCAGAACTGTTATACTAACTTACCCCTCCACAGACAGTTCATTAATGTACTTGTCTTTCAACAAGCCTTCTAAGGTTAACTGTGGAACATTCTGTCATATGTTTGTTTATAGTTTGTAGTTCTTTTTTTTGAAAACTGTTCTTATCTTCTGACCACTTATCTACTAGGAATGGCTTTTGGTTTTCTATATTTGTTGGTTACCTATATATTCTTGGATAATAAACCCTTATCATAAATTTGATATAATTTTTTCCCCACTTGACTTCTTCCTTTCTTTTCTTAGATGCACTGATTTTGTTTGTGCAAAAGACTTTAGCAGTTTCATGTAATCAGAATTATCTATTTTATCTTTTGTAATTACCTATATCCCTTTTTTGGCTGAGGATCCATACCCTCCCCATAGTCTATAGCTTGATTTTCAGGGCATCTTGGGATCTCTGTGATGGCCTCCCATCACCCCTAAAATCAGCACAGGTTACCTAGGATACCTGCAGTACTGTGTTCCAAAGCCTCCTTAAAATGCCCACTTTTCACAAGGACACCTACTATCCTGAGATACTACATTTTCTTGTTCACTCTGAATTCCAGAAGCCTCAGGAAAAGAGTGCTCTTATTAAAGACTTAGGTCATTAATGCATATGGTCAAGCCTAGCAGATGTTTCATGAGTGCAGATTCCAAATTCATCAGTCCTGTAGGAAAGCAAATGAAAGTTTTAAAATTAAAGCTTTTCAGGCCAGAAGCGTCTATCAGGTTTCAATCTGTATAAGGAGACACTAGGTGTCTCTCCTTCTCCAGTTGTCTTGCCTTTCACCTTTCTAGTTGTCCTTGATTTTTTTGAAGACTTGGGCCACTCTTGTTACTATAGAGTAGTATTGCTTGGAAAGAGACCCTGGAATGATGAGGGACTGACATTCACCTCACACCTTTAAACACTACATACAGATAAATGTGAAAGGTGATGGTAAGGCAGACTCAGATCAGCAAGGAGATGGATGGTCATTTCTTTTAATGGTACAGAAACTGGGGGTGCAGTCCTGGCAGTCAGCTTCAGGTGGAAGGTCTTCACTTCTGTAGGTTAAAAGGGGAAAATTACACTTCAGGGAGACCTAATGCTTGGCTCCCCCCCTCTCGTTGCCATTCAGTCTTAAAACTGGTCACTGTAAGGGGCAGCTAGGTGGCACAGTGAATAGAGTGTTGGCCCTGGAGTCAGGAGGATCTGAGTTCAAATTCGACCCCAGCCACTTAATTAGCTAGCTGTATGACCTTAGGCGAGTCACTTAACCTCAATTACCCTGCCTTCCCCTCTCCCCCCCCCCAAAAAAAAATGGTCACTATAGGTAACAGATATTGCATATCACCTTTAAAGGGAAATGCTTTAAGAAACTTCTAATGGTTTGAATATTCTTGTCAATTTGTTATTTCCACTGCTTTCAAAGTGACATGTTGATTACATCTGTCTTTAGATCCTTGAAAGAACAGACTGTCATATCAGCTTTCCATGACTGTTGATCTTTAAAAACTAACAAATGAGCATTTTTTTGAGTACCACCCGTGTGCCAAGCAGTGTACTGGGAACTGAGGATACAGAGATAAAACCAAACTGGTCTGTACCCTCAAGGAGGGGGAAACATATAAACGGATACTATCAATAAACACTTAATAAGCACCTACTGTTTGCCAGGTTCTGTGATAAGTGCTAAGGACATACAAAAAAAGAAGCAAAAGAGTCTTTGTCCTCAAGGCTCCCACAATTTAATAGGTACCATATTAGGTGCTTTACAAGTGTTATCTCATTTGGTCCTCACAACCACTATTATTATCCCCTTTTTATAGATGGGGAAACTAAAGAAAACAGTTTAAGTAATTTGCACCAGGTCATATGGCTGGCAAGCATCTGAGCTAGATTTGGACTCAGGTCTTTTTGATTCCAATTCTAGCATTTTATCCAGTGTGCCACCTAGCTGCCTTTAGGATCCTAGAATTTATTACCATCTACACTTGGAAAGTAACAAAACAGGTAATCAATTTACACAAACAATTCCATTTGTGAGTAATATGAAAAGCCTAGAATATTGGTAGTAGTCAAAGTGGCTTTGTCAAGTATAAATCAGATTTGCTTCTTTCCCTGAATGATGGTTTTGGTATATAATAGGAAACAAACTACAGATGTAGCATATCCTGATGTTTGGTTATGTACTGTAATTCGTATCCCATTATCTCCCTGTCAGTGTCAGAATGAACTACTTGAGACCTTGTTATTCCTGGAGGAGTATGGTGCTCAAAATATTGTATGGATAATTTAGTCATTGAAGTCACAAGTCACTTTCTAGGAGCAGCTAAATTGTACATATAACCCCTGCTTTTCACCTGTCCCTAGTTTATGACAGCTCCTCAAGTATTTCTACCATAAGTAATCTATGCACCTTTAAGTTCTTCCAGTTGCAAATTCCCATCCTTCAAAACTGTAGATTTCATGGTAGCTTTGGTGATTGGCACACAAAGCAGAGCCTGGGGTTATTTTTGGCTCCATTCCATTGCCATGTGCTCTCTCCAGCTATGCTGGAGGTAAAACTGGTAGAGTACAGAAGAACCCCATACTTCTTCATCCACTATACATTCTTCAGCAATGACCTGATGGTAAGACTTTCATTGGATTGGAAGTTGGTTTTTCCAGTTCATCTGAGTGTTAATAGGATCGTGAGCTTTAGAGCTAGAAGAAAAATCAGAGTTAAAATCCAATTCAGGAAGCATGTAAAATGCTGGGGATACAAAGACCAAAGCAAAGCAGTCCCTGCCCTCACAGAGCTTATATTTTTACTAGCAGTATACACACATTAGCAAATAAAAATACAGAGAGAACAATTTCAATGGAATTGTGGAGGTGAGAACACTATTGAAGGATGAATCAGGAAATGCCTTATATAGGAAGTGGCTATGTAGTCCAATCCCCTCATTTTATAAATCAGGAAACTGATATCCAGAAAAGTTAAGGTACTTGGCCAAGGTCACATAGGTATTAAATAGTATACTTTGAATTCAAACTCGGGCTTTTTGATTTCAAAGCCCATGTACCGTCTTGGTTAATATATGATTCAGTACTGACCTAGGAAAATATGTCCTGTATTATTCCCACATTTGTTTCTGGGCTTGCCATTATTTGCTTTTTAAAAGTTTGTTCAATGGAAATGTGGTGCTATTTTATTTTTCAAAATAAAAAGTATTTTAATTAAAGGTATTTTAATTTAATTTCAAAATAAAAGTTATTTTAATTAATTAAAAGTTATTTAATTAAAGGTATTTTAATTTAATTGTTTTAATGATTGATGATACCATATCAAATAAGGTAGCAGGTCTGGAAAATGA
>CM053588.1:148095378-148119818 GCA_028646515.1 Pseudochirops corinnae
ATATATATATATATATATATATATATATATATATATATATATATATATATATATATATATATATATATTCCTTGTAGAAAAACTTATATATTTTTTGAACGCCTGATTTCAGTTGTTATAGTTAGATTTGCAATAATTTTTTATCCTTGTAGGTCTTTTATTATACTTACTTTTCTCTTCAGCTTTAATGTATAAATTGAGACTTCATACCAGTGCCACACTATGCCACTTGCTGAACTTTTGGGTGTAGTAGTTGGTCCTACTTGTCTTTCCCTGGGTTCCTGAACTAACCTATACCTCCCACATTTCAGCTCTTCTGGATATTTGAGGTTCTGAATGCTAGATCTTCAAAGCCATCTCTGGTTATCTCAGCACAGCATCAAGGATTTCCCAGCCAGAGGGCCTGGAATGTCCTGATGAGCTGTGCTAGTTGTTCCCCATTGCCTTTCCCTGAGTCTTCCCAGGATCCTACCCTAGAGCTTTCTCAGGAGAGCCCTTCACTCTTTACCACATGCAGACAAAGCCTTGTAAGGTTACACATTTCTCACCTTCAGTTGACAGAGAACTGTTGGGGAGTGGGGAGGTATGTACCTTTTCTCTATTGTCCATGGGTTAATGACTTCTCATACAGTTCTAGGGTTGAAAATGTCACTATGGGGATGCAGTGAATAGAGCACCAGCCCTGGAGTCAGGAGGACCTGAGTTCAAATTCAGCCTCAGACACTTGACACTTACTAGCTGTGTGACCTTGGGCAAGTCACTTAACCTCGATTGCCTTGCCTTCCTCCCCCTCCAAAAAGAAAGAAAATGTCAGTGTTTTTTCATCGGGCTTCTTGATCATTATTCAGTCTGGTGTGAATTTTGGGATTTTGCTGTAATCATTATGTAGGAACTGGCATTCTTCCTCCCATTTAAGTGGCTGTCTTCACTGGAAGTTTCCAATCTGCCTTCAAGTACTTTAACACTCTCACTTGAAAGAGGGGATTATTCTGCTTGCCCCCAGAGCAGAACAAGGAGCAAGGCATGAAAGTTATAAAAAAGCAAATTTAGGTTTGATATTAGGGAAAACTTCCTAACAATTAGAGCTATCTAAAAGTGGATATCTAAAAAGTGGAAAGAATGGACTCAAAAGGTAATGGATTTCCTCTCATGGAAGATATTTTTTAAAAACAAGTTTTTATTGATCCCTTTTTTTTTTAAACATTGCCATAGGTTTCCCCCCAGAGGCAGCTAGATTGCACAATGGGCCCAGAGTTAAGAAGACCTGTGTTCAGATTTGGATAAATACTAGCTGTGTGACTCTGGGCAAGTTATTTAACTTTTGTCTGCCTCAGTTATCTCATCTGTAAAATGTAAATAATAATACTCTGAAAGGACATGTGCTAAAAGTACAGTAAGTTAGATCTCTCAGAAACAGAAATTACAGTAGTGACCTCTAAGCATTTCAATGGGTAGGAAGGTGGCACAGTAGATAGAACACCAAGACTGGAGTCAGGAAGACTTTATCTTCCTGAGTTCAAATCTCGACCAATATCTACTAGCTATGTGACCCTGGGCAACTTACTTAATCCTGTTTATCTCAGTCTCCCCATCTCTAAAATAAGCTGGAGAAGGAAATGTCAAAACCACTCCAGTATCTTTGCCAAGAAAACCCCAAATGGGATCATGAAGAGTTGGGCATGACAGAAACAACTCAGCAGTAACAACAAACACTTCAATAAAGCATTACCATCCTGGTGACAGTAAAGAGTTCCTTATATATGGAACACAGCCCTCACAGGGCTGTTGGAAGGTCGTTGTGGGGACTAAATGAGATACATTTGCAAAGTACTTAGCATGTACAGCCTGTAACAGGTGCTCAATACTTACTCCCTTTACCTTCCCCTTTCCTTCTCCTTCTAGAGAAACATCCTATATAACAGCATTTTTGAAGATAAAAAAGCAGAAAAAAATTAATACATTGAAAAAGGATGCAAGTATATGCCATGCAGATCTCCCACCTCTGCAGGGGGAGGTGAGAGTGTCTTCTCATATCTCTTCTTTTGAACTATGCTTGTTCTTTATAACTTTGAAGCATTCGCTTTTTTTCTGTATAGTTCCGTTTACATTGTTGTATTCACTCTGTATATTGTTTTCTTGGTTATAATGGCTCCATTCCCTATCAGTACGTGTAGCTCTTTCCATGCTTCTCTATATTCACCACATTATTTCCTCACAGCACAGAAACTTTCCATTTCATTCACGTACCACAGTTTGTTCAGTCCTTCCCCAATTGATAGGCTTCTATTTTGTTTCTATCACAAAATGTGCTTCTATAAGTATTTTGGTGTATATGGGGACTTTCTTCTTATCAACAGCCTCTTTGGAATATAAGCTTAGTATTGGAATCCCTTGAAGGTAGAGACTTTTATCTGAATTTCTAGTGCCCAATTTTAGACCTTCTTCAACCTAGAAACTCATTGAGTTGAATTGAACCTTTCTGGGTTTCGTTATTATCTATAAGATGAAGGGACTCAAGTCAGATGATCTCTGGAGTTGCTCTGGCTATGAAAGTATAGCTAAAGCTCCACTCCCTATGGGAAGATTCAAATCCATTTCAAAGCTACAGAGGTTCAGGGATGCTCTTCCCTTCCTTGTTTTGTCTTTTTCCTTTAACATGTACTTTTATTTGAACTGATCTTAAGTCAGTGTACAGCTAAAACTCCATCCCTGCCCCAAATACTAGAACCAGTTTTACTGGAGGGTGGGGAAGGGGGAAAGGCAAAGGATTATAAAAAGCCTTCACTCACATCTAGGTTGGGAGCAGGGAGGGCAAGAGAGGGCCAACAGCTCTGACAATTAAAAAAATATTAAGGCAGAAAATACAAGGTTTTTTTAAATTACATATTTGACATGTAAGCAGTACTCCCTTCTCCCCCCTACTCCTTATCTTTCTAGATTTATGTAATTAGCTGCATTTTTATAAAGTAGAGTAGCAGCCTTCAAATCTCCTGCAACACTGCATTATACAATATTTGGAGACTTTTTTTAAAAACCAAATTATACAATCCTGAGGACTTACCATAGAATTTGGGAACATTTGTCTTCACTACTCCAATTTTTAAATCCTGAGTCAACCACACACAAAAAATTAAGATAAAATTTTAAAAATTAAATCACATCTATCTCATCTCTTCTTTGGGTAATCGTTTCATACCTTTTAACGAAAACATAAAGTCCATTCAGTAGTATTTGCCGTAGATGATTGAGAGCCCTGATTCACATCTGCCCAAAAGTGGACAAAGAAGCCAGGATACAGGCTCCAAATCAGAGCACTTGTGGTGAGGTGGAGTAACAATCCTGATTTTTGTTTGTGCTGGAAGCTAGAGATGAATGCTCCTCAGTACATGATGGCACCACTAAAAAATACGGTATTGTCATTCAGATCCTTAAAAACGTCAACATCAGAGTTGATAATGGAAATGAAAGTTTCATGGATATCACAGGTACGGACTATACCTAAGAAAGATAGTTGGAAAAGAACTTCTGGGCTGTAGAATGTCCCATTGCCAATGACAATAACTTGACATCAGCAAACTTTTAGCTCTTTTTCAAAGAGCTAGATGCAGCAATGGCCATCTCCTATTTTAAGCCTAGAGCAACTAACAGAATTTCTTCTTGATGCCATGCACAATATCCCTCTTGGCCATGGTACTGAAGTAATAGCCTGTCTGTCCAAATCTTTATGAGGTAGTCTATCAGATCACAGCAAGCCAGACAGTGAATAGAATGGAAAAGAACCTAACTTTACACCATCACCAGAGCCTAGCACAGTAACAGTGTTACATGATTGGGATATGTCTCAAACATGATGTGTCTGCTTTTCTCTCGTAGCTCTGGGGCCCAAGGTCACACGGCTAGTTTTTGTGTTAAGTGTTTGAGATCGGATTTGAACTCAGGCTCTCCTGACTCCAGGGCCAGTGCTCTATTCACTGCACCACCTAGCCACCCTGACAGGGGGTTCCTATGAGCGACACAAGGTACTCTTTAAGGACTACATGTAGCTTTTCACACAAAATATAGTGTCAGATGTCTCCCATAGCCCAGTTGGGGACACCAAAGTGTTCAATGGAGTATTTCAGGGTCAAAATGCCTGCCTCTCTTGCTCTGGGCTTGATCATGAGTAGTTCTTTCTGACCCACACCTACCTTGGTGAGTATGTACTACTTATGATGGGCCTTATGATTTTTGCTAGGTGGTGCAGCAGAGCACTAAGCATGGAATCAAAAAGACCTGAGTTCAAATCCAGTTTCAGACTATCCACTAGCTGTGTGACCCTAAGCAAGTCACTAAACCTGTCTGCCTTTATCCACTGGAGAAGGAAATGTGACCCAAAACCACATAGTCTTGAGGCTGACAAGAGATATTTTTTTTTTGTTCTGAGGACTCTTCAGTTTCTAAAGGCAGACTAGGAACCTCTGTATTTTAATTTCTCTATGTCTAAAGAATCAGAGACAAGAAGTCATGAAAAAGATGGTTCTCTAGGCACATCTTATAATTGCAAAAATGTTAACTTCAGCAATTAATTTCAATTCCTTCCCTATTTTAAACTATTTGAGGTCTGTTTTGGTTCGCTAAAGGAATATAAGGATGTAAAATTCACTCATATCTGATCTTGGACATAAGTGAACCTAAATAAAGATTTAAATAAAGGTACTATACAGAAAATACAAAAACAGCAGACTAAAGCTGAAAACAAAGCCTTCATGGAAAAAGGCTGTTGCTCAGTCTTTAGTAAAACCTACATACACCTCCACAAATTGTTTTTAAACTTATGATGTTCAAATGATCTCATCTTTTTCTCTTCTGGACTTACAGCATGCAAATGGTACTATGTAGGAATACTACACTATAGTGCAATAATTTATTCCAGTCTTATCCTTCAGATTTTAATTTCCTAACAGAAAGAACCTGAAGGGTGTCTTAGTATTTTCCACTGCCTGAGCCAGGGTATCACATACAGTAAAATCAGTTAATCCTCTTATCATACACCACCACCACTATAACCCATAGCCATTACACCTGCTCTTTAAACTCCTGGCCCTTTTTTCCCCAACTTCATTCAGACCATTTGCCCCCTACTACTATAGAAGACTTCCTATTCAATGCAGATTCCATGAGCATCTCAACACCAAAATCAGTCACTTGGTTTTACTCCTGGGCTGCAGACCTGTCTGAGGAAGATAGTGAAGGCAGCAGTATGGTAAGAATGGCAAAGTAACATTTCAAGTCAGAGAACCTTAAATGGTACCCGTATTACCTATGTTACATTAGGCAAGTCACTTCTCTGGATCCCAGTGTATCTGTAACGAGAAGGGTATAAACTAAATAATCTCAAACAAAGGTCCCTTCCAGCTCTAAATATTGTCCATCTTTTTTTATGCACTGTCATTGATCTCTTTCCCTTCAAATTTCAGTTCAAATGCCTTCTTATCAAAGCTTTTACAGCAATGTTTCTTCCCAAATTACCTTTTATTGATTTTTGTGTGTGTACATATATTTATAGATATATATGTATAATATCCTCTGCTAGAATGTGAACTGCTTTGAGGATAGGGAGTATTTTTGTCTTTATACTCCCAGTGTCTTGACACATAATTGGAATATGTGCTTATCTATTATTTATATCTCACCCTTTTCTTTCTTTTCCCTTCATCACCCAATTCCCAAGGCCATCTCTCCAAGCTATATGATCCCTAAACCTTATCCCTACCCCAACTACCCACAAAAGTTGCTTAAACATATGACATGCCCTCCACCATTTTACCATCTCTCCCCTTACTAATTTTCTTTAAAGAAACTTAACTGTCACATATAATCTAACCTCTTTTTGCCAATGTCCATCTTTATGCTCTCTGATCTTTCTAGTCTGGATATTCACCACTCTGATCCTTTTTCATCTTACTAGTGGAGATTCTCATGACAAACAACACTTATAGTAAACTTTAAGATTTATAAAACACTTTCCTCACAAGCCTGAGGAAGGCAGTACACAATTACTCCTATTTTAGATATGTAAACCGATGCTCATAAAAGTTGAGGGACTTGGTCCTGGATGCATTAAACCATGCTGTCTTCCATACTTGAATTACTACAGTAAGTCCACTAGGCTCATTTATCCAGTCTGTCCCCTTCTAATCCATCTTGCATATATTACCACTTCTATAATTTGGCCCACTTCCCCAACACTTCTTTCAGATTCTCAGGTCCTACCTCATTACACACCATATACTATACTCAGTATCCTCAGTCAGCCTACTTTAAGTTCCTTTGCCCTTTCTAAGCCTCTACTAATACCATTTGAAAACTCAAACCCATTTGAGTCCCAGTTTAGACTCTCCCATAACTCCAACTCATTTTTCTTGTAACTCCTATCTAATAGTCTCTCCAACTAAAATGTGAGACTTGAGAGCTAGGACTGTCAGACTTGTATTTCACGTGACAATTTAAGTATTTTGAACATCCCACATTCCCCAGTGTGGTTACGTGTTAAGAATCAGTTCAAATGCCTAAGGATAATTTTAACAAAACACTTTCCATCAGAACACTAAGAGCACTTTTAAGTTCTTTATATTTTATACAAGGATTTGAAACACGGGCCCTCATCTGTCAATATTTACACGACAATGACCAGAACACAGCCGACATTTAATTCTTAAAACAGATGACTTAAAAATAGGTTTAGGGCTTCCAAAGCTTAAAGGCAATAAAGAGAGGAGCTGATATCGACACAATGTCAAACAAATGCAAGAAAGAGTAAGCAAAGTTTAATATGGTCTCATGCGCCCTGAGGGAGGTGGTGCCCGATTTGGAGGAGTGATTGCTATATCCAAATAATCTCCTATTTGGAACTTCTGAGACTGTAGGGTCATGGAGTCATCAGTCCCCTTCCTGCCAGACATAGTACTGCCAATCTCTTTCACTCTGTAGAAAGGGAAACAAATTATTTAAAGTGTCAATTACTTACATGTACTTTTAGAATACGTAGAAAAATGAAGGTTTTTATTAGTAGACAAAGTTGTCTCTCATCTATCTTTAAAATACCCCAAAGATGAGTTAGGCCATCTTACCTCAAACTGGATAAGCCCTTAGCCCCAACTATGTTGATATATCAACCTAAAAATAATAGCTTAGTAACTAAATTTATAGAAGTTACCTACCGATAACCAGGTCTTTTAAGATCCGTAAAAACAATGGCAAAATTGAAGTGTGTACCCTTCTTTCGAGCTTCTGGATAGACCTCTTTTACTAAACTAGTCAATTCTTTCAAGGTTGCATCCATCCTAAGTGAAGAAAATTTCAATTTAATTGAATAAGTAACAAAATAATACTGAAGCCACTTATTTTAGCCTAGCAACAAGTGGTATACATTGAATTGGTTCTTGCTTTGTAACAGCTGATTTTAAACAGCTCTGTAGTTCTTTGAACAGCCAGGGTCTTAAATACAAGTATAGTTTGAGAAATATTGGAAAAAACCATTAACAAATTTACCCTCAATATAGCCAAGTTAGTTTTTTGTTTTTTAATACAATTCACATATCTTCAAACCAAACCAAACCAAACCAAAAAAACAAACCACTTTTCCCAACAACTCTATGCAGTTCAAGTTCTGGCAATACTACTTATTACACTTGTGTGACCCTGGGCAAATCACTCAGGATCATAGATTTAGAGTTGGAAGCGACCTTAAACTATCAAATCCAAGACCCCTCTTCTTTTAATTTTTCTTTCTTGTTCTGAACTTAAAACACTAACCATGAGCATTTCTATAATGCTGAGAACAGAAAACAGCGATTGCATATTAAACTGCGAGTCTCTGTTATATATAGTTTGCTTTTTTAGAAAGTATATAATAAATTCAACGCATTAGTCTGCCCTGTTTATGTCTTCTTCTGAACCTCCTCCTGTTTTATGTGCACTTTGAAAAAAGGACTAATAACTCTCTAATCTTTCTTTTTGGCCATCACTACTGCTCTTTCCCCTCTCCCTACCTTCCCCCCCCCCCCCCAAGTCCTTTGTAACAAGTAAGCATATTAAAGCAAATAAACACTCTCTGATTCTACACCTTGAGGCCATCACCTCTGTTAGGGGGTGAGTAGATGATTACATCATCAGTCTTCTAGAGTCAATCTCCTCAAATTCTTCATTTTTAAAGATTAGGAAACTGGAGCCCAGAAAGGTGAAATGAATAGCACAAAAATCACACAGGTCACAAGCCAAAAAAGCTAAAGTTTTAACCCCTCCCCCCCCCTCCCCCATCTTCTGACTTAAAATTTGATTTTCTTTCTATTCCACCACATACTTCTCCATGTCCCATTTCCTAATCTCTAGAATAGAGTTAGATTAAATAATCTAAGATCACTTTCTAGCTCTAAATCTTATGATCTTCCTCAAAATTAGTTCTCATCTGATAAATCACTAGATGGCAAGTTTTATTTCCACTTGATAAATAAGAGAACAGGTTCATAGAGAACCATGATCTTAGAGCACTAAGTGATGAGAGACTGAGATTCAAACTCAGGTCTTCTTATCTCCCAAGTCCATGGATCTAAAATAACCTTTAAGTATTAACAATCTTTGTGTGAGTTATTTTCAGATCTCTTTTCTCTGTGACAGCTAATTCAAAAGCATACCAGGAAATACACACACACACACTTTTTTTTTTTTGAGGAAGGAATAGGAAATTTTATTATCTTCCCCAGCAGGAAGAGGGTGGTCCTCTCCATGGCAGGGATCAAGGAGAGGAGGTGTGTTATAAAAGACAGAACAAGAATTTATACCCTAAGGTGGTCAAGCACCCTCCCTCTGACTGTCTCTTCTCCCATTAGCTAGGAGGTGGGCTCTCAGTCTTGGCGTGAAATCTAACCCAATAGTGGATAATAAAGAAGCCTGCCGCTATCTCCTATAGAAATATATTTTTAAAGTTTCACTGATGCCTTTTGTTTTTACATCAACTATTTCCAAATGTACTTTTTTCAAAAAAGTACCCTGTCCCTCCATAAGAAAGAAAACCAGTAGCAAAACTATGTTTGAGAGTGGACAAAACCTTCCACACCTTGAGTCCCCTACCTCTACCAAAAAGTATATTTCAACTGCGATTCTTCAAAATGAATATTAGTCATTCTGAATCATTCACACCAGCTTCTTAGTTTTTTCATTCATATCACTATAATTGCATACGCAGGTCTCCTAGTTATGACTTTACAAATTAATACAAGTCTTGCCATGTTTCTTTCAAGTCTTCATAGCTGTCATTTCTTACAGCAAAATGATAATCTATTTTAGATATATAATTTGTGTAGCCATTCCCTAGTCAACTGGCACCCACTCAATTTCTCATTTTTGCTGACAGAAAAGGTACTTCTATGAATATTTTCACCTTCACAGGGCCCATGTTTGACCTACTAGGGAGTAATGGGATCACTCAAAAAGCATGCTTTCAATTTTTTTCCCCACTCCATCGTTGTGCCTGCCTTCCCATAACCATGCCAATCAACACTTGGAAATAACCTTAGTGAGTAAAGAGAGAAAATTTTGAAACAAAGAAAACTGCTCAGAAACAACTTGGAGTAGGCTGCTATAAGGTATAAACAGGAGAGCCAAGAGAGCCCCCAAACTACTTTATCTAGAACACTGAGCGTTAAAACTAAACTCTCATTATTATAATGCCCTTTTATTAGATATTCAGCTTTAAAAAAAAAAAAAAACCACACTGTTCTTTAGTTAAATATTAGATAGGGTCATTGCTATAGCCACAGGGTGATAAATTTTGGGGGCAACAACACTGGAGAAAAATCTAGATAACACAAGAGTTGTAAGATCTCTATGGAAGACACTGAGAAAATTAATACTTCAAAGATCTGCAATGTTAGTTCATAAAGTAACTACCAAACTTCAGTTAATATAAAGAAGGGTAAAACTTACAGAACAGAGGCTACAAAGTTCACTCCACTCAATAAGTAATAAAAAATGTGTCCAACTCAAAACACAAAAGAAAGGGCATCAGGCTTTTCCATTTAGGTTCTCAATGAAAGGAGGAACTGTGTCCAACTTAGGAAAGTGCTGAATTTTAGAAGCGGAGAACCTTTGCTACCTGTGCGAGTTCTGGTAAGCCAAAATGAGTTCTAAACTCTATGCCCCTCTAAATACTTGATATTCACCTTTTCTTTAAAGACTGATATTTTCTTGCATTCACATACCATAATTTGTCCAGCCATTCCTGTATCATTTGAAAGCCAGTTTCCTGATTCTTCCCCTACCCCCATAGCACTTCAAAAAGCTTAAATCACAAATCATTTCACAAAACTTACGTCTTCAAAGTCAGAAGCAGGTGAGGTTATATGGGTCAACACCCCACTCCCAGAGTACCCCAGTATTTAAACAGTAATATTCAGATACCAAGATTCCACGGGGATGGGGAAAGGTTTTCCTGTTACAACAACTCAGGAGCACTAAAATCTACTCAAACTGGGGCCCGGTTGTGATGCGGACACTGAAGGCAGAATCATGGATTGACCGGGGCTCAACTCCACCTTCTAAAACTTGACTCTGGGTAACAGCCTCTCCCAAACTGCTCCTTCATACTAATGCTAGGAATACCTCAAAGGTTAACCAGTCAGTCAACGAGCATTTGTAAGCACCTACTCTGTGCCAGGTACTTGTGAGGCTCCAACGCGAAAAGTTTTGCAAATTTTAAGGTCCCACCAGAGCGTCTATGATGACTACTACCGGTCCAGGTCGAGGCCACAGACCACGGGAGATTTCAGCAAGACGGGCACGTCTCTTCTCGCCCTCATGGCACAAACTACCTAGGCCGTTTAGGGGTTACTCAGAGGATTCCCTCCGAAAGGCAGTAAGACGAGCCAGGGGTGACCGAGCCGGGGCGGGGGTCGCAGGGGCCCCCCTCTCCCTCCCGCCCCTCCCCCGGGACCACCGCTCACCAGGTGTAGATCTGCAGCTCGCTCGATGGGACGTTTCCTCGGGAGAACTCTTCCACTCGGTGGTGTCGGCCGTTATTAGTGGTGAAGACCCGCAGGAGCAGCGGGCACGTCTGCGTGCGGGGGCGGAGAAGCGGGGGACGCAAGTGAGGGAGGAGGGATGCTCTGGGCCCGGCCCCTTCAGCCCGCGGCCACCCCCGAGCCCCGCGGCTGCCCCCAAGCTCCCCAGCAGGGGCCGCCTGCCCCACCACCCCCCTGCAGGCCGCTGCTCCCCACCCCCACCCGCCAGCGAGGCCCCGCCTCCGCCTCCGCCGGAACCCCAGCGGCCCCGGGCCCTCACCTTCTCCCTGTCAATGGGCTTCTCCGGTTCCTTCTTAATTTCCTCCTGAGTGACGCGGGACTCTACTGCCATCTTCCTCCTTCGGCCTCCTAGACGCTCACTGTGACCTCCGACCCCGGCCGCGAGCATGAATGAACGAAGTCTCTCGCGAGGAGAATCTCGACAGACTTATAGGGAGGGAAGAGGCGGGGCAAGGCGAGGAGGCTTTCCGGCGCAGGCGCACGATATGACCAGGCATTCCCTACGGCGCGTGCGCATCCGGTTCCTGGCGCCTTGAGTCAACGGACGGGCGGGGATAGGGTGGGTAGGTGGGACCGGTGCTGGGGGCGTGGTCAGTGACGAGGGCGTGTCCTGTTTACTCTTCTGATCCCGCCTCTCCCACCCCTCCCTATATCTCCTTCTGTCTTTGGGGGTCTCACAGCTTCCTTTTAAATGATCTGGTTTTCCCCCTCTGTGAGAAAGTAAGTTTCCACAGAATGCGGAACCCCTTTCTAGAGGGGTGAACTGCTGAACTGAGTTTAGAGCCGAGTTTCCTAATAAATGAAAGAACACGCTGCTCGGTTGGTTCCTCTCTCTCCTCCCTTAGTCTTCTCTTCCTGAAGATGAGGAGCCGAAGGTAGAGGAAGCCGGGCTTCTTCGCCTTCCCCTGACCCTCTAGGTCTCTTCCTTTGGTAGCTTAAGCGGTTCAAAAGGTTACTTTGGGAAGAGCCCAGCCAATCGAGACCTGTTCACTGAAAATAGTCTAACATTATATAAGATATACGATATAATGTATAATTCTTTATAGCAGGACATTGCCAGAATTGTTTTTAATCTATTGGCCCTCTACAGCCTCTGGCTACTAATCAGTTAATGAACTGAATTCAACCCTAATTGAGGTCAAGGTTAATTAATCCATAAACATTTATTAAGCTCTTACTCGGTGCTAAGCACTCCATAGTACCAGGTACTAGGGGTATGAAGAGGCAGAAGACAGTCCCTGCCCTCAAGTACATTACAATCTCATCGGTGCAACATGCTAACATATGTACAAAAGAGCAACGTACAGGATGAGTGGAAAATAAGTAACAGGGAGGAAGGCACCAGAATTATGAGTTGGGAAAGGCTTCCTGTAAAAGACAGGATTTTAGCTGGGATTGGAAGGAAGTCAGAGAAATTGGTGAGTGGGGATGAGGAGGAAAAATGTCCCAGGTATGAGGGACAGTCAGAGAAGATTCCTTGAGCCAATGCAGTGTCTTGTCCACGGAACAGCCAGGAGGTCAGTCACTAGATTGAACAGTATATGGCAGGGAGTAAAGTGAAAGAAGACGGGGAAAGGTGGAAGGGAGCTAGATTATGAAGGGATTTCAATGCCAAATACGAGCAACTAGGTGGCAATACCGATAGAGTTCTGACCCTGAAGTTAGGAAGACTTGAATTCAAATGCAGCTTCAGACATTCACTGTGTGACTCTGGGCAAGCCACTTAACCTCTGTCTGCCTCAGTTTTCGCTTCTGTAAAAGGAGATAATAATAGCACCTACCTTCCAGGGCTGTTGTGAGAATCAATTGAGATAATTATTATGAGGCACTTAGTACCTTGCCCGGCACATAGTAAGTGCTAAATGGATGTTAGTTATTATTATTATTACGTAGAGAATTTGTATTAGATCTTAGAGATGATAGGGAGCCACTGGAGTTTATTGAGCAAGGAAGTGACATAATTGGACCTGTACTATAGGAAAATCACTCTGGTAGTGAATGGAGGACAGACTGAAGCGGAAAGAGACTGAAGGAAGGCCAGCTCTCGGCAGGCTATTGCATTCTCCAGGTGTTGGCAGCGCCAGGCCAGAGAAGGGGGCATATGTGGGAGATGTTGCAAAGGTGAAATTGACAGGCCTGGGCAAAAGACTGGATATATGGGGGGGGAGCCACAGGGGAGGCTGAAGAATAATGACAAGTCCAGGATGACTTCTGGTTGTGAGCTTCAGGGACGGGGAGGATACTGTTGCTGTCTACAGTAACAGGGAAAGTAGGAGGGGGAAAGGTTTTAGGGGAAAAGATAATGAGTTCTGTTTTGGACATGTTTAGTTTAAGACGTCTACTGGACATGCAATTTGAGATGACTGAAAGGAAATTGGTGATGTGAGACCAAAGGTCAGCAGAGAGGTTGGGGCAGAGATGGTAATTAAATCTATGGGAACTGATCGTCAAGTGAAGAAGTATGGAGGAAGAAGAGAAGAGGACCCAGGGCAGAACCCTGAGAGAAACCGACAGTTAGAGGGTAAGATCTGGACGAGGATCCAGCAAAGATAGAGAAGAAGCTTTCACAGAGGTAGGAGGAGAGCCAGGGGCCAGGTGGGTAGGAGAACAAGGAGAGTGGTACCCCAAATACTTAGAGTAAAGAGAGTATCACGGAAGAGAGGGTGGGGGGAATGAGGGTCGAGAAAAGGTCATTTGATCTTGCAACTAAGAGATCGCTGGTAATTTTGGAGAAAGCGGCCTCAGTGGAAGAAGGTCAGAAGCTGGAGAATAACGGATTAAGGACAGAGTAAGAGGAGTAGAAGAGCCTATTGTAGATGGCCTTTTTGAGGAGTTTAAATACAAAGGACAGAAGCAATATAAGATGAGAGTTAGCAGGGATGGAAAGATCAAATGAAGGCTTTTTCAGGATGGAAAAAACATGACATGCACCTGTTTGTAGGCAGTAGGGAATGAGCCAATAGACAGGGAGAGACTGAAAATCAGTGACGACAGAGAGGTAGTCTTTTGGAGGAGACAGGAGATCCTTGAACAAGTAGAGCTCAACTTTAATAAGGAGTAAGGCTACTTTGTCATGTGAAATAGGAGGGAAGGAGGAGATAGTGGCAGAATGGAAGAGAGAGAAGCAATGTCTTATGGCTAAGGGCCTCAGTTTTTGTTTGCTTGTTTGTTTTTCCTGTAAGATATGATCTCAGCTGAGACAGGGAAAGGGGGCCATGAGAGAACTGAGGAGGGAAGAAAAAGGTTAGAAGAACCCTTGTGAAGAGTGAGATAGTGAGTTAGTAAGCAAGTATAACAGGGTTGCCTAGCAGCAGTGAGGGTCAACTTGGAGTTATGGAGATGAATTTGTAGTGGACTCAGAATGGTTTCATGGTTTTCTCCACCTTCACTCAGTAGCCGTGTGTAGGAAAGAAGGTGGCAAATGGCGGGAGTCAGCCAAGGCCGAGACTTGGTACACAAGGAATAGTCAATGAATGGAATTCAACCTAATGGAAAAAAAACCGCCAACATTAATTGCCTGTCATGTGGGATGCTCTGATGCCTTGAAAAGAGCCAGGAACTTGGAGTCTGGTGATTTAGGTTTTAAAAATCTTACCATTAAATGCTAACTCCTGGAATTTACCCTGTACGTAGTTTGTTTATACATAAGTATTTGCCTGTTGTCTCCCCCATTAGATTGTAAGTTCATCAAGGGCAAGGATTGTCCTTTGCTTCTTTTTGTGTCTTCAGAACTTAGCACTTATTGATTGTTTGAGGCATAGATAGATAATGCATATATTAAGCAATTACTATGAGGATACCAGTGCAAGAAAGTAAGATGATCCTTGCTCTCAAGACTTACATTAAAATGGGAAGAGATAGCAGACAATACTGGAAAGGAGGTAGAGGGCATGCCAGAGTTGGGGAACACAAAATGGGGGAGAGGCCTGTTTCTGGGCCAAATAAGACAAAAAATTCACTTATCAATGCTGGAGAGAGCCCAGAGTTTCTGGTGGTAGGTGAAAAAGTGTGGAGGGTACACAGTGCCTGGCACAAAGTATGGAGTGGTATGGAGGCATGGCTCCCTGAGACAAGGCAAAAAGCTCACCTTTGCTGGCATGGAGCAAAGTGCTATGAGAAATGGATGAAAGGGGATGGAGTTGGCTGACTCTGGACAGTCTTAATCCTTTTGCACTTAACAGAACCGAGGGAACTTGAATTGAGATAAGTTAGAAGAATATAACATAATAGGTTGAAAAAAATTATGGTAATGGCACATGATTGCACAACTCCTGGGTCTTTTAAAAAGAACTCCTTCAAAGTATGTCATGTATTTTTAAAATATGTCATTTACCTGCCATCCCAGGAGGCCAGTCCCCCTTTTCTTGTCTTTTTCTAGTTATATTTGTCAAAATTTTCTGAGGCTCCAAAGTAAAGGTCATTACCTCCTAATGACTTTCACTATGGCTGTAAGCATTTGGCAAACTTTCCAAAGTAAGGTCTCCAGTACAGAGAATCATACAAGATTAGCCCTTCGAGCTACGCTTACACTGACAGAGGCTGATTTAATTTGTCTGGCTTTCACCTATTGTCTACATCTGGTGATTTTATGCCCTGAAACTGTTTGCAAATTAAATTGTTTGACAATATGTGCATATTAACTTTCCACTTCGAGACAGGGCAGAAACAGAGATGTGCTTTTTTAAAACTATGAAACAGACAATTTTCTTTGATTCCTCCCCAAATTCCCACTTCTGTGCCCCTTTCTTAGTTTTTAGCGTATATTACACCTTCCTCCCAGGCAACTGGTACATTTATGCTGCTGCCTCTTTATGAATCCCCTTCTGTCCCACGACAACCTAGAACAATTAGAGATCCTTCCTCATTCCACTTCTTAGAGCTTCCCCACAGCCCCTGAGATAGATAGATAGATAGATAGATAGATAGATAGATAGATAGATAGATAGACAGACAGAGATAGAGATAGATATATAAATGTCATTGATGCAACTATTAAAAATAGACACTGTTGGCTGAGAATTTGTCATTATATGTGTATGCGTTTCTGGTCAATGATATATCTGAAAGTGATCTTTAATCACAAATAACAAGTGAAAGCAGCTTTAAGACTACAAAGAAAATAAATGCTGCCTTTCTTGCCAACTGCGATCTCCAATAAGTGAGACACCTAGTGAGGTTGCTTAATTTAGGGCAAGTTATTTCTCCTCTCTAGACTTCAGTTGCTTTTTCTGTAAAATGAAGATTCTAGCTTTTATATTCTGTGACTTAAGAATGGGCACTTTAAAAGATATCCAAGGATATTTAGACAAAGAGACACACGAGGGCGCTCTAACCAACAACAATAGAGGAGGAAAACATTCAAGGTTTTGAAACTTGGGCACAACAATATTTTTTTTTTCTATTGATTTGTCCTTTGTTGACGACAGTGGTGAATTTTGGCTAGTATTTTTGTTCAGAGTAATCTTTGCCCAACTGTGAAGTTTCTCGAACGGTAATGCTTCTCAGAATCTATTGATGGGATTTCTTTTAAGGCCCTGTCCTTCTCTAGGTGTTAGCTACCTTATCATATAAACTAATCCTTTCTACATGTAATCATGGGTTCTTATGTCTTGTATTAAGTTTACCTAGGAGCAGGTTTACATTTCAATAGGGGAGATTCATTAGCTCCCTTCTGAGTACATTTCAACTTGAGTATCTCTGCCAAGCTTTTAAAAACTGTTTCTATCAACACCCTACACTCCCCTACTCCTTAAAAGTCAAGTCTGAGTTATCCTTACTACAGAAGCACAAATTTTTTTGGAGTTGGAAGGGACCTCAGTGGCCATATTTGAAAGGAATTTCATACCTGACAAGTGGTTATTCAATCTCTGCTTCTTGACTTCCAAGGAGTGGGAAACCACCACTAGCTACAACAGTGGATAAGGTCTGAAGTCAGGAAGACCTGAATTAAAATCCAGCCTCAGATAGTCCCTAGTTGTGTAATTCTGGCAAGTTACTTAACCTCTGTCTGTCTCAGTTTATTCACCTATAAAATGGGACTAATAATAGCACCTACTTCCTAGGGTTGTTGTAAGGATCAAGTGAGATAATATCTGTAAAGCACTCAACACAGTACATAGCCTGGTACGTAGTAGACACTTACAAAATGTTTATTTATTTCCTTTCGAGGTAGCCCATTCCTCTTTTGTCTGATTGTTAAAATATTTTTCCTGACATTCAGCCTAAATCTGCCACTTTATAACTTCTACCTAGTGATCCTGGTTTTGCCTTTGGAAGAAAACAGAGTAAGTGTAATCTTTTCCCATAGCTCTTCAAATACCCAAACATAGTTATCATGTCTCCATTGAGTTTCCTCTTCCCTAGATTTGAACATTCCATGTTCCTTCAGTCAATTCTCATTTAATATTCTATCAAGGTACTTCACCATCCTGGCTCTTCCTCCTCCGGATGCCATACAGTTTATGAATGCCCTTCCTATACTGTGATGCACAGTTGCTGTTCAATCATTTCAGTTGTGTCTGACTCTTTGTGACCTTTTTGGGGTTTCCTTGGCAAAGATACTAAAGTGATTTGCCATTTCTTCTCTAGCTCACTTTACAGATGACAAAACTGAGGTGAACAGGGTTAAGTGACTTGCCCAGGGTCACACAGCTAGTAAGTGTCTGAATCCAGGTTTAAACTCAGTCTTCCTGACTCCAGGCCCGGCATTCTATCCACTGTGCCACCTAGCTGCCCCTCTGTGATGCACAGACCTGAATATAATACTCCAGAGGCAATCTGGCTAGGGTAGAGTACAACATTTAATTTCTGGAAGGTGGATACAATTAATTAATAGTAACTGCAATAATAATGTAATGATAATTGTAGTTGATAATATAATTGATATTATAGTTAATTAATGTAGTTAGTGCAACTATTTCTCTTTGGAACAACAACCCTTAGGGGTCTTCCCCTCCCAGCTTCATTTTTTTTCTTTTTTTTCTAATTAAAGGGGCTATCCCTTGATTCACTTCTTAAAGAGGCTTATTCACTGAATGGGTGTTACCTCACTCTAAGTGAGTATGTGAAAAGACCTTAGCCTACAAGGGCTAGGGTCTCCCATTGCATTCTGAGCCATCTCCAGTCATCCTGATGAATATCTCATCACTGGATCCAGATGGCTCTGAAGGAGAAAGTGAGGCTGGTGACCTTGCACAGCCCTTCCTCACTCTCAAAGTCAGCTTCAAGTCATGTCATTATTTCCCTGATGCCACGGTCCTCTTTGAAAACAAAGGACAAACATGACACACTTTAATGTAATTCAAAATCAAATTAGATTATTTTTTAAGCTTCCACATCACACTGCTAGCTCATTTTGAGCTTGCAGTCCATTTAAATCCCCAGATCGTTTTCAGACAAACTGCTACCTAACCATTCCCCTTCATCTTGAACATGCAGGATGGATTTTTTTCAACCCAAGTGGAATACTTTACATTTATCCCTATCAAATTTCATCTTATTGGTTTCAGTCCAATGCTCTAGCCAATCAAGATCATTTTGGATCCTGACTCTGTTATTCAGTAGTTCTTTGACATCCATAAATTTGACAAGTGTGCTATCTAGGCCTTTATCCAAGATAAAAAATGTTCAACAATAGACAAGCACAGAATCCCAGAACCTTCTACTGGGATCCCCTGCCAAACTGACATTGAATCATTAAGAATCCTATTGGGGGGAGTGGAGCCAAGATGATGGAGTAAAGGGAGCATTTTTGCTGAGCTCTCTCAACATTCCCCTCTAAACAACTTTTTTTAAAAAGTGTGTTAAATTGAATCCTAAGCAGCATAACCAATGGAAAGTTCAGAGTGAATAATTTTCCTGCCCAAAGCAGTATAGAAGAATCAAAAGAAAGGTTTATAGCATGGGGTGGGGGTTGACCTGGAACAGCAGGGAACAGGATACCAACTGTGGATTTTGGGGGCTGTAGCACCAGAAATACTTAGCACCCAGAGACAGTGAGAGGTTTGAACACTTAATCAGAAAGAGATTACAGGGGACCCCTGTGCTAGCACTGGAAGTAGGATCTGGTGCCATTTGGCAATTTCAATACTCATTACCAAGTTCCAGGTCACAGTTCCGGGGCAGAGAGAAGCTGTGATCATGAGAGCAATAACTGCCCCTCTCTTCCATGTCACATTATCTTTTTTCTTTTTTTTGCTTTTTGGAGGAGGGAAGGCAGGGAAATTGGGGTTAAGTGACTTGCCCAAGGTTACACAGCAAGTAAGTATTAAGTGTCTAAGGCTGGATTTTAACTCAGATCCTCCTGACTCCAGAGCCAGTGCTCTATTCACTGTACCACCTAGCTACCCCATATGTCACATTATCTTGAAAGCACTAAAAACTCACAGGCCAAGAGAACTCACTGTGAAAATAGGACATATAAGCCCGAAACTCCACACAGTCACCACCCTCTCCCTGCCAGAGGTAAACAAAGACCAACTCTAACATAAAGTTCAAAGTCAAGAAGTAAGCTGGAAAAATGAATAAATGACAAAAAAAGAATCTGACCATAAAAAACTACTATGGTGACAAGAAAACTCAAAACACAAGTTTAGAAAAAAGACAGACAATAACTTGAAAATATTTACAAGTAAAACCTTAAAGAAAAAAAAATGAAGATTAGAAACAAGCCAAATAAGAATTCCTAGAAGATCTAAAGAAAGAGATAAGAAAAGAGCCAAAAAAAAAAATCAATTTTAAAAACCAAATAAGAATGGTAGAGGAACATAGGGATCAGCGTGAGTCTAAAAGCACCTGTGGTGCTGAGGGTCACAGCCCAGTTGCTAAAGCTCATAGAGTAGTCGTGCAAGACCATTCACCTGATGAGCGGCAGCTGAGATTGGCTAGCTCGGCCTGTCCTCCCATTGGTCCACCCCTCCAGCAGATGTGGATATTATGCTTTAATCATGTACCTCTAGGGTATATAAGGAGGACGCCACAATACAATAAAGGACAGCTGCTGTACACTTCTCTCTCGCCTCTGGTCTCTTCAGTCCCTCCTGAGAATACAGCCTAACGCTGGCCCTTAGGCTACTGAGTTAAGAAGAGGCTGCATCAGAGGAACAATTGGAAAAAGATATGAGAGTGATGCAAAAAAAGTATAAAAAGAGAATTAATAAATTGGTAAATGAACCACAAAAATACTGAAGAAAATAACTCCTTAAAAACCAGAATTGGACAAATAATAAATGAGGCAAAAAAAAGGTTACTAAAGAAAATAATTCCTTAAAACTTAGAATTGTTCAGGTAAAAACTAATGACTTCATGAGACATTATGAAACAATAACACAAAGTCAAAAAATGAAAAAAATAGGAAAAAAACATTAAATATATCATTGGAAAAACAATTGATCTGAAAAATAGATCAAGGAGACGTCATTTAAGATTTATTGGACTAACATGAAAAACGATGCTAAAAAAAAGAGCCTAGACATCATATTTCAAGAAATTATGAAGAAAAAATTTCCAAAAATCTTAGAATAAAAGACAAAATAGAAATAGAAAGAATCCACCAATCACCTCCTGAAAGAGAACCCAAAACGAAGTATTATAGTTAAATTCCAGAGATCCCAAGTCAAGGTGAAAATACCAAAAGTAAACAGAAAGAAGCCATTGAACTACCATGGATCCACAGTCAGGCTTCCACAAGATTTAGCAGCTACTATTATAAAGAAGCAGAGGGCTTGAAATATGATATTCCAAGGCAAAGGAGTTAGGATTACAATCTTCTCTGCACCCGTCTCCCCACCCCCATCCCTACCTCAGTTAGCATGCTGCTGGTATTGCAGACACTGAAGCAGGCCATAAACCAATCATATGCTATTATGACACTCAAAAAACAAGTGATACATTTAAACAATCCATGCAGTCATACTTATTTTATGTAAATTGAACCCCAAAGCTCATTGGTATGGGACTTTTTTCTCATTGGTAGACATTAATGTCTCATACAAGGGAGAGGAGAGCTCTGGCCTTTTTGGTCTCTGTACATCCTTGGAGTCTCTTAAACTGTCTTGAGATTCTTCAGAGTCTCTTCAGGCTTTGCAGTTGCTTCAAGCTTTTCTGGTTTCCAGCTTCAAGAGAGAAGATGGACAATGCCAACCCCAAGTCAGGTTGCTGAAGAGAGAAAAGACTCTGGGAAGAAGTATGTCCCTGTCCCTAGCTTGCTACACTAGAGACTTCAGGGAGTTTCTACTTGGATGAAATCTGGAACTGTCTCTCTTGGTTGAGTTGTTACCTTATTCCCAATGGGAGTATATAATGAAGGCTTCCTCTGATTTTTGTTTTGCTGTTGACTTGGATAAATGGGTTTCTTTGCTACTTCCCCTGTGTTCGTTGTGGAACTGACTTGTGCAAAAGGTGGGAACACAGTAAAGCCTCGGATATAAAGCTTGTGATATAGACCTTTCCCCAATAATGAACAGTAATCAAAAGTTTAGCTTAAACCTAGAAACTACATCTCCTGAACTAATAATATTTAAGGAGTTAGATAGATATACTTTTAGTACCTGGAGAGTACCTGGAGAGAGCAGAATGGCCAATCTTCTGGACTAAACCAACTACGTCCCCTCCTGGCAGGAAATAAAGTCTTTCTTTGGAGAATTCTGCTCCCCTAGAGCCACACAACACTATCCCCTTGCTATATGTGATGGACAAACTTCAAACATAAGCAGTTTTCTCCTTCCCCCATTGTTTTTCAATCTGCAGCCTTTCTCAGTATTTTGCACAAGTCACTTCCCCGCCAGAAAGCTCTTCCTCCTTGCCTCCTCTTCACAGAATCCCTCTCTCTTCCTTGAGCACTATCTTCTGCATGAAGCCTCTCCTTATCTGGCACACACACACACCCCCTTGATGGAACTCTTCCTCTCAAACTACCTAACATTTAACTATTTGGGATATATTTGTTATGTGTTAACTTTATATTTGTGTGTATTTATTTTACATGTATTTCCTGCCTCCCCTATTAAAATATATACTCATTGTCAGTAGGGAGTTTCATTCTTTGTTCCTGTATCCCTAATAGCTGACTGAGTAAGCACTTAATAAACAGGTGTCGATTGATTAGATTTGAAAGGGAGTAGACTAATACATTCTCATCAGCCTTTGTTAGGTGCATTCTCTTCTTAGCCAGGAGCCTTTCATTCCTACATTTTAAACTGGTCTGGAAAGCCAGATCACATTTTTAGACACCATTTTCTTAATCTGCTATTCCCTTCCCAAATGAATGTTTTTCTTTCCTGCATCACTTGTCAATGGGTAGCAGTGGCAAAAACATAGCCCTTTGCCCCTATCTATGGTCTTTAGTTTTTTCCATAAGACTTTACCATCTTTGGCAATATTTTCTAGGTTCCTTTTGGCAGGATCATGTATGCCCACACATACCGCCAGAAGTGGGTAGCAGTCATCTGTTTTGACAAGTCTTGAGAAGTTGCATGTTATGTCTTGGATTCATGTCCCAGGAAGACAACAGACCTCTCTATTGTCGTTATCAGGCTGATAAATAGCTGCCTTGGTTACCCCTGAGTCACCAAACAGCACTATCTACCATCTGCTTTCCCTGTTCCTACATCCTGGCTACAGAGTGTTGGGAAAAACCAGGTACTGTGCTGTCCTGGCTCACAAAACATTCATGTTATCTAGCTTCATCTGTATTCAATACTATTCAGTAATTTCTGTTTTTTCACTTGTCATAGATTTCATCATGCACTCTCAGAATGGGTACTACAAACCTTCTCCACCATCCTCAACTCCCCCATGCTTCCTTCATCTCTACTCACAAATGATGGCTTCATATATAGTATTTTTAAAAATCAAGGCTATCAAGGAATAAGCTCCTTTGTTTTTCATCTTCTACACCTTAACATAATTCTATTTCTTCACCTGTGCTTTCTCGCTTTCTGCATATTTCAGAAAAAAAAATGTTCTTCATCATTTCCAAGGGTACCACCTTTATTTGTGCCCCAGTCTCTATAATATCTTCCAGGACCCTGCTCCTTCAATTATCTAATTTCTTTCTAACATCATCAATCTTCTAGCCTTCACTTAAAACTGCTACAACATTATGCAATTGTCCTGTTGACCTCCATTTCATAGCCAGACTTTTTAAAGGAGTGGCAGGCCTGGGGAGATATTTTCAGGTAGACAAGCTCTTCAGCATACCTCAGACTTCCTACTCTGCCTAAGATTAGGATGACACAAGGCCCAAGTTAGGATATTCGAGTAAAGTATATTAATCTTTTTGGTTTTTAAAAAATTTTTATATTTAGCCCATATTATATTTTATATTATGTTTTACATTTAGCCCGTATTGATGGGCTAAAAATGAGATTCTTCAGGAAAAGTGAGTTTTAAGAAAAAAATTTAAAAGAATGAAGGGTTTTGTTACCAGTGAGGTCAGAAAGGCCTCACATAACAATAGGCTTCTAAACCAGTTAAGAGACCTATACGTTCTTTGAATTAGAAAAAAACCTCAGGGATGATCTAATCAGATCCCAACCTAAATCCTGAATCAAATCTAATGAGTCAAATCTAACAATTATATTATCCAAGCTCTGCTTAAATATCTCAACTGACATTGAATTTACTACTTTCCAAGGTAGCCATTCCATTTTAGATAGTAGAAATTCTAAGTAACATTTTCCTGATACTCAGTGAAAATATGCCTCTTTCTAATCTCTATACTTTGGTTCTAACTTTTCCCCCCTGGGCCCAGCAGAATCCTGGATGTCTGCTTTCAGAGCTCCTGGCCTGTAGATCACAGAGGGACCAAGGGACCATTCAGAGGGTAATCGCTCTTGCTTTGACCTGCCTAGATCTGGAACGCGGTCTTGGGTGGTCGTCCTGGGGTGTGCGGCCAATAAGCCAGAGCTTGTGGGGGCTGTAGAGAGGGCACCCAACTAATAGCTCTGGTATGAAAACACCAGCAATTTGGGACAAAGCTCTCTCCATTCTGTAAGCAGATAGGACTCTGCTCTGCTCTCCATGGCAAAGAGCTCAAAAGTCAAGTAATTGTCAAGATGAGGAAGAGCAATCAGACCATACAATTCTTTTTGGGGGACAAAAAGTATCAAAGCATGGAACTGGAGGAGGACAATGAAGTCAGAACTCCTGCATCAAAAGCTTCCAAGAAAAATATGAATTGGTCACAGGCCATGGAGGAGCTCAAGAAGGATTTTGAAAATCAAGTAAGAGAAGTGGAGGAAAAATTGGGAAAAGAAATGAGAATGATGCAAGAAAATCATGAAAAGCAAGTCAATAGCCTGCTAAAAGAGACCCAAAAAAATTCTGAAGAAAATAACACCTTAAAAAATAGACTAACTCAAATGGCAAAAGAGGTCCAAAAAG
>CM053588.1:148120318-148130976 GCA_028646515.1 Pseudochirops corinnae
CCAGGAAATTAAGAGGATACCCATCAATTGGGGAATGGCTAAACAAGCTGTGGTATATGAATGTAATGGAATACTTTTGTGCTATAAGAAATGAGGAAGAGATGGATTTCGTATTTACCTGGAGAGGCTTATACAAACTAATGCTAAGTGAGAAGAGCAGAACCAGGAAAAATTGTACACAATCACAGACACATTGTATGTGTGACAACCAACTTTGATAAACTGGACTCTTCTTAGCAACACACAGTTATGACAACTCTAAAAGTCTCAGTGTGGAAGGAGATATCTACATTCAGAGAAAGATCTAGAAAGAGCAGAGTTTAAATGGAGCCTGAAGCAATATACATGCTATCATTCTTTTCCATGTTTGGTTTTGTTTCTTCTTTCCCATTGTTCACTCCATTGGTTATAACCCTTCTATACAACCAGACTAATGTCCAATGTGAAAGTATTTGTAGATCCTATACTGGATTGCATGCCGCCGTGGGTGGGGAGGGGGGAAGGAAGAAAATTTGAAACTCAAGGGATTGTGGAACTGAATCTTGTAAACTAAAAGTAAATAAAGAAATCAATTTTTTAAAAAAAGAAATTTTCCAGGAAAATTGCCCTGATATTCTAAAATCAGAGGGCAAAATAGAAACTGAAAGAATTTACTGATCACCTCTTGAAAAAGATCCCAAAAGAAAACTCCTAGGAATATCATGGTCAAATTCCAGAGTTCCCAGGTCAAGGAGAAAATATTACAAGCAGTCAGGAAGGAATAATTTGAGTATTGTGGAAACACAATTGGGATAACACAAGATCTAGCATCTTTTACATTAAGGGATTGAAAGGCTTGGAATGGGATATTCCAGAGGTCAAAGGAGTTAGGATTAAAACTGAGAATCACCTACCCAGCAAAACTGAGTATAATGCTTCAGAGGAAAATACAGTCATTCAATGAAATAGAGGACTTTCAGGCATTCTTGATGAAAAAACCAGAGCTGAACAGAAAATTCGACTTTCAAATACAAGAAACAAGAGAAGTATGAGAAGGTAAACAGGAAAAATAAAACAAAGAACTTATTAAAGTTGAACTATTTACATTCCTATATGGAAAAACAATCACTGTAACTCATAAGTTTTCCCTCCTGGACCAAGCGAAATAGCTTGGGCCTAATTTAATTCTTCTCTTCTACAGATCAAACATCTCTAGATTCTCCAATTAATTTTCCTGTGGAATGGTTTCCAGTCTTCTCACCATCCTGAATCCACTCTGGCTTACTAATTATCTTCCTACTATGCTACATCTAGCCATATTGCAAAACTTTAGATACATTTGCCCTACAGGAGAGTAGGGGAGAAAGGGGTGAGAGGGGGGATGATGGAGGGGAGGACAGGTTGGGGGGGAGGACTGTTGGAAGCACACACTTCTGTAAAGGGACAGGGACAAAGGAGAGAATAGAACAAGTGGGGGTGGAATAGGAAGGAGGGAAATATAGTCAGTCTTTCACATGTCCATTGTGGAGATGTTCTGCATAACTACACATGTATGGCCTGTATTGAATTGCTTGTCTTTCCAGTGGAGATGGGTGATGAGGGAGGAAGGGAAAGAATCTAGAATTTAAAGTTCTAAAATCAAATGTTAAAAAAATATATATGTATATATATATGCACATATATAATTATTATTATTATTATTTACATGAAATGGAAATGAGATATACAGGCACTGAGGTAGGGAGATCCATCTTGCCCTACTGGAAAGTCAGAGGGGCGATGGGGGAGGATATAGGAGAGAGCAGATTGGGGGAGGGGATACACAGCGGGATGGCTGTTTTAGGGTGGAGTGTATGGGACAGATGGGGAGAAAATTTGTAGCTCAAAATCTCATGGAAATGAATGATGTAAACTAAAAATAACAAAAGTTAACTTAAAAAAAACTTTAGATACAGTCTGACCATGGCAGAGCACAGTGGATCTATCCCTTCTCTTGACCATATACCTCTATTAATATAGCTGACAACGTCATTAATTCTTTTGGCTGTCACCATGCATTGCTGGCTCATAATGAACTTATTTATGGTTCACTAAAACTTCCAAGGTGTTTGTTTTTGTTTTTTTTTTTTATGTTTTGGGGGGGGTGGAGACAGGACAGTTGAGGTTAAATGACTTGCCGAAGGTCACATGGCTAGTACATGTTAAGTGCCTGAGGCTGGATTTGAACTCATGTCCTCCTGACTCCAGGAGGAGTGGGGGTGCTCTATTCACTGTGCCACCAGCCACCCCCCCCCCTTTTTTTAATGCAGGAACTGTTTTCTAGACATTTCTCCCCAAACTTATGTTTGTGTAGTTGATTTTTTACAACCAAAGTACAAAAGTTAATAATTGCTCAGTTTCATCTTTGGTCACATTTTAGTGTGTAGAGATCTTGTTAGAGGCTGTTTCTGTTGCCTTGGACTACTGAAATAGGTGTTAAATAATAGTGGGAGAATGTGTGAATTTGCTTGTGGGCCATGTACTTAGTCCTAAGTTTGCAGAATCACAATTTAGAGCTAGAGGGGGTTGCAAAAATCATCTAGTCCAGTGTCCTCCTTTTGTTATTCAGTTGTGTCTGACTCCTCCTGACCCTTTGTGGAGTTTTCTTGGCAAAGATACTGGAGTGGCTTGCCATTTCCTTCTCCAGCTCATTTTACAGATAAGGAAACTGAAGCAAACAGGGTTAAGTGACTTGCCCAGAATCACACAGCTAGTAAGTGTCTGAGGCTGAATTTCAACTCAGGGAGATGAATCTTTCTGATTCCAAGCCCAGTGCTCTATCCATTTTGTCACCCAGCTGCCCCATGCTTGCTTTTTTTTTTTTTTAAACAAATGAGTAAACTAAAGCTAAGGAAGCCAAGTGTGGGTAGGTCACTGAAGTCACACAAGTAGAAGGTAGCAGAGTGGGGTTTAAACCCAGGCTCTCTGACTCTAAACCCAGAATCACCTAGTTCAACACCCTTTCCTCCATAATTTCACAGATGAGGAAACTGAGGCGCAGAAAAGTGATTTGCTGAAGGTCATGTAAATAGTAAGTGTTAGAGTAGTGATTCAAACCCATGTCCTTGAATTCCAAATACAATGATCTTTCTACTATACCTTGCTTCTTTTCACCAACTTAAAAGTTCTCAAGATTGGGGTGGCTAGGTGGTCCAGGGAATAGAGCACCAGCTCTAGAGTCAGGAGGACCTGCGTTCAAATCCAGCCTCAGACATTTAGCACTTACTAGCCATGTGACCTTGGGCAAGTCACTTAACCCCAACTGCCCTGCCTTCTCCCCTCCAAAAAGCAAAAAAAAAAATTCTCAAGATGAAAATTAAAATAAATGTTTCATTATTGTTTATAAAAATTGATTATTAAAAAAAACCCAGTTATATTTGAAATGGAAAGAAAAACAAAAAGCCCTGTCTATGGTAAGTGGTGCAGAGGCTAGTGTGCTGGACTAGGAATCAGGAAGATTCATCTTCGTGAGTTGAAATCTGGCCTCTGACACTGGCTGACTCTGAGCAAGTCATTTAACCCTGTTTGCCTCAGCTTCCTCATGTGCAAAATGAGTGGAAAAGGAAATAGCCAACCACTCCAGCATCTTTGCCCCAAAAAATGGGGTCAAAGAGTCAGACATGACTGAAATGACTGAACAACAACAAAACTGGTAGACTGCGCTTCTACAGGTCTTACTGCCCAATTCCTGAGAGTACTGAAGGTAACAAAAGAGTGATTTGTTGTCGTTGTTGTTTTATTCGGAAGCATATTGTCATATAAAAGTGATTTGAGTATGGGAAAGACTCCTTTAATATAATTAAAATAATATTGCTGTGTTCTGTAGGAAAAACCTCCAAAATGAGAGTAAATGTAAAATGCTGAGATATATGTCAATGGAAAATAAGCCCCATTAAAGCTATCTCTCTCTCCCCCTTTTTTCTCCTTTATTTCTCTGGCCCTTGCGTTATGAAAGGGACAAGAGGGAAGAAAAAGGCAGATTGTCTTATTAAAATTAGAAATATGTCATGGGAACATTCCCAGAATATTCTTCAGTCTGTCATTAACAACTTGAGGGTTTTTTTTTCTTTCTTGCTGTTTTGATCAAAAAGAGTGCCTTGTTGAGTAAAGAAATTGAGGTTCTTGAAAATATGTCCAAATTCAGTAACTGCAGAGGCCCCAAAAGGGGTCAAGGGGATTTTCTGCCTCTTTTTAGAAATTGCTTTGGGTTATACATATGAACCTGCTTAGGAGGTTATTAAAGGTTTGTTTGTTTGTTTGTTTTTCAGATTCTTAGAAAGACTCAATTTCCTTCAGGTATCTCTGCAAGCAGGCCAAGTTTATGGAATTTATAGACATTGTTTTCCTAGGGTTCTGGCTGGGAAAGTTTTGTTTTAGACATATTATCAGCAAAACACCTGTTTTGTTACCAAGAAAAGGAAACATATATTTACCAATTAATCTTATGAGAATCAAACCTTGAGGCAGCAGAGTAACCCGGAAGAGATATTGCAATACTCAGCCCTGAAAATGCTTTTAACAAATGAGCATACTGATATGTTTAGAGAAAGCAATTCTAAAATTTTCCTTCTCAAACATAAGTACTGATACCTAGGAAAAAGATTCCTGAAAGGGTCTTTTAAAAATGTTTAAGCTTGATTTGTTCAAAAAACAAACATACACAGTAATTCTGGTTGGTTGGCTTAGTTAATTTGATTATGTACTAATGACACCAAGGTCACAGATTCAGTCCTTGCATATGCCCATTAGCTTTAGATAGAAAAATTAACTATGTTTCATGTCATGAAAGACTTCTGGCTTCCAGAGAAGTTTGTGTGGCAAAAGTTGCTGGAGATGGAGAAACATTTGACCTGAAAATGCAGAAGGACAATGTGAAGGTCATTTGTAGGTCTTTGGACTTATGAAGAAATTGAAACTGGAAAAGAGAAATTCGGGAAAAACTGAACAGTTGAAAGAGAGTAACAAGTTGGAGGAGAATTCATTCAGAAAAAAAGAAAAAGATTGAAGAGAGGGACCTGAGGAAGAAGACCCAGGGCTAAAGAAAATGTGGTTGATATGGCAAAAGAAGTAAGATATCCAATCTTGGCAACAGATACTCTCCATCTGCTTGGTCTTTCCCGTGTAGATGATTAGGTCAAACTCTTCTGAACGATTAAGGATGGTCCAGTTGGAAAGATATCTTTTTAGCCAAAAATAAGGCAGAAAGGGTCATTCTGAATTTTAGGAGAAACAGAGTATTTGATTAAAAGGAGCTCTTTGAAAACTTTGTATTTTTAAGCAACATGTATTCATATACAATTGACATTTAACTATAAAATTTTAAAGGGAATATAGTTGAGTTTTAGTTTCTTAAGCTTGTTTGTTAAATAAAAATTACATCCTTTTAACTGAGTTTTCAATAAATTTTCACCTTTAAACAAATAAACAAAATCCCCTGGATAAACACTCTAGTGAAAGTTCTCTGTAGGCCTATGGATAGAAACTGGATTTTTGACTTCACAGATATATAGAACTCCCTCTACCGGTGTATTCAGGTCAGCATTTTCTCTACAACTTGGAATCTTAGAGAGTTGCCTAGAGCACTAAGAGGTTAAGTGACTGGCCCATGGTCACATGCCATGTATTAGAGGGGACACAATTCCAGATTCTCCTGGATCCAAGGCCAGCTCTATTCCTGTACCACGGCTGCCTTGATCGTGGGACTTTGAGGATTGTTTAAACATCTCAATAACCTTAAAAGCAACAATTTAAATGAAAGAAAACCTCTCAGAATAGGGGAGTTCAGTGGAATGTATAAATAATGAATTTTAAAAGTAAATCTAATATATAACTTGATGGTTTTATTTAAAATAGTGACCATTCTCACTTTTCAAAGAGGCAGATTCTCCTGAGGGTCTTAGTAAATCTCTGCCCACCTCGATGAGATCACTCTAAATATCCCCCAATCAAACCAAAATGTGTCCTGAAAGAGTTAAATTATTTTTCCCAGTACTTCATTTACTATGAGGGAGTGAATGCCCTAGGCCCTAGGGAGAATAAAGTCCATTAAAATACCAGTTCCATATTATACAGTAAGATCCTCTGCTTAAACATACTAAACATACAGTTGATTTTCCCCAGTGGACTGATAGACTATGAGTTACAAAAATATAAAATTAAGAAGAAATATTGCCAAAATATGAACCTGGAATTCATTAATATGGATTGTCATTTCCCTATAAAAATACATCTGTTTGCATGTTGCAGAAATTTTAGGTACTCCACAGACTAATAAAATTATTTTATAACTTGGTCGAAACTCCACTTACGGAATCCTGGTTTCTACCCCATCATATTTAGCATTGAATTACCTAGGTTTGAACATCATTATGGCACTTGCCCATATAAAACAAGAATGTCTTTTTACTAAAGGGAAAAATATAGGAACCAAGAGGGAGACCCAAGCATCATTCACAAACCAGACAAAAGGTCTTCAAGAAGTGTCAATTATTTCCTCCATAGAGTGATAATGAGTCAAATAGAAACCAGATATCCCCATACAGAAAGGCACTTTTACTAAGAGGCAGTGTATCCTGATTGAAAGTGGTGTAATTAGAGGCAAAAAAATCTCAGTTCAAGGCTCACTTCCAAAGTGACTCCAGACTGACTAGCTGTGTGACCATGGGTGACTGTAGGCAAGCCAATTAAACCCTCTAAGATCCAGATTTCTCTTTTGTAAGATGAGGATGATGTGATTTATAGTGAGGTTCAAATGAGATAATGTATATAAAGTATTTTGTGAGCAATATATAAATGTTAACTATTTACAGACAGCCCAAGGGCTAACAGTGTGTTTAGAAAGAATTCAGATGTTTTGCCAGAGTGCATGTGTTTTAATTCATCCTTCTTCCCTCTGCTTATACCTAATGGACAAATTGTGTTTTCCCACAAGATATGGTTAAAATATGCTTCAATAATTGGTTAAATTTAGGCTCTAATCCCTCCAAACAATGCAGATCAGAAGCCATCTGTGCTTGTCCATCCTTTTGACTCACCTGTTTCCTCCTGCAGAATCCCCACTGGCTGCCCACCCAGTATTCTCAAAGCTTTTCTCTAGCTTTCTGGCCATGCTCTATATACCCCTGGGGCAGATAGACTGATTATTCTTCAATCCTGAGATATGATTAACTTCTTTTTTTTCCTGATCACATCACCCTTCAATGACAGTTTTTATATGACTTCTAAGGAATTCTTCATTTGTAGCATGCCCTCCACATGCCCACCATATGCTACTCCATTGCCTTGTGAATAAGCCACATTTTTACTTCTTCAGATTTTATGTTATTTCATGACGGAGAGGCTTTTGCCACTACCAGAACAAGACTGGTGTTAGACAGTTGGGCCTTTATTGGAGGAAGAAGCATTAGGTCCTTAAAAGCACTGAATAACTTCCAAAAACGTCGGCCATCTGCCTGTATGTCATACTTTGGCCAGAAGACATTCTTCATCTACTTGGTTACTCCTGTGCATTTAGGCCAAACTTTTTAAAGTGATTACAGATTTCATTTATTAGACTCTCTAACAATAATGTTTAGCCTTTATATAATTTTATACATATTGTGTTATTTTATCCTCACAACAACCCTAGGAGGAAGGTACTATTATTATCCCCATTTTTAATAAATGAAGCAGATGGAGGTTAAGTGACTTGCTCAGGATCACACAACTATTACGTGTCTGAGGTGGTACTTGAACTCAGGTTTTCTGGTTCAGGGTTAGTACTATTACTGGGTTTGATACGATCACCAGAAGGTCACCTATAAGCAGAAGGATCTGAAAGACTTCACCAGCAGCGTGGAATCCCTTCTCAGTTTGGGTTCTGTGTGAGTGTCTTCTGACAGGAGGTAGAGCTCTGGTTCACATATCTCGTCGTTTTGTTGGGCTAGGGAGGGGAAGAGAAGAGAATAAAGGCTTACGTAGCACCTACTGTGTGCCAGGCACTGTGCTAAGCACTTTTTATAACTAATATCCCATTTGATTCTCACAACAGCCCTGTAAGACAGGTGCTATTACCGTCCTCATTTTAGAGTTGAGAAGACTGAGGCAAAGAGAGGGTGAGTGACTTGCCTAGGCACACACCATTAATAACTAATGTCTAGGACAGGCTCAAACTCGCATCCTCCCGACTCCAGGCAGCACTATATTCACCGTGCTGGCTAATAATCAGAGGGTGTTTATTTTTAACATTTATTTATTTATTCTTAGTTTTCAGCATTCACTGGTACACAATTTTGAGTTCTAAATTTTTGAGCCTCACCAAGGAGGCGTGCAATCTGATACAGATTATACATGTACAATCATATTAAACACTTCTATATTAATCACATTGTGAAAGAAGAATCAGAACAAAAGGGGAAAACAAAAGAAAAACAAAAAAAGAGAAAAGAGTACATTTCTATCTGCATTCAGACTCCATATTTCTTTTTGTGGATGTGGACGGCATTTTCCATCATGAGTCTTTTGGAGTCGTTTTAGGTCCTTGCATTGCAGAGAAGAGCTAAGTCTATCAGTCCGTTGTCACACAGTGTGGCTGTTACTGTGTATGATATTCTCTTGGCTCTGCTCACTTCACTCACTATCAGCTCATGCAAGTCTTTCCAGGTTTTTCTGCAGGCTGCCTGCTCGCCATTTCTTAGGAAACAATAGTATTCCATCACAATCATATGCCATAACTTATTTAGCCATTCCCAAATTGATAGACTTCCCGTAGATTTCTAATTCTTTGCCACCACAAAAAAGAGCTACTGTAAATATTTTTGTACATGTGGATCCTTTAACTTTTTTTTATGATATCTTTGGAATACAAACCTAGTAGTGGTATTGCTGAATTAAAGGGTATATATAGTTTTATAGCCCTTTGGACATAGTTCCAAATTATTCTCCAGCATGGTTGTATCAGTTCACCACTCCACCAGCAAGGCATTGGTGTTCCAATTTTCCCACATCTTCTCCAACATTTATAATATCCCTGTTTTGTCATGTTAGCCAATCTGATAGGCTTGATGTGGTACCTCAGAGGGTGTTTAAACAAAGTTATGTGTATTGATTTCTTTTAAGAAATTTCATGTGGCTTTTAACAAATGCTTGGGATATATATATATTTTTTTTTTTCCAACTTATTTCTTTATTTTTAGTTTTCAACATTAATTTCCACCAGATTTTGAGTTACAAATTTTCTCCCTGTCTTTCCTCTACTCCCACCCCAAAATAGCAAGCCTACTGAATACCCCTTCCCCCAATCTGCTCTCTTTTATATTCTCCCACACTCCCCTAACTTTCTAGTAGGGCAAGATGGATTTCTATATCCCAGTGCCTGTATATCTTATTTCCCCATTGCATGTAAAAAACAATTTTTTTTAAACATTTGTTTTTAAAACTTTGAGTTCCAGATATTTTCCCTTCTTCCCTCCTCACCCACCCCCACTGGGAAGATAAGGAATTCAATATAGGCTGTACATGTGTAGTTATGGAACACATTTCCACAGTAGTTATATTGTGAAAGACTAACTATATTTCCCTCCATCTTATCCCATCCCCCACTTATTCTATTTTCTCCTTTGACCTGATCCCTTTTCAAAAGTGTTTGCTTCTAACTACCCTCTTCCCCAATCTGCCCTCCCTTCTATCATGCCCCCTCTTATCCCTTTCTCCCCTATTTTCCTGTAGGGTAAGATACCCAATTGAGTGTGTATGTTATTCCGTCCTTATAGCCAAATTCAATGAGAATAAGGTTGACCCATTCCCTTTTACCTTCCTGCCCTTCCCCTCCATTGCAACAATTTTATATTGCCTATTTTACATGAGATAATTTACCCTAATCTATCTCTCCCTTTGTCCTCCCAATAAATTCCTTTCTCACCTCTCGATTTTAGTTTTTAGATATCAACCCTTCCTATTAAACTCATCCTGTGCCCTCTGTCTATATATACATGTACATACATATGCACATACTCAAATATATATTCGTACACACATATGCCCTCCTATACATATATATATATATACACATATATACATATATATGTATATATGTGTGCGTATGTAGGTATACATATATATATTCCCTTCAACTATCCTCATACTGAGAAAAGTCTTATGAGGTACAATTACTGTTTTTTCTTTGTAGGAATGTAAATAGTTCAACATAAGTTCTTTATGATTGCTTTTTCCTGTTTACCTTCTCATGCTTCTCTTGCTTCTTGTATTTGAAAGTCAAACTTTCTGTTCAGCTCTGGGTTTTTCATCAAAAATGCTTGAAAATCCTCTATTTCATTGAATGACCATATCTTCCCCTGAAACATTAAGCTCAGTTTTTCTGGGTAGGTGATTCCTGGTTTTAAACTTAGCTCCTTTGGCCTCTGAAATATCCTATTCTAAGCCCTTCAATCCCTTGGTCTTGTGTTACCCTGATTGTGTGTCCACAATACTCAAATTGTTTCTTCCTCACTGCTTGCAGTATTTTCTCCTTGACCTGGGAACTCTGGAATTTGACTATAATATTCCTAGGAGTTTTCTTTTTGGGATCTTTTTCAAGAAGCAATTGTTGAATTCTTTCAATTTCTATTTTGCCCTCTGGTTCTAGAATATCAGGGCAGTTTTTC